>CM059201.1:27088795-27403428 GCA_030323885.1 Branchipolynoe longqiensis | reverse complement strand
CCGCTCCCACCCCCACAATTCAGCCCCCTGGTCCCACGTTACTAACCTAATCACCGCCTGTCTCCGTGGTGACGGTTGCCATGGGAATTGTCGCCAGCCAGCCAGATTCCCAGCGCGTCACGATTACATTACAGACTACGTAAGGCCTATGCACTAATGTCCACAAAACAAAAGATATTTAATTCTTTACAATAGTATAATTAATTATAAGTGTACCGCATTTAAAAGTAATACCCTTTCACGAATAATTACCAAATGGTGTTCGAGTGTGGTCTCTTCTGGCGGAATCGTCCCTGGGGGAGGAGAAGGAATGGGGAGCTGAGAGGGAGAATGGGGCAGGGGAGTGGCAAGGGAAGGGAGGGGGAGGAGGGAGAGGGATGGGAAGAGGGGGAAGGGGAATGAGGGAAGGGATGGGGAGGAGGAGGAGGGGGAGGAGGAGGGGGAGGAGGAGGAGGAGGAGGAGGAGGAGGAGGAGATGGGATGGGATGGGATGGGATGGGATGGGATGGGGAGGGGCAGGGGAGGGGAAAGGGAGAGGGGGAAAGGAAGTGGGATTGGGAGGGAGAGAGGAAGTGGGCTGGGGAGGGAGACGCCGCCCCGTCCCATGATCCATTCCGCGGGCTCCAGTTTCCGGCCGCCTCCCCGCGTGGCCTCACGCTCTTGTCAATAATAAATCTCACGAGAGTCGCCCATGCAAGCCAAATTAAGACGTTAAACAAGTGTCAGCACCAATGTGAACACGCCCCAATCCGATTGTGAGCAGCGTGTCAGCATTAGGTGACTGTCAGTAGCTGTAGGGTTAGGTTACTGTCATCAGTTGACACCTTTAGGCGACTTTTAGCTGTTGACAGCATTAGGTGACTGTTAGCTGTTGACATCATTAGGTGACTGTCAGTAGTTGACAACAGTAGGTGACTGTCAGCAGTTCACAGCATTAGGTGACTGTCAGCCGTTCACAGCAACAGGTGACTGCCAGCACTTGATAGTGTTAGGTGATTATCAGCAGTTGACAGCATTAGGTGACTGCCAGTAGTTGATAGCATTATGTGACTGTTAGCAGTTGGCAGCATTAGGTGACTGTGTGGTGTTAGTGCTAGTAGTTGACAGCACTAGGTGACGGTCAGCAAGTGACAACATTATATGAATGCACAGTTGACTATGTGATGATGTCAGCAGCTGACATCTTTAGGTGACTGTCAACAGTTGACAGCAATATATGACTGTCAGCACTTGACAGCGTCAGGTGATTGTCAGCAGTTGACATTATTAGGTGCCTGTCAGTAGTTGACAGCATTAGGGGATGATGTCAGCAGCATTAGCAGCACTGCAGGCCGTTGACAACACTAATGGTGCATGCTAGCGATACAAATAGTAACTGTCAGCAGCTGACAACACAAGTGGTGACTGTCAGGAGCACTAGTGATATCCGTCAACAGTAGCAGTCAGCAGTACCATTGGTGACTGTCAGCAGCACTAGTTTTAATTAATTATGACTCACCAGCATTAGTGGTGACTGTCAGCTGCACTAGTTGTGACTGTCAGCAGTCAGTAGAAGTAGTTGTGGCTGTCAGTAGCACTAGTGGTGACTGTCAGCAGCATTAGTGGTGACTGTCAGCAGTCAGCAGCATTAGTTGTGATTGTCACCACCACTAATGGTGACTGTCAGCAGACAGCAGCATTAGTTGTGATTTTTGCCACCACTAGTGGTGACTGTCAGCAGCATTAGTGTTGACTGTCAGCAGTCAGCATCAGTAGTTGTGGCTGTCAGCAGCATTAGTGTTGACTGTCAGCAGTCAGTAGAAGTAGTTGTGGCTGTCATCAGCACTAGTGGTGACTTTCAGCAGCATTAGTGGTGACTGTCAGCAGTCAGCAGCATTAGTTGTGATTGTCACCACCACTAATGGTGACTGTCAGCAGTCAGCAGCATTAGTTGTGATTTTTGTCACCACTAGTGGTGACTGTCAGCAGCATTAGTGTTGACTGTCAGCAGTCAGCAGCAGAAGTTATGGCTGTCATCAGCACTAGTGGTGACTGTCAGCAGCATTAGTGGTGACTGTCAGCAGTCAGCAGCATTAGTTGTGATTGTCACCACCACTAATGGTGACTGTCAGCAGTCAGCAGCATTAGTTGTGATTTTTGCCACCACTAGTGGTGACTGTCAGCAGCATTAGTGTTGACTGTCAGCAGTCAGCAGCAGTAGTTGTGGCTGTCATCAGCACTAGTGGTGACTGTCAGCAGCATTAGTGGTGACTGTCAGCAGTCAGCAGCATTAGTTGTGACAGTCAGCAGCATTAGTTATGATTGTCACCACCGCTAGTGGTGACTGTCAGCAGCATTGGTGGTGACTGTCAGCAGTATAAGTTGTGATTGTCACCACCGCTAGTGGTGACTGTCAACAGCATTAGTGGTGACTGTCAGCAGCATTAGTGGTGACTGTCAGCAGTCAGCAGCATAAGTTGTGATTGTCACCACCGCTAGTGGTGACTGTCAGCAGCATTAGTGGTGACTGTCAGCAGCATTAGTGGTGACTGTCAGCAGTCAGCAGCATTAGTTGTGATTGTCAGCACTAGTGGTGACTCAGCAGCACTAGTGGTGACTGTCAGCAGCACTAGTTATAGTTGTTGATCATTCTGATTCGCTTGTTTCTGACAGGTTGTATATTAACTGCTTCGACACAGTCCTGAGCCACTCAAGAAGGCCTGATTGATTGTGATCGAAATGTGGGGATGGCGTGTCTCCGTAATTTGTGTTTGTATGCTGGACATGTTTCGTGAGCGGATGTTGAGGTGACTGTGAGTCTGTAGTGAGTTTCCTCATTTAGTGCACTGCATTGCACCCATTGGTGATGAGGTGCACAGACCTTCAGTGCATGTTAGCGTCTTTTTAATGATCTGTTATTGTCGACGTTGTGGAGGAGAGATTGCCGAACCATATCGTGGCTTGCGAGCCTTTGAAGTAACATTACTCCCTACCATGCCAATCAGTGGTACCCTTCTGCCTTTAATTCCCACGCGTCGCACTCAGCACACGCTACCTGCCCAATCTGCCACACTCCAACTGTGTGACAGTGTAACCAACCTCCACAACCCCACCCACAACACACAATGCATGTTTCTCTGGCACGCTCATACAAGCTGCATATTGAGTGCATAAACTATAGTATAATGCAGAGATGAACGTATATATCTCTGGCCAAAAAAAAAAGGAAAACCAAGAAATTAAGCATTTTCTTTGTTTGTTGTTTTATGTCCTAGCAACATCTAAGGTCATATCAGGACGGGGAAATTATAGCGAGATATTTGTAAATAGCCGAGAACACTGCCAACAAGACCTTGTTGCAAAAAGAGTATTATTATGGTAGTAATTACTGCCTTTTATTCTCCAATATCGGACAAATTTCAGATTGAAACTGATCGCAGAGATTTTTTTTTTAAAAGGGGGGTGGGGTGGGGGGAGGAGGAACGGTGGCGAGGTGGGTGATATTACAGTCACAATAAGGACAGTGGCACGCTCTCCAAGGATAGGCTGCATTGACTCATCAGTGGAAGGGAGGGAAGATAGTACTAGGAGAGTACCGGATGAAACTTGACTTGATGGATTTGTCCGCGATTCCTTGGATTTGTCCCCGATTCCTTGAGAGCGCTAAGCCTATGAGTATGAGAGAATTTCCGCGTTTTAGCAGAAAGTCACCCTCATTCAGTCTGCGCCGGTGTTGCAGTTTCCGAGGCACACCAGTTTGCCAGGGACACATCGCTTCTGCGCATGCGTCAAAATCGAACAGCATCATCACTAACTTTATAAATTTAATATAATGTTTTTGGTAAAGATGTTTTCTATATGTGTACCAAACGATTTGTTTCTAGGTGGTGTGGTTTTAGAGATATTTCACTTTTTCTGTATTTTCTGTATGAACATTGCTCACGACCATTGACAATGCCTTGAGTTTGACGGTACGCGCAGTGCAAAACGTTAGTTTTATTCAAAATTAATAGAAATCCAGAACCCCAACCTTATCAATGTAATATAGTCTTTTAGGTAAACATGTTTTTTTATATGTGTACCAAGCGATTTGTTTCTAGGTGGTGTAATTTGAGAAATATTTGACTTTTTCTGTTTGAAGATTTGCTCACGGCCATTGACAATGCATTTGAATGGATGTGTCCCTGGCAAACTGGTGTGCTGCGGAAACCGCAACACCGGCCATCACCAGCCTGCGGCAGTGTTAAATGTGTCAAGTGTTTCTGGAATTGTGTGTTGATATTAGCACTAGTCCCAGAATGGGAAGAATTGTCGGTTCGAATCCTACTTTACTTGCAATGCTTCTTCTTTTCATCATCTCCATGACACTGATCACCAAAAGAAAAAAGAAAGTTTGTTTCATTTAACGACGCCTCTAGAGCACATTGATTTTTATCATCGGCTATTGGACGTCAAACATTTGGTCATTCGGACACATTTCTTTAGAGGAAACCTGCTGCCGCCACATAGGCTACACTTTCCAATAAGCAGCAAGGGGTCTTTTATGTGCACTTTCCCACAGACAGGACAGCACATACCACAGCCTTTGATGAACCAGTTGTAGACCACTGGTTGGAATGGAAAATAGCCCAAACTGCAAATGTGACCACTGACCACGATCGACCGGATGACCCACACCTACACAGCTGGACACGCTACCGCCTGAGCTACGTCCCGCTCCCCGACACTGATCACCGTGACTAGGACTAGCCATTTAAAATAAAAGTTACTTCAATCTAAAGTAAGCTACATAATAACGACCAACCTGATGTATTTATATCAGAAAATGTCAGAAACTCAAAACTATCGGACTACGCAGCATTAGCTGTTCGAGAAATGGCTGTGAAGCCGCCCCCCCCCCGTGCCGCCGGTACCAGCTTTTAGCGCCGCCCGCCCGCTGGGTCCCACTTCCGGCGCGCGGGGGCTGACGGGACGCCCATTTCGCTGCGACCAGGCGGGCGGACGCTGCCAGACAGAGGCGCAATTATCGCACTGCTTTCTGCCTCAGAGGGCGGAGTGGGAGTGAGTGGGTCAGTGAGTGGGTCAGTGGGTGGGTGAGTGGGTGAGTGAGTGAGTGGGTGTGTCAGTGAGTGGGTCAGTGGGTGGGTCAGTGGGTCGGTGGTTGTCGGTGTAGTTGGTAGTTGGAGTTTTATGTCCTGGCAACATCTAAAGTCATGTCAGGACGGGTACCAACTTGTGAGAGTGCGCACTCATGGCGACGACTTTATAGTGCTGCCCCACTGGGAGACCAGGCTGCCAGCACCATGACCTGATATCTCACCCAGTCACATTATCCTGACACTGAGCCAACCAGTCCTTAGCGTATCCTAATAATGCCAAGCACGTAGCTAGGAAGCGACAAGCATAAATTCTTAAGTCATATCCTGATAATGCTGAGTGCCTGGCTAGATAGCAACAGCTAGCAATTTTTTAAGTCACTGGTTTGACTCAACCAGGGTTTGAACATGTGGGTTCAAACCCACGATTTACCAAAACGATACCATAGATGTTGCTAGCATGTAAAACCCCAATAAACAAACATACAGACAAAACCCTAACAAATGCATTTATAAACCAGCGGTAGAAGACCCTCGTTTTGGTGTCGGCGGTCACGTGCCCACCCTGTTGTCTCTGCTAATTGCGGCCCGGCGCGCTGAACGGGCAGCGGCCAAGGCCCGCCCCCTAACTGTAGACTTAGTTGCTCGACGAGGCAGGACCAGCGGCTGACAGTTAATCACACGGCCCCGCCAATCACAGGAGGCGGATGCTAATTAATTAACGATTTCTGCCGAGTGGTGGCGCTGCGGAGACGCGCTACAATCTGACGGTGTTTATTCTCGGCCAAGAAAGGCACATTTATTCTTGATTAGAAATCTCAAATGGATTACTGATTGCGCGGACGGTAATGAAGGAGAGTGGGGCGGGTGATGTGTAGATATACCGCCAGGAGGCACTGGGGGGAGGCACACTAACGGTTCGCCGACTGGTTAACCAGGTGGGGGGGTCGAATGAGTTGAGCGTCCGCCTCCGGTTTTGGAAGGTTGTGGGTTTCGAACTCTCGGCTGAGACAAACCAATGACATAAAAGTGTATACTTGTCGCTACATAGCCTGGTATTCAGCCTTACTAGGATAGGGCAAGGAGCAGTGGAATGATGAGTGAAGAGCAAGAACAAGCAGACAAGAAGTTGTAATCTAAGCCATTTTACAAGAATATTGATATCTTAATCAAAGGGAGCATGTTGAGTGTAGATTGGTTGAAATTAAAGTGCCTGTCACACTATGCCGGATTGAGCAACGGACAGAATTGCCTAGTCAAGTGGCATTTGGGCGTGATACGTATTCAAATGTATTAAACTGTGTCAAAGTGTTGCGATATCGGGTCTAAGGCCGCCGAACGAACAGACATGAAACGGACATGATTTGATTGGTTGATTGGTGGTTGCTTTACGCCGTGTCTGCAGCATAGGCCATATTCACGGTGAGATAAACGGACATGAAACGGACATGAACGGATAGCCAACAGACAAAACGAAATCAAACCGGACAAGGACCGTAGAAGTCAATCCGGCGGCATCCGTTCCAAGTTTTGTCCATGTTCAAAACTTGTAATGGATCGGGCCAGATATCAACGGATATGCAACGGACACAAACCGGTCTTTGCAGGATATCAACGGACTTTGTTCGGTGTCTTTGCATTTCCCCCAATCCGGTGATGTGTGACAGGGCCTTTAATGTTGGTGGATAATTTCGTGATACAACGCGTCACTGTGACAGTGTGAGGGGGAGGGCACAGCGCAGTGGGATTGATTCTGTCTGTGCTAAATTACCTACACTACTCGCATGTAGATTCACATGCGGCGAGACGACGCCCTGGCCATTAGTGACGCATCGAGCTGGGGGACGGGGGCAGGGGAGGGCAGAGGATTGGAGGGACGGGGACGGGATGTGGGGTGGGGTGGGATGGGGTGTATGGGAGGGCAGGGCAGGGCAGGGCAGGGCAGGGCAGGGCAGGGATGCATGGTAGGGAAGGGAAGGGCGGGGAAAGGAGGGGAGGGATGTGAGAGGAGGAGAGGGAAGGGAGGAAGGGGGGGTCAGGGGTGGAGGGAAGGGGGGTGGGGGGGGGCGGGAGGCAGTGAGTTGGAGGAAATTGGGGTTGAGGCAGCAGGGTGGAGGCAGGTATGGGTGGAGGTAGGTGGGGTGGGACAGGGGTGGAAGATGGGGGTGGAGGAAGGTGGAGGCGGGTGGAGGTGGAGGTGGGGTGGATCAGGTGGGGGTGGAAGCAGGTGGCGTGTAGGTGGGAGCATGTAGGGTGGATGAGGGTGTTGGAGGAGGTGGGGAGGTGGCAGGTGGGTGGGGGTAGGTGGGGTGGAGGCAGAGGGGTGGAGCCAGGATGGTGCATCAGGAGTGGTGGAGGCAGGTGGGGTGGAGGCAGGTGGGGAGGTAGCAGGTGGGGTTGAGGCAGGTGGGGTGGAGGCAGGTGGGGTTGAGGCAGGTGGGGTTGAGGCAGGTGGGGTGGAGGCAGGTGGGGAGGTGGCAGGTGGGGTGGAGGCAGGTGGGGTGGAGGCAGGATGGTGCAGGCAGGTGGGGTGGAGGCAGGTGGGTTGGAGGCAGGTGAGGAGGTGGCAGGTGGGGTGGAGGCAGGTGGGGTGGAGGCAGGTGGGGCTGAGGCAGGTGGGGTGGAAGGTGGGTGTGGAGGCAGCTGGGGTGGCAGGATGTCTGGTAAATACTGACTGGGGAAGGGGGCAGAGAAGGGACGGGTAAAGGGCGCATTCCTTACACGCGGTATGCGGTATGTGAATGCGAATGCGACAAAAAATCGAAACACCTTGAAGCCTATGGGCTACATTCCTTATACGCGGTATGCGGCATGCGAATACTGAATCGGTCCATGGAGCGATCGGTGCGGCATGCGAATGCGAATGCCCATAGACAATAGTGTTAGAGAAACCTGACACCATGTGTGTGGGTGTGGCTGTGGGTGAAAGGACCCAATCCGTTTGCATACCGCATACCCCATGCCGCATACCGCGTGTAAGGAATCCTAGCTTTAGTGAAGACCACCTTATATAATAGGACCTTAGCTTGAAGTAACTTGGATTTTGATGTGAAGTGAAAACATGCCAGAGTTATTTCGGCAAGCACATCAAAATTCTGACACAATAGGGTTTAGAAGTAACGGGTTCTATTAAATTGGCTTTATATTCCATTCAACACAGCGACAGATGATTACCAAGTGCAACATTGTTTTTCGTTAGATATGTATGATCAAACCTAGATAAGAATTTTGATTAGTAACCTACTTTACCAATCTCATTTTCTAATAATAAATACACATGCTTGTGTGGCGTCATATCCGCACATGCTACTTGATTCAAATGGCACCATCTGGTGAATAAATGCGAAATGCGCTATTTTTATCCAGTCAGAAAAGTTTTTCCAACGCAAAAGTTTTTAGGCACAAAAGAAAATATTACCTCCGCCAGTTCATAAAATATTCCTTCATACCGGATCTCCCCAGATACAATCCGGGCGGGATTGCATGTAATATTTAATTGAAGTGCTTGCTGCCCACCCCACATTCTGTGCGAATTCTGCCCCCTTTTTTCTGCAGTAAAAATGGACCTAATTCATTCTAGAGACCGCTGTTAGCCTCATTTCGAACTGCATAGTCCAATTAAAGTATTGTAGTGGTCTGCACTGACCTCTCAGGCAAGGAGCCACATAAACAGGTAGGCATGGGCAGTATGGTGATATCAGGGAGCCTAGGTGGTACAATGGTTAGCACATTGGCCCGGAATGCAAAGAGATGTGGGTTCAAGTCCTGCTCTAGGTGCAATATTTCCCATTTTTATCACCCCGACGACACTGGTTGCTATGACCATGATCCTGTACAAGCTACGCGCTGTATAGTTGTTGAACATACCCTGTGTATGTATGTGTTAGTGCGTTGCCTGTATGTATCATAGTATGTAATTGTAAGCATTAAAAGACTTACAATTCCAGGGGGACGAGTGTAGTGGTCTGCACTGACCTCTCAGGCAAGTAACCACATAAACAGGTAGGCATGGGTAGTGTGGTGATATCAGCAACCTAGGTGGTGAAATGGTTAGCACACTGGCCCGGAATGCAAAGAGATGTGGGTTCGAGTCCCGCTCTAGGGGCAATATTTCCCATTTTCATCACCCCCACGACAGTATCAACTTGTCGAGACTTGCAACAGTGCAAATTCATGGTGACTTTATGTTGCTGCCTCACTGTGAGACAAGACCAGGCCGCCAGCTCCATGACCTGATATCCCACTTACCGTATATGTCCCAATAGAACTTAGAACCACGCTACCCAATAGAAGCACACACCCCCATTTCAAGATTGAAAGCACACACAAATTTATGACGATCATATTCAGACTGAATGCACATAAAATAAGACAATCCCAATTTATTTCAGAGGCACGACAAAAACAAATCCATGAAATTCTTTAACTTTGAATAGACGCACATCCACGTGTCTGCACTCGTGCAGTGCGTGTATATTGGGACATATACGGTAGTCACATTATCCTGACACTGAGCCAACGAGTCCTTGCCCTATCCTAATAATGCCGAGTGTCTGGCGAGGAAGTGACAAGTATCAATTTTGATCTCATTGGTTTAACTCGACCAGGGTTCAAACCCGTGTGTTTGAATCCCATGATCTACCAAAAACGGGAGACGAACGCTCAACTCATTCGGCCATCCCGTCTAGTACCCCCAGATGTGGTCAATCACGATATACTACCCTGTAAAGTGTAAGCGCTCTTAAGTGTCTGGTGGCGGCCATTTTGAACTGGCTATTTACAAGCGAACGGTCAGAATGTTGCTTCATAAAGTGCAACACCCACATACTCGAATCAGCAGTATGAAAGACCACAGGTGTCAGGTGATTTTTTTTCAGTTTTCTTTGTAAATTCTTATTCAGCTGAAAAAAATCTTTTTTCAGCACCTATGCGCTGGTATTCCAGCCATTGGTTTATATATACACACATATAATAGATTAGCTACAGAACGGGAGTGTCATATGGGTGATGAAAATGTGAAATATTGCGCCTAGAAAAGACGGGATGTCCCAATGAGTTGACCGTGTGTCTCCTATTTTGGTAGATCGTGGGATTCGACCCACGGGTTCGAACCCTGGTTGGGTTAAACCAACAACGTAAAAAATTATACTTGTAGCTTCCTAGCCTGGCGCACAGCATTATTATGATAGAGCAAGGACTGGTTGGCTCAATGTCAGGATAATGTGACTGAATGGGATATCAGGTCATGGTGCTGGTGGCCTGGTCTCCCAGTGGGGCAGCACTATAAAGTCAGCATGAGTGCACACTGTCATAAGTCGGTATCCGTCCTAATATGACCTTAGGTGTTGTCTTTGTTTGTTTAACGACAAAAAGTAGATATCGGCTATTGGGGGACCTTAAATATTGCCAGGACATAAAGCTCAAACAAACAAACAATATAGCGCCTAGAGCAGATTTCGAACCCACACTTCTTTCCATTCTCAGCTTACCGTACTAACCATTACACTACCTAGGCTCCCTGGTGTCACCAAATCTAGATAAGTGTTTTCATTTCGAAAATGTTATGCTGTGATCGGACTATGCAGCTTTGTCTTGAAGAAGATTTATACTGCCTATCATGGATAAGTCTGAATAGACTTGTTTTTACCAGTAGACAGTTTGTCAATAGAAAGCCTGAGCCTACACTTTTACCGACCCAAGGGATTTTTAACCTCCCACACAACATATATATGGTATGAGAGCAACCAGCCTTTGATGACGCTGTAAATAATACACATCGGTGGAAATCCAAATTGGCAGAGGTGGGGGGGGGGGGGCATGGGGAATCGAACCACTGACCTTCAGATTAGGAGTCCGACTTAGAAAGAAGTCAGACACTCTAACCACTCTGCCAGAGAGAACAAGCTTTATTGTTGTTTGTAGTCCATCCATCAAACTGTGGATTATAAGTGCACTGTTTGGATAAAAACTTTATCCTAATGAAGTTTAAGTGGGTCAATCCTGAGAGAGGTTCTTAGAGAGTCTTCCTGTGCAAAAGAGTTGACTAGAAATGGCAGTTTATAATCCACGTCACCTTCTTTCGTCAACCCTGATTTGAGACCAGACGCGGTGGCCTAATCGGTGGAGCGCAGACTTCCCATGCAGTAGGTCAGGAGTTTGAATCCCGGCCAAGTCAAACCAATGACTTAAACATTGTATACTTCTCACTACCTAGCCTGGCCCTCTGTATTACTAGGATAGGGTAAGGATTGGTTAGCTCAGTATCAGGATGATGTGACTGAGTGGGATATCGGGTCATGGACCAGTGGCCTGGTCTCCCAGTGGGGCAGCACTATGAAGTTACCATGAGTGTGCACTGTCACAACTCGGTACTCATCCTGATATGACCGTACTTGTTTCTAAGAAGTAAAACGCCAACAAACAAACGTATTAGAGATTCTTTCCTTTTTTGCAAATACAATTCTTTTTTCATGTAACATGCCAACGGTACCATGCTATGATATCGCAATCAATCACATTAACCAACCAGTCCTTGCTCTTTCACATTAAAGGCCCAGTCAAGGCCCTGTCACACTACGACATATGGCGCCGGCGTGTGCATAACATTTTGAAATAAAATGTTCGCAAAATGTTTGCATACGCTGACGGTACGCTGACCAACGTTACATGCATTACTCCATCGCTAGGAGTATGGCACATACGTTAAGTATGCTGGAGATATGGCAGGCATATGTTTGAAGTATGTTTGGAGTATGTTATGCATCCATTGGCTGTACGCGGCCTGCACATTCCCACCAGGCTGAACGTACGGCTAACGTGTTCCAACCTATCCCGACCTACCCCTAACGTGTGCATAACATACACCGACGTACACTGAGCGTACACCGAGCCTATGAGAAACGTATGAGCCATATGGTGACATATGTTGAACATGCACACATTTGTTTTAGCGGCTCGACCTACGCCGACCTACGCCGACCTATGACGCCTTATCCCAAGCATACTCAACATATGCCCAAAACATACATAACGTATGACGCCATATGCTGACATGTTGGTCGAAAATCGCATACGTCGGCATACACTGAGGCCATACGGCTAAATAGCGACAAGAATCATATTTGAAAGTCATTGGTTTAACTAAGCCTGGATTAGAACCCATGACCTCCAACATGAGTGCTGTAATGAAAGCAGACGTTCTAACCATTTGGCCACCGTGTCAGGTTCTGTAGCTGTGCACATACATTAAGCTAAGATTCCATTTTTTTTGGGGGGGGGTAAATATGTTTATTCTGCTGAATAAGTCTTTTGTCAGTGCCGAAGCACTGGTCTTCCAGCCATTTTTCAATTCAGGGTTATTTACACAAAAGGTATATAGAATAAGGTGTACAATACCTGTTGAATAGACAATTTGCACCATGTAACACAATGAAATTCTGAAACCCAAAAGTTCCATAACAATATGGTACAGTAGTGTCATATAACCAGATCAATATTAGTCAGATCAATGTGAGTATTTACATAGTATTTAGAATGTAAGCAGAAGTTATCTTCTGTATTCAGTTGGTAAATTTGTAGTAAGTTTGAATGTTCAGTTGCAGTTAGGCAAGCGGTATATAAATGTTGGTTTGTTAGGAAAATTCTAGTGTAACTCTAATGTAGCTAGTTATGTGAGTTTATGAATTATGTTGTTGGGGTACGGAATCAGTATGCAATTTTGTATTTGAAAGCCGTACCGACCGCTAAATGGACCAATTCAACTTACCGCACATGCATCCATATGAAAAACCACAGCCGCTTCCGGTCATCCAGAATCTTGTTAATGCATCTACATTAGTTTCCTTTTGATCTGCATCCACACAGACGCAAGCCGCATGCTGTATGTCGCTTCCGTGCATATGGAATCTTACCTTTAGCATGCTATGCCGCCATTGCCAGACACAACACGCTCCCATTACTAAACCGCTCATCTGTCGCCGCCTACATCGTCATCCGTCATGATTTAGCAAATACCATACCATCTCCCAACCCCGCCCCCTCATTCGCCCCCTCTCCCCACGTGATCAGTTAATCAGCAGCCAATCAGCGGTCTGAGCCGCTATGAATAATTAATCTACTGGAAATTAGGGCATATCGCTTTTGCTTTCGGTGTTCCGTGCTTCCTCAATTTGTCACCTATTCATCGCCGAGTTTGGCGGCGTGTCACCGAATTAGCCGGCTATCAGCCATTTACACTATAACAGTTTGTGAAGTTGAAGCTACATAGTCAGAGATGAAAGTGATTGTGGAGGGGGAAAAAAACCCGGAAATCTACTATTATTCACCGTCCCCCAATATCGCCCCATTAACGACAGATAAGCAGAAGCGGCAACATAGGATAACGCTAGAATTAGAAGAGTACTGCATGAAACCTGACTTCCGGTATTTTACCCACAATTTCCCGACAGTGCTAAGCCTATGAGAGAATTTCTGCGTTTTTGCGGAAATCACGTGGTTGAATATTTCAAATAGTCCTGTCATTTTGTGGCATTTAAATAATAGCTGGTGGAAATCTATAGAATATCTCAGCACATGCAACATTTCGTAGGATTGTTTTAATATATAAATATATATATAAAAAAAAATATATATATATATATATATATATATATACATATATATATATTTATAGAATTAACACAAAAGACAAGTTACTAAAATTTAGTAAAAATCAGGGAAATCCCTGATAACGCTAGATGTTTAATGACTACACCAGTATCTAAGTTGAATATGTTTGCTTTCTGGGGTTTTACGTCCTAGCAACACCAACGGTCATATCAGGACAGGTACCGACTTGTGACAGCTTCAACAATGTCTATGTTTTCATCAAACATCATGCAGCTTTAATAACAGAAGAGGACAGAGAGAGAAGAGAGAGAAGAGAAAGAGAGAAGAGAGGGTACCCACCTGGTCTGAGATGGACAGGACGTGGTTGTTCTTGGTGACGTTGAGGTGCAGCACCCAGAACTTGTTGGCGCCGCACAGCTCGTAGCAGATGCCCGCAAACGACGTGCTCGCCGTCTTCGGCACCCGGTTGTATATAATTATCAGGTCGTCGCCCTCCGCACCGGCCGACAGCCCCGGCAACCCCGGCACCGCGTCCTGCTGCAAGCCGCACAAACACACGTCAGTCAGGGACGGAGGTTACGTGATATAGAGGGAAGTGAAAGGAGAGAGGGGTGGGGGGAGTTTAGGGGGACGTGACAGAGGAGAGCGAGGGGCTATAGGGGAAGTGACAGAGGAGAGAGATGGGGTATAGGGGGAAGTGCAGAGGAGAGAGGGGGGTATAGGGGGAAGTGAAGAGGAGAGAGGGGGTGTATAGGGGGAAGTGACAGAGGAGAGAAGGTGTTATATAGGGGGAAGTGAAAGAGAGGAGGGGGGGGGGGCATAGGGGAAGTGACCAGAGGACGAGAGGAGGGCATCAAAATAGAGAGAGAGGAGATGGGGCATAGGGGGAAGTGGAGAAGGAGAGATGGGGTATAGGGGGAAGTGACAGAGGAGATAGGGGGTATAGGGGGAAGTGACAGAGGAGAGAGGGGGGTTAGGAGGGAAGGACAGTGGAGAGAGATGGGGTATAGGGGGAAGTGACAGAGGAGAGGGGGGGAGGAGGACGAAGTGACAGAGGAGGAGGGGGTGAAGGGGGAAGTGACAGGAGAGAAAAGGTGTTATATAAGGGGAAGTGAAAGGAGAGAGATGGGGGGGGTGGTATAGGGGGGAGTGACAGAGGAGAGAGAGGGGGTATAGGGGAAGGACAGAGGAGGAAGGTGTGATTAGGGAGAAGTGAAAGGAGAGAGGATGGGAGGGGGGTTATAGGGGGAAGTGACAGAGGAGAGAGAGGGAGGGTGGTATAGAGGAAGGACAGAGGAGAAAAGAGGGGGGAATAGAGGGGAAGTAAATAGGAGAGAAGTTGTGATAATAGGGGGAAGTGAAAGGGGAGGGAGGGGAGTTAAGGGGGAAGTGAACAGAGGAGAGGGGGTATAGGGGGAAGCACAGATGAGATAAGGCATGAAATAGGGAAGTAACAGGAGAGCAGGGGTGATATAGGGGGAAGTGATAGGAGACAGGAGAGAGGGGGATGATATAAGGGGCAGTGACAGGAGAAAGGGGCAATATAGGGGGAAGTCACAGGAGAGAGGGGGTGATATAGGGGGAAGTGACAAGACAGCGGGGCGATATAAGGGGAAGTGACATAGGACAGAGGGGGCAACATAGGGGGAGGTGAGATGAAGAGGAGAGAGGTGGTGATATAGGGGGAAGAGGAATAGGAAGAGCAGAAGCGGCAACATAGGGGGAAGTGGAAGAGGAGAGAGGGGTTGATATAGGGGGAAGTGGAAGAGGAGAGAGGCGGTGATATAGAGGGAAGTGGAAGAGGAGAGAGTGGCCAATATAGGGGGAAGTGACAGAGTAAGAGATGCAAAGTGGTGATGACGTGTGCAGGGAGTGATATAGAATGGGGAACGGGTAGAGAGGAGGAGGGGAGAGAATGGAGATAGCGAAGCAAAAGGGGGCGATATTGGGGGACGGTGAATAATATGGGGGGGGGGGGGGGAGTAGAAACAGAGAAAGCGGGGCAGATAGATATTAAATAACGAAATTGAAATATGAATTGAAGCTTTAGACTTCATTTGTATACAATATATAATATATCATTTGAAATCCATGTGTTAATTTAAACTTAATGTAATGTTTACATTATTTCATGTTCATATAGATTTAATCAAATGATAATACTAATAACACCCACAGACAAAAATACTCTTCTGGTATCTTACGCCAGCAATTAATACTCTCCCTCTTTTTAATTTAATCACATACATAGACATTAGACATTGTTATTCACAATTTCCATAATAGTCTACAAACATAAACTAACCTGTTGACAATAGAAATTGTAGGAACAGAGTAACCATTAATGGTTGTCTTCTCACTGCCATTATAAATAAATAATATGTAATACAAAATCACATATGTATATTTATATTATATATATATTTATATATATACGGTGGTTTCCGCAGTATTAAGGGAAGGGAGGCCGGGAAACGGTAGAGCCAGTACAAACTTAGAGGCAATATGTGTAAGTTGCTGCCAATGCATAGCAGGCTTACTGAATAAGTCAACTTACGCTGCCAACAGATGGTGGGTGCATTATGCTGCTTAGCAACACCCCTAATATATATATATATGTGTGTGTATATTATAAATACATGTGGAGGCGGGGCAGTGCATGATGGGGGTTCCACCCCAACCCAGACAGGGGGGGGGGGTGCAAGACACTACAGGCATTATTACACGCGATAAAAGGTTTATCACTATCCATATATATATATATATATATATATATATATATATATATATATATATATATATATACACACACACATGACAAAACCTCTCTAAATCGACCAACCTTGGGACCAACTTTAAGTGGTCCATTTAGGGAGGTGGTCGGTTTAGAGAGTTAGAATATGGTTGCAATGGTATTGTTGGGGCCCAAATAAAGCGAGATATAGAGGAGTGGTCGGTCTGTGGAGGTGGTCGGTTAGAGGTTCTACTGTATATATATATGTGTGTACATTATACATATAGACCAATAAAGCGAGATATAGAGGAGTGGTCGGTCTGTGGAGGTGGTCGGTTAGAGGTTATACTGTATATATATATGTGTGTACATTATACATATAGACCACTAAAGCGAGATATAGAGGAGTGGTCGGTCTGTGGAGGTGGTCGGTTAGAGGTTATACTGTATATATATGTGTGTACATTAAACATATAGACCAGCTCCCGCCCATCAACTCAGACATCTATCACATCCAATCTAAGCATATAGTTATATTTGCGACATGAGCATTCATCCCTATGGTAATTAAGGCGATATATGCGACATATTTTTTTTTAATATTTTTTTTATTGAGGCTGTATTTATACTGTCCATAGCATGTAAGCCCGGGTATCCAGGCTTGTTTTCAATGCTGGCCAGCTGTAGTGTTGGTGTTGTCTTACCAAGCAGTAGCTGCTGATAAGTTATTTGATTGTCTGCATTTCAGTAGCAGATAGATCTGTTGGTGCGTTTAGTAGCCTATGTTAGTTTTTTTGGGCCCTCTTGGCATTGAATTTTTGTTCTATTCTTATTACTATGTTAGTTGTTTTCTTAGGGTTCTATGTTAGTGTTTTGGGGTTTTCTTGGGAAGAGTTTTCCGCTTTTTTTCTACTTAATTCTATACTAGCCTATTTTATTTACATGTCCATAGGCCTGTACGTAATAGGTGGTTGAGTTATGTTTGTTTGAATTTGATTTGATTTATATTGTTGTTGGATATGTTATCTGGCTTTTATATTTCCGGTTATCCCACCCTGGGCTGTCCAGTTGGTGGGCCGTGACATATCACCTGCCCCCTTGTGGTGCAGTTCAGTTGGGGTTCCCAGTTTTTATTTTGCACAAATATTTTTTGTACGTTTTTAGGTCAGGGATTTGTCTTTCTTTCACCGTTTGCGCATTCCATGCCTTGGCGGCCATTTCCAGTGTGCTCCTTTCATGGGCTTTGATCTGGCTTCTGGTCTGCCTTAGTAGTGGTGCCTTGCTTGCTCTGGTGTCCCTTAGTGGTTGGGTTAGACGCTTAATGTCTTGGCTATATCCATATGCTAATGTTTTTAGGTGGATTATCCTTCTGTTTTCTAGTAGCTTTACTTTAGTTCTTTTGTGTAGGTCATAAGTGGGGTGTAGTTTGTCTACTTTCAGGCAGATTTTCAGGGCCCTATTTTGTAGTATCTGCAATTTTTTATGTGTTTGGAAGGATATCGGTGATGGCTGTAGATGGTTGGGTGGGTAGTGCAAAGAAGGAGTGTCTTATGGAGGACGATCAAAGTGTGTTTCTGTGGTATTTTGTGGTGGGTGGTGCTACTGCTGCAAGATCTGTAAAACTACTAAAAGGACAGTCGGGGAGAATAGGAGAGGAGGAAGCCATAGTAAGGAGAGGGGATAGGATGCGAAGAATAGGGATGCGAGTAGGGAGGGGGACAGTAGGAGAGAGGGGGAGTGGAAGGGGGAGAGGGAGAGTAGGAGAAAGGTGTGAGTGAAAGGAGGCGGAGATAGAGGAGAGTGGGAGAGGGGAAGGGGGGAGAGGGAGAGTAGGAGAGTGGAGTTGGAAGGGGGGAGAGGGAGAGTAGGAGAGTGCGAGTGGTAGGGGGAGAGGGAGGCATGAGAGAGTGGGAGTGGAAGGGGGAGAGGGAGAGTGGGAGAGTGGGAGTTGAAGGGGAGAGGGAGAGTAGGAGAGTGGGAGTTGAAGGGGGAGAGGGAGAGTAGGAGAGAGTGGGAGTGAAAGGGGGAGAGTAGCAGAGAGTGTTAGTGGGAGAGGGGAGGGGGAGGGGGTAGGAGGGAGGGGCAGGGGCAGAGGGGAGAAAAAACGAGATGGGGGCAGAAATAATGACATATTGACTCATCACATTATCCTGATACTGAGCTAACCAGTCCTTGCCCTATCCTATTAATGCCGAATACCAAGCTAGTTTAGATGGTGACAAGTATCAATTTTGTAAGTCATTCGTTTGACGCGACCAGGTTTCCAAACTCCCTACCTTCCGCACGGGAAGCCTGTGCTCTACCGACTCAGCCATGGCGTCCAGTAGTAAGTAACTAAGACGTCACTAATACTAGTTTTGTGTGTGTGTTTTTTTAAGAGAGTAGAATTGAAATGGCCATTGATGATTACATAGCCGCGGTGGAGATGATTTATGGATGGGTGACATGCCGGCAGCAATAAAGTATAACCTTTTCCATACTCCGTCCTGGCTAAAGAAACACAAGGAAATAGTCACAGCCCGTAAGCTAAGATTGCTTTCAGTGTCAGAATTCATTGCCTTTTTTTGTGTGGCATTTTTTCTCTCTCTTTTCTATACACAAGTTACTTTATTTTGATGATGTCGCGAGCACACAATAAATAAACAAAAATAAAGAATTGTTTGTGGAATTGTGGGTAATTTTTTTTTTTGGTGTGTAGGGGGGTGGGGGGTGGTGGTTGGCCCTAACTGAAACTTTCAGTGTAGACCTCCAGGTACACTCAATACGGGATGAAGGTTAGATAAACTCAATAAAACAGAGACTGTATGTATCCCAGAATCACCTGCGGCACTTCCCCACCCACCCTCCCCTCCATCCCTTCCTCATCCCTCCACACCCATCCCCTCCCCTCTACTCCTCCCCTCCCCTCCCTTCCCTCTCCTTCCTTGCATCGCCCTCTCCTCCTTCCCCTCCGCCTCCCTCCTTTCCCCTCTCCTCTCCTCCTTTCCCCTCTCCTCTCCTCCCGTCCCTTCCCTTTCCCTCCATCCCCCTCCCCCCTTCCGCTCGCCTCCCTTTCCCCACCCCTCCCTCCACCCCCATCCCCTCCCGTCCCCACCCTCTCCACCTCCTTCCCGCTCTGGCGGCAACCAATCAGGACCCTTGAGGCGGTCGCCATGACAACATCCGGTGACACGACGCTGCGGGGCGCATGCGCAGACGCCTTGACCCTCGCGGGCGTACATCCCCCCATTATCGCTCATATCTGCATAACTAAGCTGCTGGCCCTCGGGCAGCGTCTCTTCAGATCCTGGTCACCAATCAATTCCCGTCAAACCAGTTGACTTCCATCAATGGCAGGTCTGAAATTCATCAGTGTGGAATTAAAAATAAATAAACAGTCAACAGTTTGTTCAATTCCGCTTCATGCTACGTTACCATAAGCGTCATGATTGAGTGATATGTACATTTGAGTTTCATTGGTAATGGATGGTCTTATAATTGATATATTCTAGGGCACAAATGACTGTGTTGAGCATCCGTAGTTAGGACTGGTGGCGATTGTGGCGCCAGTGGTCACGTTGGAGCGGTACTCCGCACCAAATGTATATATCATATAGCAATATAATAGCAGCAATAATAATACTAATCTCCCTTCCGTGGCCTTATATTCACATAATGCTTATACACCACATATATAATATATATATATAGTTATATGTATGTATATATGTATATAGATGTGCTTAGATTTATGAGTCAGTGGTGCATATTGAGGGGTGGCTTCGTATCGGCGATGACTTATTACAGAAATACACATGTTGGGGGTTCCGTTATTTATATCCATATCATCATCATCATCATGCTGTCGGTCTTGATGCGACAAAGACTGCTTTCATTACTTGACTGCCGCTCTCCATTTAGCTCTCCGCCGTGAGAGTTGCATCCATGAGTCGGTCTTAATGTCTCTCAGCTTCAGGTTTCTCTTGATGGTATCCATGAACCGGAGACGAGGGCGCCCTCTCTTTTTGTCACCAGGAGACAGTTGAGAATAGAGGATCTGGTTTGGTAGCCTGCCTGTTGACATCCTCATGAGGTGTCCAGTCCACCGGAGATTCTTTTTGATCAGAAGATCTTCCATAGAGGGCAGCCCCGTCCGTTCGAGTATTTCCTCATCTGTCACTTTGTCCTTCCAGGCCAGCCTCATGATTGAACGGTACATTTCATGAAAGCTGCCTGCAAAAGTGTTGAAGTGCTGCTGGCTTTTGCAAGTTACCAGCGGCACTCTCTCGGGGAGCAAATAGAGGTTTCACACCGGCAAGAACATGTCAAGACAGGCGCAAAACTATTTGTCCCTGCAGTGGCTGGTCGGGAGATGTTGGGAGTTCCATACATCAACCGCCCTTAATGCTGCCACAGTGACATGGTTTTCTGTTTAGGGTTTGCTCCCTTAGCCTTCGGTTCTGTCAAGAACCTGTACCACAAGGCAGTGGTTTACAACTCTGCAAGGCAGGGGCGTCAAACTCCCTGAGGTATTGCTATACCTGCAATACCTGCATACCTGAATGGGTACCGACTTGTGACAGTGCACACTCATGGCAACTTTATAGTGCTGCCCCACTGGGAAACCAGGCCACCAGGACCAGGACCTGATATCCCACTCAGTCACATTATCCAGACACTGAGCCAACCAGTCCTTGCCCTATCCATATAATAAATTATATAGTACATATATAGTTATCGGTGTAAAGAAAGTTGAAAAAATAGGACAAAAAGTGAAAAATGGGGATGGGAGGGCCCCAACCATTTCTTCCGCCATGTGAACTGAAGTTGTGACCCAATTTGCTGGGTCGCGGGTTCATTCCTTCCGGAATCCCTGTCTTGTGTACAATTGGTCTTCTTCCATCAGCGGGTCGTAAAATGGGAAAATCTGGTTTATATAATAAGTAACTATATTTACGGTTTTTAAATTATATTTTTACATTAGTTGATTACGCAGGGGAATGGGAAGTTTTTATTTATTGCTTAAACGGGCACAAGGAGATTGGCAAAGTACACGTGTATGAGTGTTAGAGGCTCCCTGTGGGTTTTACTACGAATATACCCCCAACTTTGGTTTAAAATATGTTAATTGTTGCTAAAGTTGCATAGTCTGTGCCCTGAGTTCCTGCCATTTATTTTCGATAAATATACTATGTTTATGGATATAAATTACCTTACTTTATGCAGTTCGAGTAATTTTTATCATAAGGGGATAATTTTCAGAATATTTGAAGTGAAAAATACCAAATTACTTCGGTGTGCACCATAGCTTTCAGCAATAACAGGTTTCTTTCGGGGGAGGGGTAAATATTAAATTAATTTAATATAGTTGAGATTGAAATAAATAAATTAAATTAAATATGGAAAAAAAAATATCTCGCCATGAATATGGCCATAGCATATAACCTCAAAGTCACTCACTCAAATTCACTTAGTATTCCTGTCTGTGCAACAAGAATGCTTTACAGCGACATCAAAGGCCAGTTGCTCTCATACCATGTCTATGTGGTGTGGGAGGTTAAAAATCGCTGGGGTCGGTAAAAGTGTAGACTCAGGCTTTCTATCGACAAACTGTCTAATGGTGAAAACAAGTCTATTCAGACTTATCCATGATAGGCAGTATAAATCCTAAAGAAAAGAAAAAAAGTGCACCGGTATCTAAGTGGGCGTTTAGAATCAAATCTAGGTAAGTGTTTGGGTTTAGAACAGGCTATCAGACAATGCAGCTTTAACTGACACTCCACCCCCTGATCGGAAGTCTGTGTGTGTTGTAGTTTTACGTCCTAGCAACATCTAAGGTCATATCAGGGTGGGTACCGACTTGTGACAGTGCGCACTCATGGTGACTTTATAGTGCTGCCCCACTGGGAAACCAGGCCGCCAGAACCAGGACCTGATATCCCACTCAGTCACATTATCCTGACACTGAGCAAACCAATCCTTGCCCTATCCTAATAATGCCGAGCGCCAGGCTAGGAAGCGACAAGTATCAATTTTTAAGTCATTGGTTTGACTCAACCAGGATTCGAACCCACATGACTGGAAGTCAGCTTGGCATTCTAACTACATTTAGCTCTGAGGACATGGTACATAACCTTACGATACAGACACTAGTTTCCAGGCTTTGGTCATCATCGTGTTGGTAAAACAGGGAACGCTAGACGAGTGGTGACCCCTTGCGGCGGCGTCTTGAACTTCACTTTACTTAGGTCACGGCGCGTCCATTGTCTTCACCAGGTGAGGGGTCAGCGTGTGGTCAGGTGACAGGAAGTTATTCCTTAGATCGAACAGGGGCGTGGCCAGAAGTTAAAGTTATATAGTCCGATGGTTTTGAGTTTATTTAATTTTTTCTGAGATAAATATATTAAATTGATTGTTATAATCTACCTTACTTTAGTTTGAAGTAACTTTTATTTTGAATGGCTATCTTTTGAGATAGTTCAAGTGTAAACATGTAAACTCGCTTTAATGCTTACGATTAGTCATGGGCTAGGGAGAAGAAAGCACATCCGGCTCCAGCAATCTTTTACATACTTAATAGGATAACAAATTATCTCAAAATTCTATGGATACTGAAAATGTTTTCGTTTCGGCACAAGCCAATGTCCTAGTCATGGTAGGGTAGGGTGGGCGGGTCCCAGCCCACGACTATCCAAGGCTCGTACCTCAGGAAAACAACAGTTATCCATCATCTGTACCCAGGTAACATTTGTATAACTATACTATTTTACCTCGGTACTACGCCTCTGGATACTCGTAGTCCAGGGAGAACTTCACACACACACACACAAACACACACACACACAGAAAACAAGCGAACATTCAACACAATGTGGCCTGGTTGTTATCCTTTGAAAAGTGGAAGTCAGGAAAACATAAATGCCAGTAATTTGCCGGTCAACTGCATGTGTTACAATTGATGATGAGTGTGGGTGAGTGTGTGCTGTCAAACTGTGTCTTCATTACTGCGTCTGTGTGAACCCTCAGTAAATGTAATGGCTACAGGTGACCTGAATGCGGAAACCTCACACGACAAAGGTCAACAGCGACGTCCTTACTTAAACTAAGTTAAAGCTGCATAGTCCGATAAAGCATCAAATTTTCAAAACCAAAATAATTATCTAGATTTGATTCTACATATCTAACTTAGATACTGCTGCTGTTATTACGCATTTGTTGCCACATAGAAGGGAATATTGACTCAATTTAATAGAATATGTTACTGCAGAAGCCTATGGTGTCAAGAGCTATTTAAATCAAGTAATTCATTCATTTGAACTGTTGCCAAGGGGCTACCCGCCACCCCCATCTGTTAATGGACTGGTCCGGGCGGTTAGTGGCGGGGAGTGCCGAGACCTGGCTCTTCTGCACTCTCAAAAATAGCATATATTTTGCAGCATACCGGCCACCTGTCTAAGTTGGCCCATGCGACACCTGGGGGCTGACACGGACACTACGCCCTTCCTCATATACATGTAGTGTAAATTCACCAAGTTCACCTGAGCCGCCTTGAGATCAATCAATGCAGTCTAACGGGAACAAAAAAGTGTGTGCGGGGGGGGGGGGGAGGGGGAGGGGGAGGGGGGAGATCAGAAATCTACGGCGAGGTTATCTGTAAATAATGTTGCTCTAATAATGGTGTCGCTATCCTGGTCGTTATTATTATTATTATTATTATTATTATTATTATTATTATTATTGTTAAAAGAAGCGAAACCGGCGGTGGTTTTACATGAAAACATAGATATTCTCCCATAGGGGAATCACGGAAAATTCGCGGAAGTGAGTTTTCATTCAATAATCTCCTGGCACTATCCTTTTGGCCAAAATTACAACAAATTAGATAAGTTAGATTTTGGGGGGGTTTTCTTACTCTAACCAGACGGGATGTCCGAATGAGTTAAAGCGTCCGTCTCCCGTGTTGGTAGATCATGGGTTCAAATCCTGGTCGAGTCAAACCAATGACATAACAATTTATACTTGTCGCTTCCTAGCCAGGCGCTCGGCATTATTAGGATAGGGCAAGGAGCAGTGGAATGAGGAAGACCAGTCGTCTGCGACTGAAATTTCCCCTGCTTAAACAACTAATGTACAAAAAAATACAAAAACAAACATTTCCGTACTTTCAGCTGACAAATTGCAATTAAAGCAAGAATCCCTCGAACTCTGCGCTGTTGGAAGCCAAAGGGAGAGATAGTGCAACGGTGATCTGATGGCTACCTCCTACAAGTGCCACCCAATCTGGGACCACCGGGATCAGCTCCCATTAAACCCTATCTTTTAACCGGAACATCCATAAAACGCCGCAACGGCGGACGCACTTGGAAGGATTCCGTTTCCAACTTATTTTATCCCGAGTTTAGCTAGTGGGGGTGGTTCGCTAACAGTAACACATCTCCGATGAATTAGAATTTAAAAGTTAGCAAAACGCGTATTCTGTGATGTGATGGAATATGTATGATCAGATGGTGTTCTCTGTGGCGGAGTGGTTAGACTTAGAGCGTCTGACTTTTTTTCTAGGTCAGACTGCTAATCTGAAGGTCAGTGGTTTGATTCTCCATGCCAGCACTCTGCCAATTTGGATTTCCGCCGCTGTGTATAACTTACAGCGTCATTAAAGGCCAGTTGGTCTCATACCATGTCTATGTGGTGCGGGAGAATAAAAATCCCTTGGGTCGGTAAAAGTGTATGCTCGGGCTTTCTATTGACAAACTGTCTCATGCTGAGAACTGAAGATTATTCAGACTTAACCATGATAGGCTGTATAAATCTTCAAGAAAAGAACAAAAATAACTGAATGAGAGTTGAGCGCTCGCCTCATGTGTCGCAGGTCATGGAATTTTAATCACGCGTTTTTTAATGTTCGCTGAGTCAAATGAATGACTTTAAAAGTTATATGTGTTACTCCCTACCTAGCTTGGTCCTCTGCATTACTAGCGTAGGGAAAGGTGTAGTGTAATGAGGAGGGCAAATTGTCCGTGATTTGAAATTTCAACGAATGCACCAACAAAAGTACAATGCATTACAGTATAACCCCGTTAAACCAAACTTGAAGGGACCCTAGAAATCTGTTTGGATTAACCGATCATTGGTTTAACCGAGCTTTGGCTTCAACTTTGACTTGACTTTGGCAAAAACGCGGGTGCATTTTGCATGTAATATACAATGTATGTGGACACTTTGATTATTGTTTTTTTATGTATATACAATATAACCATGTTAAACCAAACTTGGTTAACACAAACAATCAGTTAGTCCAAATGTTTTTCGGTGGCCTGGCAAAATACTACCATTTATCGCATAAAAAAGTCGGTGGGGTCTCAGATGACCTTATAACCACATGAAAGTTTGGTTTAACCTACTTGCTACTGGAAGTGGCCTAGGGACCGACAATTTTGTTTGGATCAACTGATAGTTTGGATTAAACGACTTTGGTTTAAGCAACTTTTTTATATGATAAATGGTAGTATTTTGCTGGGCCGCCGAAAAAAGCTTGGATTAACCGATCGTTTGGTTTAACCGAGCTTGGTTTAACGGGGTTATACTGTAATACTGTTTGCAGGACATTTTAGTCAGAGAAAGAACCATACAGGGTGGTGAGTAGTTATAGTTTTACTTCATGTGTGAGAGATAGTGAGAATGATCCCCACCCAAGTTAACCTTAGGCTTCAAATATTGGTGCTTGTCCCTACAGTGATTAGTGGACTGGCGTAAGGCTGAGTGCCAGGATAATGTGACTCAGTCAGATATTGTGGTTCCGATGGCATGCTACCTCAGTGGAGGAGTAAGTGAAGCCGTACTGAAAGCATGACACAATTGGCATCTTAACAAATAGGACTTCAAATGTTGCTAGGCTGTGACACCCCAATCATCCCTGCACCAATTCTAGGAAACCCCCACTAAGCTGCACTGCAAAGGCGAATGTGATATGTCACAGCCCACCAGCGGGACACCCAATGGAAGGTAACCATGCCAAAAGTAGCCAGATAGCACACCACACAGCTACGTACAAGCCTAAGATATTTAAATAGGAGTAGGTTAGTCTAGTAGTAAGAGTAGAAAAAATAAAACACATATATGCCAAGAAAATCCACAAAAATTAACATAGATTACTAACCACACCAACCAACTATCTATCTGCTGCTGAAATGCAGGCAATCAAATACCTTATCAGCAGCTACTGAATGATAAGATAACACCGACACTACAGCTGGCCAGCATTGAAAACAAGCCTGAATACCCAGGCTTATATGCTATGGACAGTATAAATACAGCCTCAATAAAAAAATTAATTAAAAAACAATTGGTGTGGTGAAATAGTAACTGTTTATCTTACTAACTAATAATAATACTTCTACATTTTCTAGACGTCTCCCCGCCCATGGTTCCTCGGGGTGTTGTGCCTGAGGCTAAATCCCCTAGTAGTATCAGAGAGCGTGTATACAGATGAGAGGGACAACTCCCATACTACACCATGTAACAGATGCCGACTGTGGCGCTCCAAGTGTGGTTTTGCACAAACAACACAACAACCACAAAAACAAATATCTCTAAAACTACAAACCTAGAAACAAACTGATGGAATACACATAGAAACATGTTTACCAACAAATATATTAAAGATATGGTTAGGTTCTGATTTCTATTAATTTGAATAAAACGACGTTTCACACGCTACGCAAACTCAAGGCATTGCAATGGCTGGCAATCTTCCTACAAAAGTAAATACTCTAAAACTACACAAATAGAACAACGTAACACATAAAAACATGTTACCAAAATTATATTAAATATAGTTAGCTTCTGCATTCTATTAATTTTGAATAAAAACAAATTTTGCACTACACGTATGGCAAACTCAAAGCTTGTTCAACACTAACCGCCAGGAACGCCACTGTAGCCTGTGTTACCGATTTTCGCGGGAGTTGTCTCTCTCATCTGTATACACGCTCTCTGGTAGTATGTCACTTGTCTGAAGTCCCCCGGCAACAGGCTGTGTGCCTGAAGGTGAGTCCTTAGCAACATGCTGTGTGCCTGAGGCTGAGACCGGAGCGGGACGTAGCTCAGGCAGTAGACTGTCCACGTGTGAAGCTGTGGGTCATCTGATCGATCCTGCTGAGTGAACCTATTTGCAGTTTGGGCTATTTTCAATTCCAACCAGTGGTCCACAACTGGTTCATCAAAGGCTGTGGTATGTGTTGTTCTGTCTGTGGGAAAGTGCATATAAAAGACCCTCGCTGCTTATCAGAAAGAGTAGCATATGTGGCGGCAGTGGGTTTCCTCCAAAGAACTATGTCAGAATGACCATATGTTTGACATCCAACACACGCACACACACCCCTCACACACACACCTCACACACACACCCCTCACACACGCACACACACCCGTCACACACACACCCCGCTCACACGTACAAACACACGTCACACACACCCCTCACACACACCCCTCACACACGCACACCCCGCTCACACACACAGACCCGTCACACACACCCGTCACACACACCCCTCACACACACACACACACACCCGTCACACACACCCCTCACACACGCACACACCCCTCACACACCCAGACACACCCCTCACACACGCACATACCTCGCCCTCCTCCACTTCCTCAGCTGGCCATCACACGGTCCCACCCTGGGGGCCCCTTTTCACTAACAATTTACAGATAACATCCCACTTCACTAGCCCTTCACCGACAACTTTATTTTAATTACGAATTCAACAAATTTGACATACTTCAGGAAACAATTTTGGCTAAGCTCTCTGTGAAAATGTTATAAATATATCTGTGGCATAAGATAATAATTTGGGTTTTGAAAATGTGATGCTTTCATCGGACTATGCAGCTTTAATTTAAATTGGCGTGTACTGGTTGTGAATTGTTAGTGCGAAACACGGGCCCCGGGTCAGACTTGGAAAGCGGGGTGCCATCAGTATCCACTACCCCTCCTGTGATATCAATAATGTAGCTGCCCTAAGTGTGTTGTGCTGGACGCTGGGCAGTAGCCTGCATGTGCACCCCGACAATCTCCAGCATCCTGCGCACCAGCGCACTAGCGCACCCAGAAGTGGGCGTGCGCATGCGCACTGTGTCTGCAGAAAGCCCAGGCGCATGCGTCAGAGTCTGTTAAAAGCAAAACAAAAAACAAAACAAAAACAAAAAAACCCACTGAATAACCCCATTCAAAACAAAATAAAAATAAACAAATATCAAAACGAAAATGTACAAATATCTATTTATAGATATAGATGTCTCTCTATTTATCTATTTATATAGCCCACCCTCTCCGATGCAGATTAGTACAGACAATCGGAAATTTACTTCTGCATAATTTTGTCTGAATGACCCCCCCCCCCCTCTCACCCTCCCACGCCAGGGCTTCTAACTATAGAGTTGAATTGTCATGTGAAAATGTTCATGCCAAAGCTCATGCTTGTATCGTCAAAGGCACAATTCCCTCAAATATTGTGCATATATGCATTGCTAACAGAGTATTAAGGTGGAAGCCAGTAATAGTGGCAACACAGCTGGCTTCCCAGGTGCAAGTCAAGCCCTTACGCTCCTCCCTATAGAACACCAACTCATTTTTAACCGGATCTGCACGAATCACAAAAATGACCAAGTTCATTATTAAAAAATCGGAAATCCGTGAAATCACACGGGGAAAAAAAATCATATCCCTGCAAAATGCGATGCAATAAATTGTACACACAGTGTTTGTGCATGTATGTATATACTAAGGTAGAGGAGTCGGATAGGAGGCTGTGAGTGGTCGATTTTGTCTAGTGCATGACTCAGTGTGTGTGTGGAGGGGGAGGGGAGAGGTTAGGAAACCGAACGATGGATAAGGGGCCATTAAAATAGTATGTAACGCTTAGGAGTGTAGGGGGGTAGGTTCAAGTGCTATGTGACACGTGGAGGTAGTGATGGTAGTGATGGTGGTGGTGGTGGTGGAGGTGGAGATGGAAGTGGTGGTGGTAGTGGTGGTGTTGGAGGAGGTAGTGGAGGTGGTGGTGGTGGTGGTGGAGGTGGAGGTGGTGCTGGGTGATGGTGGAAGTGGTGGTGGTGGTGGGTGATGGTGGAGGTGGAAGTGGAAGTGGTGGTGGTAGTGGTGGTGGTGGTGTTGGAGGAGGCGGTGTTGGTGTTGGTGGTGGAGGTGGTGGTGGTGGAGGTGGTGGAGGTGTTGGAGGTGTTGGTGGTGGTGGGTGATGGTGGAGGTGGAAGTGGAAGTGGTGGTGGTAGTGGTGGTGGTGTTGGTGGTGGTGGTGGAGGTGGTGGTGGAGGTGTTGGTGGTTGTGGTGGAGATGGTGGAGGTGGTTGGTGGTGATGGTGGGTGATGGTGGAGGTGGAAGTGGAAATGGTGGTGGTGTTGGAGAAGCAGGTGTTGGTGTTGGTGTTGGTGGTTTGGTGGTGATGGTGGTGGGGCTGGTGGTGGAGGTGATGGTGGAGGCGGTGGAAGTGGTGGTGTGGTGGTGATGGTGGTGGAGCGTTAGAGCGGGGCAAGTGGATGTCTAATTTTGACCAAAAAAAGCGTTACCTAATATTTGAACAGCTCCTAAGGGGTTATTGCGGACACAAGCTTACAGACCCACACTTCATTACCATATATGTACGGAACCCTCTGAAGTCTGATTTGCTACCAGCCTAACGGAAATACAAGGCGGCTTCTGATTGGTTATTAGTCTAAGAGCGAGTTGTGGGGGGCATCTAATTGACTAAACCTCTCGAAGAGAGGGTTTCTGACTGGTTACTAGTTTACGAGACAGGTAATATCGCCTTTGATTGATTAAGGCAGTGGAATAGACATTTATAGGTCCCAGCGTTGGTTACTTACAGGAAGGAGATGAGTTGTGAGATCTCTAATAAACATGTTACTGATTGGTTACCCTGCCCGCTCAGATGTAACCGGGCCTCAGTTCACCACTGGCTTCCGGTTGGGTGTTGGAGTTCTACGCTGGCTTCCGGAACCAGCCACAGAAGGAAAGGGTGGGTAGGGTGGGTGGGTGGTGGTGGTGGTGGTGGTAGTGGTGGTGGTGGTGGTCGAAGTGGTGGAAGTGGTGGTGGTGGTGGTGGAGCTGGTGGTGGTGGTGATGATGGCGGTGGTGGTAGTGGTGGTGGAGGTGGATGTGGTGGGTGGTTGTGGTGGTGGACGTGGTGGTAGTGGAGATGGAGGTGGAGGTGGGGGGTGGTGATGGTGATGGTGGTGGTGGTGGTGGTGGCGATGGTGGTGGTGGTGGAGATGGAGGTGGTGGTGGAGATGGTTGTAGTTGCGGAGATGATGGTGATGGTGGTGGTGGTTGTGTGTGGTGGTGGTAGTTTCCATGTCACACTTTGGCGCCCAGGTTGAGAGAATTACCCTTATATATACAAATAAATAAAGTTCACATAATCAGGGATGAACGTGGTCTCCAACAAAAAATGCGGAAGCCTTGGTACCAATGGCGAATTTCCGCGAAAACGCGGAATTCCCACCATAGGATTAGCATTGTCAGAGGATCGCAGAAAAAATCCGGAAGTCGGGTTTCAACTCTCCTCGTTGTGACTATATTAGTCTAACTCTTTCTTTCATGGGTTTTATGATCTAGCAACATCTAAGGTTGTATAAGAATGACAATCGGACTGCTGTCATATATAATATATCTATCTAATATATTTACATTTCCTGAACGTTAATCAGTGAATATCACCAATCGCGGAAATCCGGGAAATCGCGGAAATCTTTCATCCCTGCATAATCCAAGAAGCCCCAGTGACCCTGTTAGTGTTAGGCACAGTTAGGAGGAACTTGGAAGTGACGTATTGGCTACATCTAATAGGAATGTATCATGGCTTCTGATTGGTTCCTTCATTTCTCAAGCTGCAAACTGTGTCTGATTGCTTGTTATTTGTTCCACAGATCCACCATGACATCCCATTGGCTATCTACTCAGCCGGGGTGGGTTGTAAGGCGGCTTCTGATTGGTTACTTACCTGTACATATTGTGCGGGTTGCCTAATGCGCCGAGCAGCACCGTTCTCTATTTGTAGACGAGCTAGCGTCTCTTCTGCAAAGAACAAAGGAGGATATGTTGAAGTTCAGGAAATAAATATCTGACCTGCGACATAAGGTTTGATGATTCATTGATTGATTGTGTTTATTCGCCCTGTGAAGAAACATGCATAGCGAATAGTGAGTAAGATTTATTGTCATTTTAGTATTGCTAAATGATTGATTGGTTGATTGATTGATTGGTGGTTGCCGGAGAGAAGTGTCCAACTTGTGTTGTCGCATTTATATTCAACCATTGTTTTTACACAGAATTCTTTCTTTTTTCTCGTATACAATTTATTTCAGATCTTTTATGTAAAATGTCACACGTTCAAAAGATTATTCGCATTCTTCTCCAAAATTACCAGCTATATTATTATTTTTGGAAGGAAATACCAGACCTTACACTTAATACTTAACATTTTTAAGACTGCTTCTCTGACAACCACATATATTTCAATCCCATCAATTGATTCGCGGGAAGTAAAAAAGTGCATGTCACAACCAAATGGAATCTGACATGGAAAACCTATTTTATTTGAGTGGCTCATAAAATCTTCATGGACACGACAAAGACCCACGGGACAAAATGCTGACACGCTTAATCATTTTCTATTTGGTCATTAAATAAATAAAAGTGCAGAAAAACCGCACTTCAGGAGGGCGAGGCAGTTCCTACCTGCTCGCGATAAAACAAGCAACATGGTATTTATGAAGTTATTGAGGTGAATTAAAGCCAAATAATTACATCTAGATTCACGGGGCTCTAAAAAAAAGGACGTTTGTTTGTTTGTTTGTTGTTTTACGTCCTAGCAACATCTAAGGTCATATCAGGACGTGATAAATTAGTGCCTCGTTTGATAGGCTAATATGCGGGTTAATCTTTAGTTAAACAGCAGACGGCAGTGACTACATGGGGGTTGTAGCGAGTAATGGATGGGGATGGGGTCAGAGCCACTACATGGACTTTCGCATCACAGTGTAACACAGCTATCTGCCTGCCTATGTCACATTGCTACAGGCCTGACAGTGTCACATGGCTACATGCCTGACAGTGTAGCTTAGATACAAGCCTGACAGTGTCACATGGCTACAGGCCTGACAGTGTCACATGGCTACATGCCTGACAGTGTAGCTTAGATACAAGCCTGACAGTGTCACATGGCTACAGGCCTGACAGTGTCACATGGCTACAGGCCCGACAGTGTCACATGGCTACAGGCCTGACAGTGTCACATAGCTACAGGACTGACAGTGTAGCTAGATACATGCCTGACAGTGTAACATGGCTACATGCCTGACAGTGTAGCTTAGATACATACCTGACAGTGTAGCTTAGATACAAGCCTGGCAGTGTAACATGGCTACAGGCCTGACAGTGTAGCTTAGATACAAGCCTGACAGTGTAACATGGCTACATGCCTGACAGTGTAGCTTAGATATATACCTGACAGTGTAGCTTAGATACAAGCCTGGCAGTGTAACATGGCTACAGGCCTGACAGTGTAGCTTACATAGTGGCCCGACAGTGTAACATGGCTACAGGCCTGACAGTGTAGCATAGATACAAGCCTGACAGTGTAACATGGCTACATGCCTGAGAGTGTAGCTTAGATACATACCTGATAGTGTAACATGGCTACATGCCTGACAGTGTAGCTTAGATGCATGCCTGACAGTGTAACATGGCTACAGGCCTGACAATGTAGCTTAGATACTGGCCTGACAGTGTAACATGGTTACAGGCCTGAGAGTGTAGCTTAGATACATACCTGACAATGTAACATGGCTACAAGCCTGACAGTGTAGCTTAGATATATACCTGACAGGGTATCTTAGATACAATCCTGACAGTGTAACATGGCTACAGGCCTGACAGTGTAGCTTAGACATATACCTGACAGTGTAGCTTAGATACTGGCCTGACAGTGTAACATAGCTACAGGCCTGACAGTGTAGCTTAGATACTGGCCTGACAGTGTAACATGGCTACAGGCCTGACAGTGTAGCTTAGATACATGCCTGACAGTGTAACATGGCTACAGGCCTGACAGTGTAGCTTAGATACATGCCTGACAGTGTAACATGGCTACATGCCTGACAGTGTAGCTTAGATACATGCCTGACAGTGTAACATGGCTACAGACCTGACAGTGTAGCTTAGATATTCAAGCCTACACAGTGTACTATGGCTACAGGCCTGACAGTGTAGCTTAGAATCATGCCTGATAGTGTAACATCGCTTCAGGCCTGACGGTGTAGCTTAGACACATGCCTGACAGTGTAACATGGCTACATGCCTGACAGTGTAGCTTAGATACATGCCTGAAAGTATAACACAGATACATGCCTGACAATGCAACATAGACACAGATCTAGCTAGCACTGATAGTGTAACATGGTTACATGCTTGGTAGTGTATCACCTGACCTTGTGGCCAGTGCTTGACATTTACCAGCACCGTGTCAAAGGTCAACTCATTTGCAATGCCAAGGTCGCTACCAACATCTATTCAAACTGATCTTATCGTGCCTTCCACTCACAACCCAAGAAGAAAAGCACATTTTTAATCAAAATGAAGAAAAGCCAGTCTACCAAATCGCAAGATATGTGTCGGCATAGGCTTTTGGTATACATTTCAAGCTGAAGGGCTGAGCTATTGATGAAAGAACAAGTACAATCCTGGCCAGCAAAATATGCAGGGATAACATGGCTACGTTAAAGTATGTATTATCAGAAAAATTCTAATATTTATATTTATATATTAAAAGTAATACAATTTATATACATATATAGCGCCAAGTGAGGGAAAAGATAAGTAGTGAGGTAGTTGGCCAAAGGGGTGCGCCACCAGTACAAATATGAAAAGCCATTTATATTTGGAAGTTGAGTACAAAATAAGAGGTACATTATTTATACTCGGATAATTCATTATACATATATGAATATATATATATGTACTGTATAATCGACAATACGAATGAAAATATGCATATTGCAATGATTGCCGAATGAGTTGAGCGCCAGCCTCCCATATGTCAGATCACAGGATTCAAACCCATGGCGTTCAAACCGTGGTTAAATCAAACTAATGACTTTAAAATGTATGTGTCGCTACCGAGTCTGGCACTTAGCATTACTAGGATAGGGCAGGGAGCAATGGAATGACAAGAAGATCAACTTTACGTCATTGAAATTTCCCCCGCTTAATCAACAAATGCAATTAAAATATATATTTGATTAAATTATAGTCATATCACTTTTATGTATTATGGCTATCTGCAGGATGAGGTTACTACTGTCGCCATCTGTGAACCCATGACGTCAGTAGTACCAAGTTCATTGCGGTACCAGTCGGCTCCGAACAAATAAATATATTTAGAGACTGACACAGCACAAAAGTGCAACTTCTGTAGATGCCTTATGACCAGTGATGACGGCAGCTGGACTAGATAAAAATGCACCTTTGATGTTATAACTGCCCAGCTTGCCCCATAAAGCTGCACCACTATCTAAACAGTCGGCCTCCTCCAGTGCACACTGAACACTATCAAGACGTTAGTTAAAGGGTTCTGATATAGGCCACTGAAACTGGAACTGTCCTTCGCCAAATGCTCTCCAAGCACAGCTTTTCAGTTTGTGTAAATGAATATGTGCAGGGAGAGTGCTGAGGGCAGTGTCCAGGATGGCTAGTGTGCACGTGCAACCTAGAGGGGTTGTTCGGGTCGGCGGGAAACACCCCTAGGTCATGTGATAAGGGAATCCCATCCGTGAGGTTATTCATACAATATAATTTATAGACCTCAGCAATCTTCATCCACATATTTGGTTGAATACACTGAAAAACTAGAGAAATGTGTGCTTGGAGAGCACTTTTCGGAGTACAGTTCCAGTCCTGGTGGTGGTGTTGGTGGTGGTGGTGATGGTGGTGGTGAAGGTGGTGGTGGTGGTGGTGATGGTGGTGGTGGTGCTGATGGCTGGTGGTGGTGGTGGTGGTGATGTATGATGATGGTGGTGGTGGTGGTAGTGGTGGTGACAGTGGAGGTTGTGGTGGTGGTGGTGATGGTGGTGGATGATGATGGTGGTGGTGGTGGTGGATGATGATGGTGGTGGTGGTGCTGATGGATGATGATGGTGGTGGTGGTGGTGGTAGTGGTGGTGACAGTGGAGGTTGTGGTGATGGTGGTGGATGATGGTGGTGGTGGTGTTGATGGGTGATGGATGATGGTGGTGGTGGTGGTGGTGGGGGCCTGTTCCCACTCATTAGGCGGCTGTGCTCACCTCAGGCTAACACAGCCTCCCAGGTAAATACACCACACGGCGCCATTGTGTGCACGGCGCCATTGTGTGCTTAATAGGTGCACCAGTGTCTAAGTTTGATTTGTAGGATCAAATCTAGGTAAGTGTTTTTGGTTTAGACAATTTTATGTTTTCATCAGACTATGCAGCTTTAAGGGAAAGTGTAAGCAACCATGGACTAAAGCACCACCAGACAGTCCAGCCTGCCAACGTCCCTTTTTTCCCTTTTTTGTGTGTACATTAGTTGATTAAGCAGGGGAAATTTCAGTCGCAGATGACTGGTCTTCCTCATTCCACTGCTCCTTGCCCTATCGTAATAATGCCGAACGTCTGGCTAGGAAGCGACAAGTATCAATTTTTAAGTCATTGGTTTGACTCGACCAGGATTCAAACCCACGATCTACCAACACAGGAGACGGATGCTCTAACTCATTCGGCCATCCCGTCCTGACTAAAGGTTCTACTTTGTTTCCTTTAAAAGTTAAAAGGTGCGCTTTAAGAAAGAAAACAAACGCGCCTGTGTGTGGGAGGGGGGGGGGGAGGGGAATGCAGTGTGTAAAGCTATTTTTTCCTCCCAAACCAACCCCTGTTGATTGTGACCAAGTGTGGTTTTTGTGGAAGTTTTTGAACACCTCCTACTCTCATCCCAGGGAATTTCTACTAACAATTCATCGAGTAATAATATCAAAATGAAGTCATGTGATCATACCTGTCAAATGAAGAAGGTTCAAACCAATTAATTATCGATAAGAATTGCCTGCAAAGGAAACACAGATGAAACGGCCAGTATGCCTTTATTATTACTCTCTAGTTGGCAACGTGTTAGTACAGCTTGCCATGGTGTGTGGTGGTGGTTTGTGGTGGTTTGTGGTGGTGGTGGTGTTTGGTGGTGGTGTGTGGTGGTGTGTGGTGGTGGTGGTGTGTGGTGGTGGTGTGTGGTGGTGTGTGGTGGTGGTGGTGTTTGGTGGTGGTGTTGTGTGGTGGTGGTGGTGTTTGGTGGTGGTGGTGGTGGTGGTGGTGGGTGTGTGGTGGTGGTGGTAGTCTGTGGTGGTGGTTGTGGTGGTGGTGTGTGTGTGGTGGTGTGTGTGGTGGTGTGGTGTGTGGGTGGTGTGTAGTGTTGGTGTGGTGGTGGTGATGTGGTGGTGGTATGTGGTGGTGGGTGATTGTCGTGGTGTGTGATGGTGGTGTGTGGTGTGTGTGGTGGTGGTGATGGTGTGGTGGGGGTGTGGTGTGTGGTGGTGGATGGGGGTGTGGTGGTGTGTGGTGGTGTGTGTGGTGTGGGTGGTGTGGTGGTGTGTGGTGTGTGTGGTGGGTGTGTGGTGGTGGGTGTGGTGTTGGTGGTGTTGGTGGTGTTTGGTGGTGATGTGGTGGTGGGGTGGTGTGGTGGTTGGTGTGGGGTTGGGGGGTGGGTGATGGTAGTGGTGGAGGTGGTGATGGTATGGTGGGGTGGGGGGTGGTGGTGGTGGTGGTGGTGGTATGTGGTGGTTGGGGGTGGTAGTGGTGGGTGGTGTGGTGGTGGTGGGTGATAGTGGTGGTTGGTGTGGGGGTGGGGGTGATGGTAGTGGTGGGGGTGGTGATGGTAGGGGTGGTGGTAGTGATAGTGGTGGTAGTTATGGTGATGGTGCTGGGGAGGGGTGATGGTAGTGGTGGGGGTGGTGATGGTAGTGGTGGGGTGGAAGTGGTGGTAGTATGTGTGGGGTGATGGTGTGTGGGGTGGTATGGTAGGTGTGGATATGGGTAGTTATGGTGATGGTGCTGGGGGGTGATGGTAGTGGTGGGGGTGTGATGGTAGGTGGGGTGTGATAGTAAAGGGTGGGGGGGTGATGTAGGGGGGGGTTGTGATGGTAGGTGGGGTGGTGATAGTGGTGGTAGTTATGGTGATGGTGCTGGGGAGGGGTGATGGTAGTGGTGGGGGTGGTGATGGTAGTGGTGGTGATAGTGGTGGTAGTTATGGTGATGGTGGTGGGGGTGGTGATGGTAGTGGTGGGGGTGGTGGTGATGACAGTGGTGGTGGTGGTGATAGCGGTGGGGGTGGTGATGGTAGTGGTGGTTGTGGTGATAGTGGTGGTAGTTATGGTGATGGTAGTGGCGGTGGTGATAGTGGTGGTAGTTATGGTGATGGTGGTGGTCGTGGTGGTGGTGGTGGTGGTGGTGGAGCTGGTGGTGGTTTGGGTCGTGGGAGGGAGAAGAACGGTGAAGGTTTTAAATGTTGTAATCCATCACCCACATTACATTTATCACGGAGAACCTAAATAACAAACAAACAGAACAGAAAAGCAACAAATAAAATCCTGAGAGACCCCCAAACAAAGCCGGGCAGTCACGATCACCTGGCCACCTGTTTTGGTGACTTAACAAAACAAAAGAAACCTCGAAAATATCATTAAAATGCTAATTTCCGCCTGTTGTGTTGGGTTTGTGGAGAGCTTGAAAATGGAGATAACATGACCAGTGTTCTCTGGGTTAGAGTGTCTGACTGTTTTCTAGGTTGGACTCCCAATCTGAAGGTTGGTGGTTTGATTCCCCGTGCCCACAGCTCTGTCACTTTGGATTTCCACTGCTGTGTATAACTTACAGCGTCATCAAAGGCCAGTTGCTCTCATAGTCATACCATACCTATGTGGTGTGGGAGGTTAAAAATCCCTTGGGTTGGTAAAAGTGTAGGCTCGGGCTTTCTATCAACAAACTTCCTAATGGTGAAAACAAGTCTATTCAGACTTAACCATGATAGGCAGTATGGTGTGGTCAAGAAAAAGAAAAGAATATCCCCTTCCTGCATGACATCACAGAATGGGTTGTTTGGGCTCAAACACAGTAGGCACAGACTGATCGGGCAAAGACCATTACACTGAATATATAATGGTTATTTTTAATAGTTTTAAGACCAATGGAGTTAATATTTCTATGATTTTAACGTTGTTTAAATCAATAGCGTGAGAATTCAGGAAAAACTTGAATACATGTTAATAAGTACATAATTCACAAATACTAATAATAATAGTACAGGTTAAAATCAGGAGACCAGAACTTCAACTGCGGGTATTCAAAGGAATTATATTTGCTTATTTTCAATAAATGACTACTTAATACAATGAACCCTGCTTGGCAACAACATGTAAATATCATGACAATCTCATCAGAATTGGAACAGAATTGTGTTTGGTAAATGGCCAGAAGGTCGCCTGAAATCATCAAACGGTCTGCTTTTCATCAAATTTCATGTTTTGTGCGTGTTTTATGCTACCTCATCATCATGATTGTGATGGAAATTGGCATTATTACGAATTATCATTATGAAAATTATCATGATCAACACTGTCTGTCATTGCTGTGGTAATTATTATTCACATTATTCAGGGATGACGGTTGAGCAGAAAGTGCTGTGGCCAATAAATTCCCCATGGCAGCGGCAGCCCTATGTGAGAGAGGGCCTGGGTTCTTCTTTGTTGGTGTACAAATTATAGAAATGAGCAAAAACACAGATCTTTTATCCCTGATTGTGACATTATTATCGCTGTTAATATTTTCGTACATGGCTCTTTTTTTTGTTTTGTTGTTGTACATTAGTTGATTAAGCAAAAGAAATTTCAATTGCGGACGATTGGTCTTCCTCATTCCACTTCTTCTTGCCCTATCCTAGTGCTTCCGAATTCCAGGCTAGGTAGCAACAAGTAGAGATTTTAAAGTAATTGATTTGGCTCGGCCAAGGTTCAAACTCGGAGGTTAGAATCCCATGACCTACAAAAACAGAAGGCTGACAGACGCTCAACTCATTTGGCCATCCCGTATTCGTCAACACAAAAAAAAACGCTCAAGCAGAACGAGGCTGCGCATAGATCTCTGCCCTTACAGCATACAATGGCCGCCGTTGATGTCGGTTTGCGCCATGTTTATCGTGTATATCATTAGGGCATGTTTAAACGCTGATTCTGGCTGCTGACTGTTTGTGTAAGTTTGTTCTAGCCCTTCTCCCAGCATGCACACAGGTCGCTCCATGTCATTAGCAGCTCTGAAGAATGGTCTCGCCAAATCCCGCCCGCGGCGTCTCGCCAACTCTCGCCAACACTCGTCCGCCGGTCACGTGCCCACAGTGCACCACGTCCTCCTCGTCTGGCCTAGTACCAACAATGGACGCTAGATGGCCGCGCGCTGACCTCCAGCATGACCCGCGGGCGACGTCCAGCGACGTGCTGCGCGCTCATGATGTCACGTTGCGTTTGTAACGTGGACAGACACCAGGTGTCGCCACCGTCACATAGGGGAGGAGAGTGTTGGTTGGAAGGAGCGGGCAGGAGGTGCACTGCATGGAGCGTTTAGCTGAGAGCACTAAGAAGGGGAAGAAGGGGAAGAAGGGGAAGAAGGGGAAGAAGGGGAAGAAGTGGAAGAGGAAGAAGGGGGAGAAGGGGGAGGAGGGGGAGAAGGGGGAGAAGCGGGAGAAGCGGGAGAAGGGGGAGAAGGGGAAGAAGGCAAAGATGGCAAAGAAGGCGAAGAAGGCGAAGAAGGCAAAGAAGGCAAAGAAGGCAAAGAAGGCAAAGAAGGCAAAGAAGGCAAAGAAGGCAAAGAAGGCAAAGAAGGCAAAGAAGGCAAAGAAGGCAATGAAGAATGCAAAGAAGGCAATGAAGAATGCAAAGAAGGCAAAGAAGGACATATAGTCAATAACAACACAACTGAAAGTGACAAAACAAAGGGAACCATGACACTATTACTGTCTAGTGGCGAAAACTAATCATTAGACTTAACTGTTATGGCCACCATAAATACACTGTCACGCACACGAAAAAGATAAAAGACTGCAGCTTTCGTGCAGTGTCGGTCGAGGGAGCAGAAATAAAGAACCTTTGTTTTACGCCTTAAGCCGTGTTTACACGGGCGAGTTAAAACGGCTCATATAATGCACCTTGCCTAGTTCGCCTCACATTCGCTGTGTAAACAGGACTCTGAGGTGGATTAGGGCTGATTCGCTTCATATGATTCACTTTATGTAAACCACCTTGCGAGGTGGTTTATATGAAGCGATACAGCTTGTTCCTGGGCGGCGATAGTGTAAAATAGCGGTGCTCACCGGCTACAAGCTCAGCTGTAACTATCGCTGGTGCCCAGCAGTGTTAGGGACCGATTAGGCTGAAATCTATTGAATGCGATCATATTTAACAGAATTACATACTCAAATAATGAAATTTAATTAAATTAAACTTAAATTCCAAGCGATAGTAACGTAGCAGCTACATCGGTGTCGAATCGCCGAGTGTAAACTAAACAAATAGCAGTGCTCGCCGGCTACAGGCGGACCACTAAGGCTGCTGGTTCCCGGCGCCGAAACACTTTCAAACTCGGTCCGTGTAAACACGCCACTAATTCGCTTCATATAAATCGCTTTGCCTGATTCGCTTTACAATTCCCCGTGTAAACACGGCTTTATACATTCCACCCATGACTTGAGCTGCTTGTCATGAATTAAGCGGATCATCCGGGTTGTCTACATCAGACACCTGGCAACTGGCCTGGGATAAAAATAAATAAAAACATTAAAAAAAATAAAAACCATGTCTATTTGAACATGGACATGTACATGTACATCAATGTGCATGCATAGTACTGCACACATTTACGAATGTGCCGTATGACTAATTTACGAATGCAGCCAATTTCACATCGTGTGCAATGTATCCAGTTACAAAAGTAGAATTATTCAGCAACTATTAACAGATCTTGTTATTCCCGAGGGCGGGAACCAGCCTAGCAATAGCATTCCAGCTCGGCCCGCGGCTGACTGGTGGTACAGGCGTCCTGGACCCGGAGCCGGACGGCGGGAACCGGCGTGATTTATTAAGTCACGTGACCTCATCATGTAGGGAGCGCCATGACAATGTCGCTACATGCTAAAAGCGGCCATTAATTGCGCCATTCAGCGCCTTCATTAGCCCGCCCTAAGAGGCGGGCATGCGCACAGCTGGGTGCGCAGCACTCTCCAAGCACAGGAAGGGTTCGCTGTTAAGTGACACTCACCAAACACAGGGGCGGTTCGCTGTGAAGTGACACTCACCAAACACAGGGGGGAGTGACTGTGTGAAAGTACACTTCACCAAGCACAGGGAGTCATCGCCATGTGAAGTGACACTCTCCAAGCACAGGGAGGGTCACTGTGTGAAGTGACACTCAGCGAGCACAGTCACAGGTCGCTGTGCGAAGTGAGCTACACTCACCAATCACAGGGAGGGGTCGCTGTGTGAAGCGACACTCACCAAGCACACGGGGGTGGGGGGTCGCTGTGTGAAGTGACACTCACCAAGCTATGGGGAGGTGGCTGTGTGAATTGACACTCACCAAGCACAGGAAGGAGTCAGCGTGTGAAATGACACTCACCAAGCACAGGAAGGGTCGCTGTGTGAAGTGAGCTACACTCACCAATCACAGGGAGGGGTCGCCGTGTGAAGTGACACTCACCAAGCACAGGGAGGGTCGCTGTGTGAAGTGAGCTACACTCACCAAGTACAGGAAGGGATCGCCATGTTAATTGACACTCACCAAGCACAGTAACAGGTCGCTGTGTGAAGTGACACTCACAGAGCACAGTAATGACTCGATGTGTGAAAGTACACTCACCAAGCACAGTAACAGGTCGCTGTGTATTGCTGCATAGACAAACTTCTAAGTGAATATAATAGAACATGTTGCTGCTGCAAGCTATTGTGCAATTAATTCGGTGTGCACTCAAATTTAATTGTCTTATTTTCAGTCCAACTCCAAACACTACCAAATAATCAAAGTTACTCCAAACTGACGTACGGTAAACTAGAAGGACCAAAATACGTGTGTTCTCTTCCTTTAATTGTTGTTGTTAATATCGAAAAATACAGTAAAACTGTCAGATAAACCATTAACAAATGTGTGTAAATACCTGCATACCTGTAACACTTAGGGTCGGAAGACCAGCGCTGCGACACTGACAAAGGATATATATGAATAAGATTCAATTACACATTAAAAAAAAATTAAATTGTGCAACATTACAGTAAATTACACACGTCTCAACTGACCAGATAAAAAGTAGTATAACATTAACAAACCCTAGCCGCATCTGGCTGGGGTGTATCTGCATTTCCAACAGATCCAATGTTGGGCATTATTACTAGTATATTACTAGTATTAGTGATATCTGACAAGCCACGTCCAGGTGCAGAGCACTGAGGCAGTCACTTTGAAAACTCACTAGGGTGTGTGTGTAACTACAGCAACCGACAGATGGCCTTCCGTTATCTGCATAGTCCCTGGTTTGAAGCGCACATGCATCCCCTAGGTCTTATCTGTGAGCCTCGCTTTGGTTATTATGCTGCTGTCACATTACGACGCATCGCGCAAACGTCCGTCGACGTATGTGATTTTTTGCCACTACATCAGGATACGTCGTTATGCGTTACGCATGCGTTAGGCGCTCAATGTATACGTCAATGTATGTCAATGTTCGTTGAGATACAGCATCGCACGTCAGGGGGTCGGCAAAGTTTTGTGCATGCACAAAACTTTCGATGTACGACAACGTTTGACAACGTGTGGATTTTACGTCCACCGTACATTATGTATGTGTTGGGCGTACATCGATGTCCACATACTACAACATATGGATAACATACGCCTAACATACGTCTAACATACGTTTAGCGTTTCTCCAGCGTGTCTTGATGTATGTAACGTATGACGCATAGTTCTGGCGATCGAATAACGTATATAACGTTCACTGGTGTTCTGTGAACGTACCATGAGCGTAATTCGAGCATTTTTCGCTGGGAGGTACGTTAGCCATACATTGGTCATACGTTGGCCATACGCTGTGTATACGGTATGTATACATCCAACTTTGCCCCCCACGCCGAAAAGTTTGACGTAAAAAAAGTGATTTTACGTGTTGGCGGCACGCTGGCGAGATGCGTCGTAATGTGACAGGGCCATTAGGTAATACTAATAGTGAACAGCCACAACTGTGCTTACATGCCACAGAACATCGGATTATGGGTCAGTTTCCGTCACTGCCGGGGGAAATAGATGATAAATCCCGCACATTGCCCCCCCCCCCCCCTGCATCCCACTGCCACCCTCCTCCTGCACCCCCTACACCCCTGCACCCTACTGCCACCCTCCTCCTGCACCCCCTACACCCCCGCACTCCCACACGGGCAGCGGGCGGTAAGTTCTCTGCCTATGGGGGTGGTGGTAGGGGGTGGGGGATATGGAGCCGCAGAGGATGCCGGGTAGACTCCCACCCACCGTCTGCATGGGTTGGTGGTGGTGTTGGTGGTGGGGGGCAGCAATCGCACTCCAGGAATTTATTACCTGCGATAACGGGCTTATCGCTAGCCCTATATGTACATGTATCGATATATAAATACATGTATCTAAATATGTGTATATAAGATGTATATATAATAGTATATATATATATATATGTATGTGTATATGTATATATGTGTGCATTATATATATATTATATATATTATATATATATGATGTATAACGCATTATGCGAGAATAAAGGCACGGAAGGGAATTATTTCCTTATTATTATTATTATTATTATTACACCATACACAATGTAAGGCCTCCTTCATGTGTCCTGACTGGCGGCGCCACCTCCGGCGTCACCGGTACCCATACTATTACTATACTGTATGTGTGTATGTGTGTATGTGTGTATGAGTGTACGTGTGTATGTGTGTATGTATGTGTGTGTATGTGCCAAATCAATTACTTTAAAATCTCTACTTGTCGCTACTTAACCTGGAATTCGGAAGCACTAGGATAGGGCAAGGAGAAGTGGAATGAGGAAGACCAATCGTCCACGATTGAAATTTCTCCTGCTTAATCAACTAATGTACAACAACAAAACAACAAAAAAGAGCCATGTACGAAAATACATAAATATATGTATGTATACATATTCATATCTAGATATATAATTCCTGTTGTTGGGTTGTGGTGGTTTTACAGCAGAGCGTGGCGTTGTCTACCACTGTACCAGGACATCATGAGGCGGGGAAGATTCCGCGGGGTATGATGCCCACTGGACCCGGTCAGTCCGAGCTGTCCGAACAAGCAGATAACCTCACAAGCTACACCCCACTTGACTGGAACCGGTGGACCAATCAGTAGAGCGCAGGCTTCCACTGGTCCAGTGTGGAAGGTAGGGAGTTCGATTCCCGGTCGAGGCAAACCAATGACTTACAAAATTGATACTTGTCGCTACCTAGCCCAGCACTCGGCATTACTAGGATATGACACAAGACTGGTTAGCTCAGTATTAGGATAATGTGAGTGAGTGCGAAATTGGGTCATGATGCCGGTGGCCTGATGTCCTTGCATGGCAGCACTATGAAGTCGCCATGAATTGGCACTATCACAAGACGGTACCCGTCCTGATATGTCCTTATACATATAGATGTTGCCAGGACATAATACTCCCAACAAACACAAACAAACTACACCCGACCCAATACACAGACACACCCTGCTACAGTGATGGCCAGGCGAAGCTACAGACAGAAGGGCTCACGGGTAAATCCGAAATGTCAAACAGCGGAGACTGCGAGGAGCATCACACACTAATGCCTAGTACACACCTCCCGTATAGGATTCGCGCACTAAAACTCGCGACTCGACCCGACCCGCTTAAAACTGAAAACGATCCGATTCGTTTTTCGAATCGCGAATCGCAATCGTAAACGGCTGCTTTTCGCACTAAAAACTGAGTTTTAGTCGCGAATCGCAATTGCTAGGTGTGCGCTCCCCGCGCACACCTAGCGATTTTTGTGCGCGAAACGGGCAGTTTTAGATCGTATACGGTAGGTGGGTGCGCACAAAGGGTAGGTGTGTACTAGGCATTAGGCACTCACTGATCTGGTCTGCAACAGGAGCCATCCACCCCCCCCCACCTCACCCCCCCATGTACACTGCACTTGTGGTAACCTTTTGAGGATTTGCACGTGACGTCATGCTAATGGTTGGAGAAATAAAAACATTCATTAAATCCTCCCCCATTTAAAAAAAAAAAAATGCTACTTGAAATTAATCAGACTTTTTATTTCTAACAAAAAAAACACTCCTCACTAATTCCTTTGCTTAATTTTTTTTTAAACCACACACACTTACAAACACCGCCTTAATGTTTTCATGGAACATCGCTGGACCATGGTGGGATTTAATAGTATGCCTGATGTAAAGCTGCTATTTGAACTATCATTATCAACTTTTTGTGTGTGAAAAACATGAGGAGGCAAAGTTCAAACTCAGGGGATGAGAGCAGGTTACACCTAAAAATGTGGGTCATTGCCCAAAAGTCGAGAAAACGCCAATCGGCGGAAAATTTGTATCACTGTATATAGGACTAAAATGACAGGTCATTGCCCAAAGGTCAGGAGACCGGCGATCAGTGGGAAATTCTGATCGCTGACAAAATAATAGCCTGGCTCAAAGATGGCGAAAACTATGAATGGATTGCATGCTTTCACTTCAGATATCTCACAAAGTAGCCATTTAAAATAAAAGTTACTTCAAACTAAGCACTAGAACCACATCTTTAGCATATATTTCGCGTATATTCATTTGCAATTTCATTTGGTTATGTCCATAACCCAGCTTCCCCTTACACCTTTTCTAATACGGGACGCAGTGATCGAATCGGTAGAGCGTAGGCTTCCCATGCGGAAGGTCGGGAGTTCGAATCCCAGCCGAGTCAAACCTATGACTTATAAAATTGATATTTATCACTACCTATCCTGGCGCTCGTCATTAATAATAGGATAGGACAAGGACTGGTTAGCGCAGCGTCAGGACAATGTGACTGTGTGGGATATCAGGTCATGGTGCCAGCGGCCTGGTCTTCCACCGGGGCAGCATTATAAAGTCGCTATAAGTGTCACAAGTTGGCACCAGTCCTGATATGACCTTAGATGTTGCTAGGACATAAAACAACAAACACTGTCACAGGATGAGGGCTGCGGGAGTAGCTAACCACACACACCACGGCCGCACTCCGCCATGGCCAGCGTCTGCTGCCCGGCGGCACCGGAAGTGACGTATGGACGCGAGCCTTTAATTACGTGACGTCACACAGACGGTTTAAGTGGCCCGGCGACCCGCACACGAGTCGATCACGACGTGCTTTCTTGTCGGCTCAGATTCCACAAGGCGTTGCGCGCATTGCGCCTGGCCTCACATTCCTCCTCATATTTTCGATTAAGAAGCTGGTGTGTGGTCGGGTGTGGTGTGTGGGTTTTTTTCCCCCTGGTTTCCCCCAACCTTTTTTTAAAGCTGCATAGTCCGATAAAAACATCAAATTGTCAAAACCAAAGCATTTATCTAGATTTGATTCTAGATGCCTAAATTATATACTGAAGTTCCTGCCAAACATTTTTGTACCTTTTTTTAAAGCTGCATAACCTGATGAAAACATCACATTTTTATACTCAAAGCAATTTATTTAGATTTGATTCTACATGTCTCACTTAGATACTGGTGCACTTATTAAACATGTGTCGCAACATGGAAGGGAATATCGAGGAAATTTAATAGAACGTGTTACTACAGAAGCCTACGATGTCAGAATCTTAGCATGCTAGCTAAAAATAATATTGCATGTTTGCACTTCAAATATCTATTAAAAAAAGTGAGCCATTTAAAATAAAAGTTACTTCAAAAGGGTAGATAATAACGATCAATCTAATGTAATATGTTTATCTCAGAAAATGACAGAAACTCAAAACTGTTGGACTATGCAGCTTTAAATGTTGGGTGTCTGTCATTTCTTACAGAGCAGTCGAAACCTATATTGACAATTCATAATTTGGAAGTAGGCCCCTTTTGAGGGGTTTATTTCCTCATGCACATATTCACATATGAATTTACCAGTTTGCACTTTCACCTCTACCACTAGTACTACTAACTCAACGTTGTCCGTGACTGAGTTTGGACATGTTGGTTTTAAATTGCTTGCAGGATTCAAATTGTTGGGTTTTCCCTAGCCACATCAGCTAGAAATTTTACAAGTGCAAAATCTATAGTGCGCCTAGTTTGTTTTGAGAGAGAGACAGACGCCTGCCGTGGAAGGAATGAATAGAGCCTCCGTTGGTTGTCACTGCAAAGTCTGTGAACAGCAGATAGTGCCAGCGAACCGGAAATGGGCACATTCTTTATTCATTCAATCTTGCCGTTCTGACATATAGCCAACAATGTTAGCCAAGTGAGCCTGTCAGCGCCCACTAGCGGAACGCACTGCAACTAGTGCCGGAAGTCGTCACGGGAAGACGTATATCAGGCCGGATACAACGGGTTACAACTGGTTACAACGGGTTACAAATGGTTACAAATGGTTGCAACGGGTTACAACGGTTGGACGCTGAACGCAGGCCGAGTTGGAGGGGAAAGGGGAATGCTGATGGCAGGTTCCCCGGGAGGGGAGGAGGGGAGGAGGGGAGGGGAAAGGGGAGGAGGGGAGGAAGGGGAGGAGGGGAGGGAGGGGATGGAGGAGGGGAGGATGGGAAGGAGGGGAAAAAATGGGAGGATGGAAGCAGGGGAGAATGGGGGGAGGGAGGAGGGCAGGAGGGCAGGAGGGCAGGAGGGGAGTGGGAACACTGATGGGAGGATCCCTGGAAGGGGAAGCGGGGTTGATGGAGAGGAGTGGAGATGGAGAGGAAGAGTGGAGGAGAGAAGGGGAGGAGGAGAGGAGGGTGAAGAGAGATGGGATGGAAGAATGGAGGAGCGGAGGAAGGGGGGAGTGAGGGGAGGGAGGAGATGGGAACACTGATGGCAGGATCCCCGCGAGGGGACGGGGGTTGCGAGAGGGGGGAGAGGGTGGAGGATAATTGGTGTGACGTGGGTAGTTTAGGGGGAAGGGGAAGGGGGGAAGGGAAGAGGGGAAGGGGAAGGGGAGGAAGGACAGGGTGATGGGGAAGGAGGAGATGGTTGGAGAGGAAAGAGGGCAGAGTCAGGGGCAAGAGGAGGGGGATCAGAGAAATAGGTCAGGAAATAGGGGGAGGGGGAAGATGGTGGGTGAGGGAGGTGGGTGGTAGGTGGGGGTGGGGGTGTGTGGAGAGGCCAGGGTAGCAGAAGGGTTACGGTGGGATCGGGGTGGGGAGATGGAAGAGGGGAGATGGGAGATGGAAGAGGGGAGAGGGGAGAGGGGAGAGGGGAGATGGGAGAGAGAAAAAGAGAGGTTGGAAGGTGGGGAGGAAGGGATATAATAATTAATATAGGATAGTCTGACTCTGAGGGTCAAGGTCAGGGAGAGTGAGGCAGGTGGAAGGTGAGGATGGACGGTTGGGATGGTGGGGGAAATAGAATGAGAGTAGGCAGTAAGTGGGGTGAGGGAAGAGAAGGGAGAATCTGGGGGGGGGGGGGCAGAGGGAGTGAGGACAGAGGAGGAAGAGAGGCGGAGAGAAATGGATAGAGACAGAGAAAGAGAATCGGGAGGGAGGGGGAGAGAGAGTGGCGGTGAGATACCTTTTACTTATTTATTGGTGTATTTATATTGAGCGAAATGGCAAAACGCAAAAGTAGATTATACTGATCAACCTAATAATAGTAATATATTTATCTTTTAACAAAATGACAGACTCAAAACATCGATACATATATATGCATATATAAATATATTAATTTTAAAAAGTGTAATTGTCCCGATGGTTATAATTGACAATTATTTTTAAATTGTTGGGTACCATTTCTTTTGCAATTTTAAAGGACTTATTAGTGGTGGAACAATTAGTAGCACGGGCTCCTCCAGGCCTTCGCCCGGTGAGTTGATGTCCCCCGGGGACCCACCTCCAGAGGGCTTAGTGTGTGCTCCGGGGGGTCAGTGGCCCCCGCCGCTACCCCTGACCCTTACATGGCTTATCCATGTTCCGGGGCCCAGCCCAGCCTGTCAGGCCACCGCTGGTTCCTGCACTGTATGCACTATAGATAGCAGAGCGCCGACCCAGCCCGGTACCAGTGTCACTTCCGGCGGTAATTGCGAGCGTCCGCCACACAAAGACAAGCACATCCTGCTATGTGTGTTGTATGTGTGTGTGTGTATGTGTGTGTGTATGTGTGTGTATGTGTGTGCAAGAGTGTGTGTAAGTGTGTGTGTATACAGTCGAAAAGCTTAATTTGAAGTAAAAAGTTCTGTATATATGTATATATATAATATGAATAAGCAATGCTTAGAATCGACCCACCCACAGACAAGTCGGAATTACGAAACTGTCTATAGACTGCGCGCTGAAAATGGCGTCGAGAGCCAAATAAATTCTCATGGCCATTGAGTTTGCATTCTATGCAGTTTGCCGCTACACGCAGTGCAAAACAAAATTAATAGGAATACAGAACAATTTGGCATAAACATGAAAGTTTGGAATTACAAACTAGTCTCGGAGAATTATTTATTTATTATTATGCGATTCAACACCAGTATACAAATGGTGGTGCCCATATTAGGTTATTTCAATTTCCGGTTGCTGGATTTTGGTGATTTCATGTTCCACCTCTATGAGTACAGGTATTGTTTATGTATATATATATATATGTACACGTGTTAGTCCTTAGCCTCCCCGTGGGTGGGTCGGTAGTAATTTGAAGTAAAAGGCTTGAAGTGATTGTGACCGTATTACTACTAGTAGTACTATTAGTATCAGCTGCTTTCTGAAGAAGAAAATGTGAATGGTTACTACTTAGCCCGACCAATACTGTCCTACAACTACAAGTTCACTGGTAATAGTATCACCATCATCGCCATCGCCATCACCACTACCACACCCTCCTCTCTGGACCACCTCACCCACCCACCCACTTACCCACTCACTTGCCCACTCACATACTCACCTACTCAGCTAATAATGTCTCCTCCCTCCTCCTTCCTCCCCGTTCCCTTTGTCAGTCACACACACACACACTCACCGACCCCAATCACTATCTCAGTCTCTAACCCTCCTTTCTTAACCCACTCCCTCCCCCAGTCCTCCTCCTCAACCACTATCTCACTCTCAAACCCTCTTTCCTTCACCCATTCACCCTCTTCAACCACTATCTCACTCTCGAACCCTCTTTCCTTCAGCCATTCACCCTCTTCAACCACTATCTCACTCTCGAACCATGTTTCCTTCACCCATTCACCCTCTTCAACCACTATCTCACTCTCGAACCCTCTTTCCTTCACCCATTCACCCTCTTCAACCACTATCTCACTCTCGAACCCTCTTTCCTTCACCCATTCACCCTCTTCAACCACTATCTCACTCTCGAACCCTCTTTCCTTCACCCATTCACCCTCTTCAACCACTATCTCACTCTCTAACGCTCCCTCCCCGACTCACCCCCACCCCCCACATCCTCCAGCACTATCTTACTCTCTAACACTACCCCATTCACCCCCTCCCCCCACTCCCCTTCCCTCCGTGACTTACTCCCCCACATCCCCTTCTGCACGATCTCTCTCTCCTTCACCCACTCCACCCCCACTCCCCCTCCCACTCTCCCAAACTCACTCACCCACACAATCCCCCCCCCCCACTATCTCACTGTCTAACCTTACCTCCTTCACCCACTTCTTTCCATTCCCACCCCCACTATCTCACTATGTCACCCTCCCCCATCCCCCTCTCAACCTCCCCACCCCATACCTCCCTCCACCTTCACCTCCACCTTCCCTTCCCCCCACCTCCCCACCCCCTCCCACACGAGCTCACTCTTTAACCCTTCAATCCCCACTCACATCCCCCTCCCCATCAGCTCCCATTCCTCCCCCTCACCCCCCCCCTTCCCTCCCTACGCCTCCCCCACCACATCCCCCCCCCTCCCCATCACCTCCCCTTCCCCCCTCACCTCCCCTTCCCCCCCCCCCCTCACCTCCCCCCGCTCACCTCCCCACCCCCCCTCCCCCTCCCCCAATCACCTCCCCTCCCACTCCCACACTCAGCTCCCCCCCATCCCCCACCCCCACCCCGTCCCTCCCCAGGCCCAGCTCCTTTTCTAAGCCTGCCTGGGGCACCCAACCACTCACTCAGTGAGGAGAGTACGACGGCAGGCCTCCCCGACCCCGGAGAGCCTTGAGTAATACCCGGGGCCCTGGTCGCATCACCCCGTGTCAGTGGTCAGTCGCCCCCCACCCCACCCCCCACCTCCACCCGAATAGCGCGCCACCCACATGGGTACCCTAAGCAGACCCCAGTACACTTACATCCGATACTACATTCACCAACATTGATAGAAACCAACAACATGAATTGGATGGGGTTGCTAGACAAATTCGCTCAGTAGGAGGTAATGTATCATAAATGAAGATAAAGTATCCGTGACACATGAAGGCAGTTTTCAGTGTAACTATAACGGGGTCATGTGACAAGTTGAGGGCGGGGGGGTTTGACAAATGTAGTTAAGATATTTAAGGCAACATGATTCACGGTGAAGCTAGTGATATATGGTGAGTCTAATGATACATGGTGAGTCTGATACACAGTGAGTCTAATGATACATGGTGAATCTAATGATACATGGAGAGTCTAATGAAACATGGTGAGTCTAATGATATGCCATGAGTATAATGATACACGGTGAGTCTAATGATACATGGTAAGTCTAATTATACACAGTGAGTCTAATGATACATGGTAAGTCCAATGATACATGGTGAGTCTAATGATACACAGTGAGTACAATGATACATGGTGAGTCTAAGGATACATCATGAGTCTAATGACACATCATGAGTCTAGTGATACATGGAAAGTATAATGATATATGGTAAGTCTAATGATACACGTTGAGTCCAATGATACACAGGGAGTCTAATGATACATGGTGAGAATAATGATACATGGTGAGTCTAATGATACATGGTGAGTCTAATGATACCGGGTATGTCTAATGATTCACGGTGAGTCTAATGATATATGGTGAGTCTAATGATACATGGTGAGTCTAATGATAGAGAGTATGTCTAATGATTCAGTGAGTCTAATGATACATGGTGAGTCTAATGATACAGGGTATGTCTAATGATACATGGTGAGTCTAATGATACATTGTGAGTCTAATGATACATGGTGAGTCTAGTGATACATGGTGAGTCTAATGATACACAGTGAGTCTAATGATACACAGAGTCTAATGATACAGGGTATGTCTAATGATGCAAGGTGAGCATAATAATACATGGTGAGTCTAATGCTCCATGGTGAGTCTAATGCTCCATGGTGAGTCTAATGATACACAGTGAGTCTAATGATACACAGTGAGAATAATGATCCACAGTGAGTCTAATGATACACAGTGAGTCTAATGATACATGGTGAGTCTAATGATACATGGTGAGTCTAATGATGCAAAGTAAGTCTAATGATACAGGGTGAGTCTAATGATACACGGTGAATCTAATGATATACAGTGAGTATAATGATACACGGTGAGTCTAATGATGCATGGTGAGTCTAATGATACATTGTGAGTCTAATGATACACTGTGAGTCTAATGATACATGGAGAGTCTAATGATACACGGTGAGTCTAATGATACATGGTGGCATGGTGAGTCTAATGATACATGGTGAGTCTAATGATACATGTCAAGTATAATGATATATGGTGAGTCTAATGATACATGGTTAGTCTAATGCAACATGATGTATCTAATGATACATGGTGAGTCCAATGATACAGGGTGAGTCTAATGATACAGGGTATGTCTAATTATTCACGGTGAGTCTAATTATACATGGTGAGTCTAATGATACATGGTGAGTCTAATGATACATGGTGAGTCTAATGATACAGGGTATGTCTAATGATTCACAGTGAGTCTAATGATACATGGTGAGTAATGATACAGGGTATGTCTAATGATTCATGGTGAGTCTAATGATACTTGGTGAGTCTAATGATACAGGGTATGTCTAATGATTCACGGTGAGTATAATGATACACGGTGAGGCTAATGATACATGGTGAGTCTAATGATACATGGTGAGTCTAATGATATACCATGAGTCTAATGATACATGGTGAGTCTAATGATACACGGTGAGTCTAATGATACATGGTGAATGATACAACGTTAGTCTAATGATACACAGTGAGTCTAATGATACAAAGTGAGAATAATGATCCACAGTGAGTTTAATGATACATGGTGAGTCTAATGATACATGGTGAGTCTATGATACATGTACAGTATAATGATTAATGGTGAGTCTAATGATACATGGTGAGTCTAATGATACATGGTGAGTTGAATGATACATGTAAAGAAAGTATAATATATGCTGAGTCTAATGATACAGTGAGTCTAATGATACATGTAAATTATAATGATACATGTTGAGTCTAATGATACATGGTGAGTATAATGATACATGGTGAGTCCAATGATACATGGTTAGTCTAATGAAACATGATGTATCTAATGATACATGGTGAGTCTAATGATACAGGATGAATCTAATGATCAAAACACAGTGAGTCTAATGATAAATGGTGAGTATAATAATACATGATAAGTTTAATCTCTACTGATGCATGATACATCGCCAGTCTAATGATACATGGTGAATCTAATGATACAGAGTGACTCTATTGATACATGGTGAATCTAATGATACACGGTGAATCTAATGAGAGACAGTGAGTCTAAAGATAGATGGTGAATCTAATGATACACGGTGAATCTAATGATACACAGTGAATCGAATGATAGACGGTGAATCCAATGATACACAGTGAATCTAATGATACACGGTGAATCCAATGATACAGGGTGAGTCTAATGATACACCATGAGTCTAATGATACACCATGAGTTTAATCATACAGGGTCAGTTTATTGTCTACTGGTGCATGATACATTTAACAATACCCCTGGCTAATGATACAACACACTGGGCGGCTAACGATACATTGGGGTCTAACAGACACCCCTCAGCTCCCCAATGTCCACCACTAAATCTATATTTATAACGAAGGTGTGTAAGCCACCCGTCGCGCTGGCTTCTCTCATCGCTAGTACACTGGTCCCTCCTGACTCCTGAAGAGTTGCTGGGTCTGTACTGGATCCGCAGGTGTACCAGTGTACCACCAATGCCGATTACTGCACACATGTAGTCAGTTTTAATGGTCATATTTGCCTGCACTGGGCTACTGTTAGATTCCAGATTTCATTTTGTATTAATTTATTTGTATAGTCAGGTAGTTTTTAGTTTCTGAGATAAATATAGGATGTATAATCTGTAATATATTATGCAGATATAAATAGGCGGAGTTGGAGCTCAGCTTATTATTATTATTATTATTAAGTATTTGGTAAATTACGTATACTCGCTTTGTATTAAAGTCCGAATGTGTAAGAGCACTGGCTGGCTTTCAGTGCAGAATTGTTCGTTTGTTGTTCTTTTACATCCTAGCAACATCTAAGATCATATCAGTACAGGTATCGACTTATGACAGTGTGCGCTCATGGCAACTTTATAGTGCTGCCTCACTGGGAGACCAGGCCACCAGTACCATGACCTGATATCCCACTCAGTCACATTATCCTGACACAGAGCCAACCAGTCCATGCCCTATCCTAATAATGATGAGCGCCAGGCCAGGAAGCGACAAGTATACATTTTTAAGTTATTGGTTTGACTCGACCATGGTTCGAACCCACAAACAACAAAACAACGAAAGGCTACTTCACATCTTTGTATGGGAAGCGTGGGCGCTGGTTTACTTGGGCTGATCTCACAATTTTATGCCGCCACCTTGGTCTCAGACCAGACCTGGTGGCCGAATCAGTAGAGTGCTGGCTTTCCCATGCAGAATGACGGGAGTTTGAAACCCAGCCAAGTCAAACCAATGACTTACTAAATGGATACTTGTCACTACCTAGCCTGGCACTCGGCATTACTAGGATGGGGCAAGGACTGGTTAGCTCAGTATCAGGATAATGTGACTGAGTGAGAAATCGGGTCATGATTCTGGTGGCCTGGTCTCCCCGTGGGGAAGCACTATAATGATGCTGATAATTTTGTTTAACTCGGCCTGGATTCAAACTCCCGACCTTCCACATGGGAAGCCTGCGCTCTGCCGATTTGATGACCACATCCGGTCCGCTATGCATTGTCATATAATTCATTGGTTGCTAGTTACACTGACATAGATCTGCAGGAAGAAGCCATTATCTGACAACAGCCCAAACCAACTAACTGTTTGCAGCTCACACAAGCCAACACCCAAACCGCGCACCAGCGACAGCTATTTCCAGTGACCACCGTTGCATTTCTACCGGATGTGACGTCAACACATCCATCACGACAAGCGGATCATTTTACCCGGCTCAGCATTGACCCGGCCGCCATCACTCATTGCCTAAGCTGGTTCCTGACCCGTGCTAGTAGCCTGCAATATTAGTTTCGCTGGTTACCTGCTGTTTTATCCTCCATTTCAGATTGATTGCTGAGCTCTTCCCATTCTCTACTCGCCTTTTTACCTGCTCTGTCATTGTCGGCTTTTGTTAGTTGTTACAAAGACTCCAAATAATGGGTCATGGATGTGGGCTTTCAGATGTGTTCCTTCCGGTGCAGTGCGCTGTTATTTAGGGCACAAGTTCCCCAAAAGAAACTTTCGAATAAGATTTACTGACATTGGCCATGAATTTATTTAGTCCTGAATGATTGTAGACGAGTAGGCTAATGTTGAAGTTACAAGAATGATGATGGGATAGCTCGATTGTTTGTTTGTTGTTGTTTTACGTCCTAGCAACATCTGAGGTCATATCAGGACGGGTACCGACTAGTGACAGTGCGCACTCATGGCGACTTTATAGTGCTGCCCCACTGTAAGACCAGGCCGCCGATTGTGATGACGATGATGATAATGGTGATGATTACAAGAGAGCTTTATGATGAGGCTGGTGATTAGGATTCAGTTTGATGATGATGATGATGATGATGATGATGATGACGATGGTAATTGTAAGCATTAAACGACTTATGGACATAAACCACCGCTCTGTGGTGGAGTGGTTAGAGTATCTGACTTTTTTTCTAGGTCAGACTCCTAATCTGAAGGTCAGTGGTCCGATTCCCTGTGCCCCCACCTCTACCAATTTGGATTTCCACCGCTGTTTATAACTTACAGCGTTATCAAAGGCCAGTTGCTCTCATACCATGTCTATGTGGTGTGGGAGGTTAAAAATCCCTTGGGTCAGTAAAACTGTAGGCTCGGGCTTTCTATCGACAAACTGTCTAATGGTGAAAACAAGTCTATTCAGACTTATCCATGATAGGCAGTATAAATCTTCAAGAAAATATCAGGGGGACAAGTGTATCAGTTTGCACTAACCTCTAAGGCGCGGAGCCACATAGACGGGTAGGCGTGGATAGGGTGATGACATGAGGGAGCCTAGGTGGTGAAGTGGTTATCCCACTAGCCCAAAATGCAGCGGGTGTGGGTTCGCATCCTGCTCTAGGTGCAATATTTCGCATTTTCATCACCTCAAACGACAGTATTACTTTACATCCATAGTTCCTGTCTTTGTGCATGGCATCATATTTTGGACAATCTGGTGAATGTCATGCACCAACTTTCAATTGGCGCTGCTGAGCTCGGCTGGGTTTGGTAATTCTGGAGATGAGAGCACTTCCTGGAGTGGTTTCAACTATTAAAGGCGACAAGCCTGTAATTTGTATGGAAGTACAGCTAATCATCACAGAGTGGCATACTGGACCCGGTGGCCGATTGGTTGTTGGAGTTTTACATCCTGGCAACATCTAAGGTTATATCAGGATGAGAACCGACTCGTGACAGTGCGCACTCATGGAGACTCTGTCTCTGTAAGTATGTGGTCCACAACTGGTGCATCAAACTCAAAGGCTGTGGTATGTGCTGTCCTGCTGTGGGAAAGACCCCTTGCTGCTTATCAGAAAGAGTAGCCTTTGTGGTGGCAGCAGGTTCCCTCCAAAGAAATATGCAGAATGACCATATGCTTGACGTCCATAAAAATCAATGTGCTCTAGAGGTGTCATTAAATAAAACAAACTTCCCTTTTTGTCTGCGTGTGTCTGTCTGTTTGTGCGTATGTACCTGTATGCCTCTGTCTGTTTATATCTGTCTGTCTGTGCTTATGTATCTATCTGCCTCTGTCTGTGTGTCTGTCTGCTTCTACCTTGCTTCGACCCCCCCCCCCCACGTTTCTGCCCGAATTGGTACCTACGTGTCTCTCTGTCTGTGCCTCTATGTCTCTGTTTCTGTCTCAATGTATCTGCCTCTGCATCTGTGTTTCCACATCTGTCTCAGTGTCTGTATGTCTGTCTCTGCATCTCTATCTGTGTTTCTATCTCTACTTCTCTGGGTGTTTTTCTATCTATATGTATCTGTGTTTCTATCTCTACCTCGCTGTCCGTGTTTCTATCTCTATGTTTGTGTCAGTGTTTCTATATCTACCTCTCTGTCCGTGTTTCTATATCTATATTTCTGTCTGTGTTTCTACCTCTGTGTCTCTCTATGTGTTTCTATATCTACCTCTCTGTCTGTGTTTCTATACCTACGTTTCTGTCTGTGTTTCTATATCTACGTTTCTGTCTGTGTTTCTACCTCTGCATCTCTGTCTGTGTTTCTATATCTACATCTCTGTCTGTGTTTCTATATCAACGTTTTTGTCTGTGTTTCTATATCTACCTCTCTGTCTGTGTTTCTATATCCACGTTTCTGTCTGTGTTTCTATATCTACCTCTCTGTCTGTGTTTCTATATCTATGTTTCTGTCTGTGTTTCTATATCTACGTTTCTGTATGTGTTTCTACCTCTGCATCTGTGTCTGTGTTTCTATTTCTACCTCTCTGACTGTGTTTCTATATCCACCCTTCTGTCTGTGTTTCTATATCTACCTATCTGACTGTGTTTCTATATCTACGTTTCTGTCTGTGTTTCTACCTTGACGCGTCTCTGCATCTTTAGTCTGTCTTTTTTCTCTTTTAACTGTGTGTGCATCTATATTTCTGCGTCTGTCTGCGCCTTTTGAAAGCACTGACAACAAATAATCGGAAGCTGACCAGCGAAAGCCTAGGCCCAGAACGCAGGGCCTGCCTAGGGCCAGTAAGCCCTGATTATCCAGTGCTGGTTCCCGGATGTTCCCCTCCAAGACCACGTGACCAGCGAGCAAAATGGTCACTTGTGGAAGGACTCCACGGGAGGAGCTCCCGGGGGGACACGTGATCCTCTCATAAACTAGAACAGCCCAGGCTGCTGCTCTCACAAAATATTGTCATACTCTGAGTAGTAAGCTAGTCACAGAAACTGCAGTGGTTATCAACATGACCAGTTCGAGGGACCAAGTCACTGATGAAGGGTGCTATGGGTCACCAGGCAAATTTTTTTGTTTTTTGTTTTTTGTTGGTAGATCTATGTTAGTTGCGGAAGAAATTTCAACCATAGACAACTAGTCTTCCTCATTCCATTGCTCCTTGCCCTGTCATAGTAATGCTGAATGTCAGGCTAGGTAATGGCGAGAATAATGTTTTAAATCATTGTGGTATTCTCTGTGGCAGAGTGGTTAGAGTGTCTGACTTTTTTCTAGGTCGGACTCCTAATCTCAAGGTCAGTGGTTCGATTCCCTGTGCCCCCACCTGCCAATTTGGATTTCCGCCGCTGTGTATAACTTACAGCATCATCAAAGGCCAGTTGCTCTCATACCATGTCTATGTGGTGCGGGAGGTTAAAAACCCCTTGGGTCGGTAAAAGTGTAGGCTCGGGCTTTCTATCGACAAACTGTCTAATGGTGGAAACAAGTCTATTTAGACTTATCCATGATAAGCAGTATAAATCTTCAAGAAGAAAAAATTAGTTTGATTTGGCCAGCATTTGAAACCAGGGATTTGAATGCCACGACTTACCAGAATGGGAGGCAGAGTTACTTTTCACTGGTACCTGTGAAAGGACTGACGCTGTGACCCAGCGCGATTACACACCGGAAGTTGGGGTTGGTTCCCCACCAGCCCTATCCTTCACTATAGGTCCTATACTTGGAACTCACTCACATACCTTCTTGTACCAAATTTGTTAGTATTCTTGCCATATATTTCTTTCTAATATGGAGCAAGAAGCATTGGAATGAGAACGGCCAATTATCCACGATTGAGATTCCTCAGTTGAATCAACAAATTTAACAACGAAGCGAATAACAAAATATTGGCATTCAGTCTTTCCATTTCATTCATCGAATCAGTAATCAAGTATTGCCGTCGGGGTGATAAACATAGGAAATATTGCGCCTAGAGCAGGATTCGAACCCGCACCAATTGTTAGTCTGGGGCTATTGTGCTAACCATTATACACTACCTAGGCTCCCTGATGCAATTATCCTATTCACATCTACCTGTCTGTGTGGCTGGCTCCTTGTCTGAGAGGTCAGTGCAGACTACTGCAGCATTCATTAATTTTTAAATAACTCTTAGTACCATGTGCATTCTGTAATTGGCTTAGCCTCAAGTTTGAGGCTCATGCCTTTGGCTGAGAACTAGATAAGTGCCACCAAGCTCCACACCAGGTAGCACCACCTGGTGACTTGAGGTGAAATAGAGATGGCTGTTGACCTGGGTCGCGGAATGCTTTCAGGAGCCTACAAGAATGGCTTCACTTAAAATATCGTGAAAACAGCTCACGCACTCACAAGTCACATTCCCCCCTCAACGATCAGTCAAAAACAGCAAAATCCACAACAACAAAAACCAGCATCCAGCGAAATGCAGTCATTACACAAGCGAATACATTCACCATCTTATAATTCATCCCTCATTCGTCTCATGCTTAAAGTTGCATAGTTCGATAATTTTGAGTTTCTGTCATTTTCTGATATAAATATATTAGGTTGATCATTATAATCTACCGTACTTTATTTTTTATGTAACTTTGCTTTAAGATGGTGAACTTGAGACATATTTCAAGTGTAACCATGCAAAATTAATGTTGGCATGCCTGTCAAAACTCAGCAGCAGCTTCAGCAGTAACAGGTTCTATTAATTTGACTCAGTATTCCCTTCTATGAGCCAACAAATGCTTAACAAGTGCATCAGTATCTAAGTTGGACATGTAGATTCAAATATAGATCAGTAATATGCTTTTGAAAATTTGGTGCTTTTACCGGATTATTCCAAATTAATATGATATAACTTATAAATATATGTTGCAGTTAGATGCAATGTGCAGATATTTCATAATGGCAGTGGATTAATGGGTTTCGCAGTTGTGGATCTTCAGTGCACGCGAAAGAATCCTTGGTTTTAGAATACCTGGCCAGGCCTGCATACACTTTCTTAACCCGGGGTTAAAAAGCCCATATTTCCTGAGTAAGCAGCCTGCTGCGACCTTGACCTTGACCCAGCTGAAACGCTGCAGTGTCGGCATGAGCAGCTCAGCATGTTAGCGCAGATCCACTCAGAGACCAGCCCCCCCGGCACCACACAATTATAGTCGTCAATGTCTGCATCTTTGTGGTAGACCTTTGTGAGTGACTGCTTTTAAAGTGGCACAATCTGATGGTTTCCATTTTCTAACCTATTTCTCTTAAATAAATATATTAGAGTGATCGTTATAATCCACTTTTCTTCAGTTTCATGTAGTTTATTTATATATTATAGTAGGGATGTTTGGTGTGAAAACATGCCAAATTAATGTTAGTGTGCACACTGAAATGCTGAACATCTCCGGCTTCAGCAATGCGGGGTTCTATTAAATTGACTTAGTGCTCCTTCTATGCATGCACCAATACATATAGGTTAGCCTTCTACGATCAAATCTAAGTGAGTGTTTTGATTCAGAAAAATGCATACTTTTATCAGATATATATGATGTATAACATATTGTGCTAGTATAAAGATACGGAAGGGAATTATTATTATATTGTTATACTCCATACGGCCGTCCACCTTCGACCCACCTCGCCTCCACTGGATGTTGCCTAGTGTCAGATGCACCCAAAGATTTATATATATATATATATATATAGGCCCCCTACTAAATATATACTATATAATACATGTATACATAATATACATACATGTATGTATACATATAATATATGTATACATATATTGTATATACAGCATATATACAATATAATATACAATATACACGCGAGTGTCATGCGGAAGCCCCCGGATGAGGGGGGGGGGGAAGGATGCCGGTACCCACCCCACCCAGGAAGGGGGGGGGGGGGTAGTAGCAGGACACTTACATAGATTATTACACGCGATAACAGTCTTATCACTATCCATATATAATATATTCTTACATATACATCTTTTTTTTTTAAAGAAAAAAAAGGAAGTGACCAGTCCCACCCTCTTCACCTGATCTAACCAGAACAGTGTTGTGTGGATGTGGGTGTGGGTGTGGGTGTGGGCGTGGGTGTGGGTGTTGGTGTGGGTGTTGGTGTTGGTGTGGGTGGGTAGGTGTGCTAGATAGGTGCTGGAGGGTATAGAGCTGCACTAAGTATCTGAAGCATACAGGGCATGTTAGACTTGAGGGATTTTGTGTAGATGTTTTATGTATATGTTGTTTTTCTCTCCTTAAGCTTTTTCTTCTTCTTCTTAGGCCTCTTTTTTCTCTCTTTAGGCCTCATTTCTTTTTGTGCCGCACCTTGTTTAACCACCCGGCCCAACCCAGAGCATCTTCCTCCATTCACCATCAGGAAGGCACTGGGCCCGACTGCGCATGCTCATCTTTGAAGGGGGAAAAGAAAGCAGGGGGGGGGGGGGAGATAGAGAGAAGGAAGAGTAAAGTAAGATGTTATCAAAGTAAGCCCAATTAAGCTCTGCATGTAGGTACAGGCGATATCAGAGGGTGGGGAAGATGGCTGCCAGTTCTTATCTCTGCCTTCTCGTGTTAGTTCAAAGGTAGATTGATTATTGCACTGTACATTGGTGAGCTGCTCGGAGCTTACACAAAATGACAGCGGAATGCTTCCTAACTACTGGCATCATCCATCATCTGAACATCACTAGATTAGACTAGCGCACTGGCCGAATCGGTGAGAATGAAGGGTTCGCGTGTGGAAGGTCGGAAGTTCGAAAGCCCGGCCATGTTAAACTAATGACTCATCAGATTGATACTTGTCGCTATATAGCCTGGCGCTCCACATTATTAGGATAGGACAAGGACTGGTTAGCTCAGTGTCAGGATAATATGTGACTGTGTGGGAAGCGGTTCGAAAGAAGGATAATCGCAAATAATAATGTGACTCAGCAGGAAAAGAGTAGCATGAGTCCTGACATAATTTTTCTAATTTTAGTGGCTGCTTAAAATATCACACACTATTTGAAAATATGAAATGGCAAGGCAATTTCAAATAGAAAACTGGTTGTTGTTCGTTCTGGCTTGTTTTACTATTCTAAAACATCTAAGGTCCTATCACTGTATCAGAATGAGTATTGACTTACTGACAGTGCACACTCATGGTGATTTTATGGTGCTGCCTCACTGGAAGACCAGGCTACTGGTGCTATGAAATGATATATCACGCAGTGACATTATCCATATACTGAGCAAACCGTTCTTGCCAGTTACATCAAAGGTAGAATAAAGTGCTTTCAAAATGAGCCGCCACACACCGCCAGCGTTGTCTATATGCCCACCACTGACCTGTACTTTTCCACAACACAGACTATACTCGATAGTCCTGCATGTGCAAGGGTGTAAAAGGAACCGCATCTGTAACTTGTCCATCTACAATACCAACTCCTATCTCACAATTTTTACAAATTTATCTCAGAAAATGATAGAAATTCGAAAAACCATCGGACTATGCAACCTTAAATCACAAACTGAAACCAACAAAACAAATGGCAAACAAATCGTAGTCTGAATTGGTACAATTAAGAAAATTTACATATATATATTCCCTGTTCATCTGACTCACCCCGCCCGCTACGTGAAGATGTGAAAACCCACCAGGGGGAAAAAGATGGGGCCTGCGTTGTGTATCTCTCAACACATCCCATCGCCACAACCATCCTCTCATCTCGTCTCCTCACCCCAACCCACACCCACCCACCCACACACTGCCAGCACTCAGCGCATGCACTACACGGGGGCAGTTACCTTCGGCGCTGTTGGAGAAGGGGCAGTCGACCGCTGCACTCTCCACCTGCCCCTCCCTCTACCTCCTCCTGCTCCCTCACCCTCCTCCCTCTGCATCCCCCTCCTCCCCATCTTTCCCATACTCCCACTATCTCCCCCTCCTTCCACCCCCTCCCCACGGCCACTTTTTTTAAATCGCAGAAAGCTGCTTCTCGTTACTAGTCCCGCCAAACGCCGCAAGGCGGCGCATCGAGCCGCGCCGCGCCGCATCGAAACGAGGCTACACCGGAAGTGAGAGGTATAGGGCGCCACTTACGGCAGCGGTGGTGGTGGTAGTGGTGGGTGTGGTGGAAGTGGTGGTGGTGATAGTGGTGGTGGTGTAGTTGTGATGGTGGTGGAGGTGATGGTGGTGGTGGTAATGGTAGTGGTGGTGGTGGTGGTGTAGTGGTGGTGGTGGTGGTGGTAATGGTGGTAGTGGGTGTGGTGGTGGTAGTGGTGGTGTAGTAGTGGTGGTGGTGGTTTGTTGTTGGTTTATTGTTGTTTTACATCCTAGCAACATCTAAGGTCATATCAGGACGGCGGTAGTAGTGGTAGTGGTGGTGGTGGTAGTGTTAGTGGTGGTGATAGTGGTGGTGGTAGCGGTGGTGGTGTAGTGGTGGTGGTGGTAGTGGAGGTAGTTGTGGTGGTGTAGTGGTGGTGTAGTGGTGCTGGTGGAGATAGTGGTGGTGGAGGTAGTGGTGGTGGTGGTGTAGTGGTGGTGTAGTGGTGGTGGTAGTGGTGGTGGAGGTAGTGGTGGTGGTGGTAGTGGTGGTGGTGTCATGGTAGTGGTGGTGTAGTGGTGGTGGTGTAGTGGTGGTGGAGGTAGTGGTGGTGGTGGTGTAGTGGTGGTGGTGTAGTGGTGGTGTAGCGGTGGTGTAGTGGTGGTGGTGTTGGTGGTGATGGTGGTTGTGTAGAGGTGGAGGTAGTGGTGGTGTAGTGGTAGTGTAGTGGTTGTGTGGTGGTGGTGTAGTTGTGGTGGTGTAGTGGTGGTGTAGTGGTGGTGGTGGTAGTGGTGGTGGTGGTGGTAGTGATGGTGGTGTAGTGGTGGTGGTGTAGTGGTGGTGGAGGTAGTGGTGGTGTAGTGGTGGAAGTGGTGGTGGTGGTAGTGATGGTGGTGTAGTGGTGGTGGTGTAGTGGTGGTGGAGGTAGTGGTGGTGTAGTGGTGGAAGTGGTGCTGGTCGCCTGCTCTCCAAGCATATTGCCGGTAGCCGCCGCTGCGTGGAGACGGCGTCTCAGCAGACCGGTGTTTGTTTGTTTGTTTTGTTTGGGATTTACGCCCTAGCAACATCTATGGTCAAATCAAGATGGGCACCGACCTGTTCCAGTTTGCACTCTTGGTAACTTTATAATGCTGCCCCACTCGGAGATCAGGCCGCCGGCACCATAACCCGATATCCCACTCAGTCATATTATCCTGATACTGAGCTAACCAGTCATTGCCCTATCCTTGTAATGCCGAGCACCAGGCTAAGTAGAGACAAGTATCAATTTTCTATGCCATTGGTTTGACTCGACCAGGATCGAAACTCGCGACCTTCCGCATGGGAAGCCTGCACTCTACCGATTGGGCGACCGCGTCCGGTGCCAGTGTTTGGAGAGTGGGCCGGTTGTGCGCCTGTTTGTGTGTCTTTCTGTGTGTGTGTGTGTGTATGTGTGTATGCGTGTGTATGTGCGTGTGTATGTGCGTGTGTGTGCGTGTGTGTGTGTGTGTGTGTGTGTGAAGGGGGCTGGATACTGCTGGAGGCCAAACGTCTGATGGGTATCTAATGGCCGACAGATATCGTTGCTATGGCGACGAGATGCGGATATGGAATGGCCCCTGGGCGGACTGAGGTGCAAATCGAGAGGAGAGGAAGGGAAAAAAACGCCAAGCACATGATGTGATGTGTTAATGGCACGTGGCTCCCTGGAAAGCAACCAGCAGGAGAATAGTAGCAGTGTTCTGACTTCACCCCCACACTCATCCCCACTCACACCTCCACCCGACCCCACCCACACCCCCACCCAGGGCTGCTACAGGTGGCGCCACGGCTTTTGTGGGGGGGGGGGGGACTTTGGTACATTACTTGATTTAGCTGGGGAATTTTCAATCGCGGACAATTGGTCTTCCTCATTCCGATTTCTCCTTGCTGTATCCCAGTAATGTCGAACCCTAGGGTAGGTAGCGACAAGTATCAATTCTTAAGTCATTGGTTTCATTCAACCAGGGTTTCGAACCTGGGGGTTCGAATCCCATGATCTACCAAAACGGTAGGCACTCATTCGTCCTGGTAACAGGAAAACACATACGTCCAGGATCCACCCTTTTCAAAGGTTTTACATGCGGGCACATATTGCAATTGATAATGTATCATTTCAAATGTACATTATTCACTTCAAATTATCTGCAGCAATCTGCTGTTTATCTCAATGGAGCTTATAATAAGGAAATCTCAAAGTCGGGGTGTATTTCTATTAGCGGCAGATTTAGAAATTGGCGTTTTTTTCATAGCAGAAGCTTTCTTTGTAAATGTGCTTGGAGATAGTTTAACATAACAAGTACTTCTCAGCAGAATATTCAGATATTAAATATGGGACTGTCATATTGAGTCGGCCGGGAATCGAACTCCCGACCTTCTGTATGGGAAGCGTGTGCTCTATCAATTCAGCCACTACGCCTGGTCACTTACAAAGGACTTACCAAAGTTATACTTGTCGCTGGCTAGCCTGGCGCTCAGCATTACAAGGGTATGGTGAAGATAGGTTAGCTCAGCATCAGGATCAAAGTTGACCATATGTAATAAAAGTTACTTGAAACTAAAGTAATGTAGATTATAGTTATCTATTTATGATATTCTAGTAGTCCATACATTAGCCTTAAGGCTCTGTCACACCTCACCGGATTGGGGAAACGGAAAGAAACCAAACAAAGTTTGTTGATAGCCGGCAAAGTCCGGTTTGTGTCCGTTGCATATCCATTGCATATCCATTGATATCCGTTGATATCCGGCCTGATCCGTTACAAGTTTTGAGCATGCACAAAACTTGTCATGGGGCTGTCACATTACGACGCTTCTCTCCAATGCGTGGTTTTCGGGCGGAACGTCGGCACACGTCAGGAGCATTACGCGCGCGTTAGGCACGCGTTGGTACATGTTGATGAACGGCGACGGTCGGCGAGGATCGTCGGCATGCGTCGAAAGTTTTGTGCTTGCACAAAACTTTTGACGTGTGCCAATGTGTGCCAATGTGTAGGTGCGAATGTTATGGGGACGTTAGGAGGACGTCGCGATCCGTTGGACGGGCTGGAATAACGTTATGTGAACGCTATGCGCACGCCATGCGCACATGACGGTCATTCCCACATGTTGCGCCAAACACGTCACTTTGTTGTTTTACGTCCTAGCTACATCTAAAGTCAATTCCGGACGGCGCAGCAAAACTTTCAGCACCATAACGGATTGCGCTGGACTGACATTGTGACATTGCCTATCGCAATATGTAAGAAAATGGCAGAACCTCAAAACCACCGGATTATGCAACTTTAAGAAAAGCACACACTGTCTGCCAGGTCGTCAGCTATTAGGCCTGCCACACACTGGACAGTCTGGCAAATTAAGTCATATTAAAGCTGCATAGTCCGATGAAATATCAAATTTTCAAAACCAAACCAATTATCTAGATTTGATTTTATATATCTAGCTTAGATACATATGCACTTATTAAGCATCTGTTTCTGCATAGAAGGCAATACTGAGTCAATTTAACAGAACCTGTTACTGCAGAAGTCTATGGTGTCAAAGTTTTGGCAAGCTTGCCAAAACTAATTTTCCATGTTTGCACCCAAAATATCTCAAAAGTTTACCATTTAAAATAAAAGTAACTTTGAACTAATGTAAAGTGTATACTAGTGATCGATCTAATATATTTATCTCAGAAAAAAATAGAGAAATTCAAAACCATCGGACTATGCAACTTTAAGCTTTCTTAAAGCTGCAAAGTCCGATGAAAGCATCACATTATCAGTGTACAATATTTGCTTGGATAATTTCACTGCATTCTAACTTGGAAAATAAATGTAGAAAAATAATCGTACCAAGTTGGGCCAGCTGGAGGCATGTTGTTTATAGATCTACAAAGTGAGTTTTAAGAATAGGCCGTGAGAAAGGACAGGGAGTGGGAGTGACAACAAACGTAACTTCCGGTGTGTAAGACTTACAATTCTAGGGGGACGACTGTAGTAAGTAGCCTGCACTGACTGACCTCTTAGGCTAGGAGCCACATAGACAGGTAGGCGTAGATTGGGTGATTGCACCAGGAATCCTAATATAAATAGTGTAATGATTAGCCTAGTTTCCCCTGAATGGCATGAAGTATGGGTTCGTATCCGGCCTTATATACAATATTTTCCATTTACATCACCTCCACAACATCTCTAAAAGTTAACCTATTAAAATAAGTTATTTCAAACAAAAGTCAATTAAATCATAACGATCATCTCAATGTATTTTTGTTCCCCTCGTAAATATGACAGAAACTTTTATATTGTGCACATTTAAATCAACATGGCTGGCAAGCTAGAGAAGCCAGAGAGCTGCAAGCCTAATCCCGGTACTCATCTGTTAATTACTCTTCCGGAACTTTGGTCGGCGATTCTTGAGTGACACGCCCTCAGGGCCCGGCTGCGCACGTGACCCCAATTTCTCGAGCTGCTCTACGTATTTCACGGGTCACGTGACGTCACCTGACACTCTGGGGAGATCGGTTTATCAACACGTATCCTCCGATAGAGGTCACCCAAGGTGTAAGTCAAGGTCAACTAGGCATGACTGCCGTGAGTTGTCTGCCACCACCAGGTGGCGCATGACAACACCTTGACGCGCTCTCCGGCACAGCGGGTAATAATGTGACTTCGTGAGTATCACGGAACTGTGTCTGGTCGTGGCGATATGCACGCATCTGTGACGTTTGTCTGTTTGTTGTTTTACGTCCTAGCAACATCTAAGGTCATATCACTATCAGGACGGGTTCCGACTTGTGACAGTTCACACTCATGGCGACTTTTATAGTGCTGCCCCAGTGGGACATCAGGCCGCCAGCACCATGACCTGATATCCCACTCAGTCACATTATCCTGACACTGAGCCAACCAGTCTTTGCCCTATCCTAATAATGCCGAGCGCCTGGCTAGGAAGCGAGAAGTATCAATTTTTAAGTCATTCGTTTGACTCGACCAGAGTTCGAACCCATAAACTCATAGGTTCGGATCCCACGATCTCCCAAAACAGGAGACGGAGGCTCAACTCATTCGGCCACCCCATCTGTGACGAGCGTAGGCCATTACGGATGGTACTTGTACTAACAATTTTATAATATTACTGATAAATAGCAGGCCGGACGCGGTGGCCGAATAACTTAGAGCGCAGGTTCCCGTGTGGAAGGTCTCGGGAGTTCGACGAACCAGTTCAGTCAAACCAATGACTATATTAACAAATGTAGCGAGTAAAGTAGTGAGTGAGTTATGTAACCACTGAGTGTGTGGGTGAGTAGAGTGAGTGAGTGGGTGAGAGAGTGAGTGGGTGAGTGAGTAGACTGGGTGAGTGAATAGAGTGAGTAGGTGGGTGAGTGAGTGGGTGAGTGAGTGAGTAGAGTGCAGTTGGTGAGTGAGTGGGTGAGTGAGTAGGTGGTTAAGTGAGTAGAGTGCAGTTGGTGAGTGAGTGAGTGAGTGCGTGGGTGAGTGGGTGAGAGAGTGAGTGAGTGGGTGAGTGAGTAAGTGGGGTGGGTGAGTGAGTGAGTAGAGTACAGTGGGTGAGTGAGTGGGCGAGTGAGTGAGTGAGTGAGTAGAGTGAGTAGGTGGGTGAGTGAGTGGGTGAGTAGAGTGAGTAGGTGGGTGAGTGAATGAGTCAGTAGAGTGCAGTTGGTGAGTGAGTAAGTGGGCGAGTGAGTGAGTGAGTAGAGTGGGTAGGTGGGTGAGTAGTGTGTAGGTGAGTGAGTGGGTGAGAGTGAGTGAGTGGGTGAATGAGTGGATGAGTGAGTTGGTGAGTAGAGTGCAATTGGGTACCTGGAGTCTGGTCTGCGACATGGGACCCCGCCTTCACAAATCCCACACTTCTCAAATTACACTCAAAATACAATTCCGGGGAGAAAAAAACCAGCAAACCTCCAAAAACAAACACAGCCAAGACAAACGCCCACCATCACCACCCAACTTAAGAACAGGAAGTGTCACTTCCGGTGTGCCCCATCAGTGTACTCCTCACCTCAACCACCACCTCACTCACTCTCTGCCCCCTCTCCCCTCTCTCTATATATACATATTTACACATACAGATGAGATTGATGAATCGATATAGATAAATATATATAGATAGATAGATAGATAGATAGATTGATAGATAGATAGATAGATAGATAGATAGATAGATAAATATGAATGTGATTATTTATGTAATAGATTGATAGATCATGATGGGAACAGATCAACAGATAGATATAGATAGAAATATAGATAGTTAGATAGATAGAGATAGTTAGATAGATACAATTAGATAGATAGATATAAATAAGTATTTACACATATATGGATGGATGAACAGATAAATACAGACCGATGCATAGACATACGCACCTATAAATAAATGGATAGATTGATAAATGGATAGGTACCTACACAGACAGAGAGATTGACAGATAAGTAGCAGGAGTCGTACTAATAAAATAGCAATAGTAATAGTAACACTATCAATATCAATAGCAATGATAATAGATTGGATGGGGAAAGTGAAAAGCATATGTTTGAAACACACCACCAACCAACCACCCGACCGGTCGCGGTGGCCGAATCGGTAAGAGCGCAGGGTTCCTCAGTGGAAGGTCCGGTGTTCCAATCTCGGCTAAGTAAAACCGACGACTCAAAAAATTGATGCTACCTAGCTTGGTGTTACTAGGATAGGGGAAGGACTAGTTAGTGCAGTATCAGGATAGTGTGGGATATCAGGTCATGGTGCTGGCAGCCTGGTCTCGCAGTTGGGCAGCACTATTAAGTTGCCATGAGTGTGTACTGTCACAAGTTGGTATCCGTCCTTATATGACCCTAGATATTGCCAGGACGCAAAACCCCAACAAACAAAGCACCCAGCGGTGCCTGTCCTGTTCCCCAACCCTGACGCAGAGGGACGGCGCTTTTTCTGCCATCCATGCTCTTTGTAAACGCTCCGACATCTGAGAAATCACCACCGGCCAGGCACCAGCAACACGCAACACGCAACACACCACACACCACACACCACACACCGCACACCACACACTCGCAGCTCTCCACACGTACACGGCCCGCAGCAGGATTCCAGTGCGAAGATCGCATACTCTTTTTTTCTACAGGAATGGAGGGAGGTGGTGGAGGGGAAGGGAGCGATGGAAGGGGGAGCGAGGGAGGGGGAAGCGAGAGGGGGAAGGGAGAGGGGGAAATAGAGAGGGGGAAGGAGAGGGGGAGGGAGAGGGGACGGAGAGGGAAGGAGAGGGAAGGGAGGGAGAGGGGAATGGAGAGGAAGGGAGGCAGGAAGGCAGAGAGGGAAGGAGGGAAGGAGTGGGAGTGGAAGGGAGAGCAGGAAGGAGAAAGAAGGAAGGAAGGAAAAGGGGGAGGGAAGAGGGAGGAGGGACAGGGAGGGAGGGAGAAGGAGGGGGGGAAGGGAAAGGGAAGGAGGGAGGAAGGGTAGATATGGAAAGAGGGGAAGTGGTTGACCAAATAAGGAGCACATAGGGGGGATGGGGTACGGGAGAACGGTGAGACTGAGGGGTGGAGCAAGAGGGGGGGCAGAGAAGGGGGGGGGCGGATCAAGGAAGAGGAAGCAGAGAAGGAGCGAGGTGGCGGAGACAGGAAGGAGGCAGAAGAGGGCGAGGGGGCGGGCAAGGGGGGCGGAGCAAGAAGGGAGGAGCAGAGAAGGAGCGAGGTGGGCGGAGACAGGAAGCAGGCAGAGAAGGGGCGACAGGGCGGGGCGAGGGGGCGGAGCAAGGAAGGGAGGAGCAGAGAAGGAGCGAGGTGGGCGGAGACAGGAAGGAGGCAGAGAATGGGCGAGGCGAGGGGGCGGAGCAAGGAAGGGAGGAGCAGAGAAGGGGCGGGGGGGCGGAGCAAGGAAGGGAGGGCAGAGAAGGGGCGAGGGCGGAGAAAGGAAGGAAGGAAGCAGAGAATGGGGGAAGGGGCGGAGCAAGGAAAGGAGGAGATATAGAAGGGGCGAGGGGGCGGAGCAAGGAAAGAGGCAGAAGAGAAGGGCGAGGAGGGAGGCGGCGCGAGGCAGAGAAGGTGCGAGGTGGGGGGTGGAGGCGCGGAGGAACCATATGTTCATGTCCCATACGGACGTCGGTGGTAATGACCAGCGTGGCAGGCAGCAGTCATAATAAATGGGTCATCTGAACGCCACCACAAGTCGCCGCCGTCTCGGCTATCACAGCGCCATGTATTATACCGCGCTGCTCGACGGCTCCACCCCTACAGCGCCCCCTTACAGCCACCAACTGATTCATATTCTAGGTATCGCTACACAATCTTCCCGCCAACCCCGACCCCGGCGTCGTTTTATATCATCCAAGGAACTGCTGATTCATATTTCAGGTGTCACTGTAGAAAATCTCCACCCTCCCATCCCACCCCTTCCCCACCCACACCTCCCTCCTCTGCCACTAACAAACACCCTCCCTGCTCCGAGGCGGGGAGGTGTGCCGCTATTTGTATCCGTATTACCATGACAACGGTGGCCATGATGAATCTGGTGTTATTTCCATGACAAGCAACCACCAGCGATATCCCTGTCGCCGATATCGCCGTTATGCATATATATATATATATATTCCGTTGTTGCCAGTCAGCATTGTTTCCCTTCTCCGTGACCAGGGAAACGGCCTCGGCGTCTGCGCGAGACCAGAAGGGATGCCCGCTTCCAGTGCGAGAGGTCGAAGGTTCGATCTCTGGCAGCAAGACACTTGGAACAACTTGAAACGGACAAATAACACACTATTCACACTCACTCACAAATGTGTGTGTACAGGCGTGAGACAGATTCAGGTGAAGGGGAGGGGGGGTGAAGCCAGGTGGCGCCACCAGGCGAGGCAGAAGGCCTGACCAGCCGATGAGTGGAGAAGTATCAATGAGTATAAAAATACGAAGGGAATTGTTTCCTGTATAATAATATTATATTATTATATTACTTGATACCATTGTTATTCTCCGTAAAACTCCACACTTGACCGGTGGCGCCTCCTGCGCCCACCTCCCCTCCATCTGGTGTCGACAAGTGTCAGTCGCACCAGCAAAGAGCTTCTCTCATATGTACGCAGTTATTTTTATATACATATATACTATAGTGAGCTGGGTATGTTATTATAACATTAATATTATATATATATGTCTACATATAATATAAGGAGTATAATTGCTGGTAAATTATAGTATATAGTTAGGTATAATTGGACTCCTATATGTTGAGTATGACCTAGGATTATTATAATATTGGTCTGTTATTGTGCTATTGTGCTAACACCATCTCTGTGCTGCGGGTCTGAGCACCCATCGCTCCGGTCCTGTTATTCTTCTTGTAGCCAAGAACTATATGTATATAGTATAGTGAGCTGGATATGCTAATTACAGAACCCGGATGTCTTGCCCTTCCCCTGGGCTACGAGTAGTCTGAGGTATTTTTTTTTTAAACAACAAAAAAACTACGAGTAGGAGGATGGTGGAGAGGAGGGAGAGGAGAGAGAGGAGGGTGAGGAGGATGAGGATTGTTGTTTGTTGTTTTGGGGGAGTTTTCAGTCGTATTGGTGCGCTGAAGGCTGCAAATCTGCAGCATTGAATGGGCACCGCTGAAGGTGGACCCATGTGGTCGAGAGTTGGCTTCCGATGTGTAGTGGTCAGAGAAATTGGGAGGGGGGGGGGCTGGGGGGAGGAAGGAAAAAGGCAGCCTAAGAGCCCAACCACAGTCCTCTGAGAGGGCCGGGGGAGGCTGGGTGGTTGGTGTAGTTTTACACCCCAGTAAGACCCTAGGCCATACCAGGACGTGCACCGACTTGTGACAGCGCGCTCTCATGGGGACTTTATAGTGCTGCCCCACTGGGAAATCAGGCCGCCGGCACCATGACCTGATGTCCCACACAGTCACATTATCCTGACACTGTGCACCCAGTCCCTGGCCTGACCTCATAACGCCAAGCGCCGAGCAGCAACAGGTACCTATTTTATAAGTCATTGTTTTGACTCGACCAGGATCCAAACTTCAATCCCTCAGATTCACCGGTATGCACACTAAGTCTGGCCAAGGCCAGAGGAAGAAGTGAAGTGAGGATGGGATTAGTTAGGCAGCGGGTGGGGTTACTTGTTAGTGAAAATTAGTGGTTAGCTGGAAGTGGTGTCAAGTCAGCTATGGCAACGGGGTAGGCCCTCCTAGTCCTCGGTGTCATGGTCTGAGCGACCGACAGCGTTGATGATATCTGCGTTCTGGCAGTAGAAGCGAGCAATTGCGTTCCAGGATGACTTGGAAATCCTGGAGAGGATAGCCAGAACGGCCCCATTGTCGCTGAGTTGGCAATCAGAGTCCTCCATGAAGTCACTGATAGCAGATCTGTCGACGGCGCCTCATGAGGCGAGTATGTAGGCCACATTGAAGATCTTAGTGCTGCAGGGACAACGCTGGAGTTTGGGGACATCAATCCAACAGTGGTAGCCAGTCCTGAAGCGGTTGACGGTGACTTGGGTACAAGCAGGAAGGCCGACTGGATGGGGGATGTTAGTTATGACCAGGGTGTACCAGAACCAGCTTATTGAATAAGGGTTCCGTACTTGTTCCTTCTGTGTGGCACATTCCCAGAGTTTGGTGGTGGCTCGAGAAGCGGCGGCGGTCAGTTTGGTGATGGATGGAGGGATGGCTGTCTCAACGTCTGCTCGGTTGGCACCAGCTAGAGCGGCACAGTCGGCCTGGTCATTACCATAGAGTCCTAAATGCAAGTGGACCCATAGCAGGACTGTGTTGAGGTGTGCCTGATGTCTGGTCAAGATTATAATCTGGATCATGTCGGCAAGGGAGTGTCAGCATTTGGGCAGGCGATCTCTTTGATGTCATTCAGAGAGTCGGTAATGATGACGGCACTTGAGTTGTGGAGGTCTTCGAGGGCCAAGTGAATGGCGGCGAGCTCAGTATCGAGAGTGGAAGCAAAGTCTGACACCCTGGTGGTGTTCTTTGTGCTGGAGAAGGGGATGAAGATTCCGCTCCGGCTCTACCTGATGTTGGGTTATGGGAGCCATCGGTGTAGACCATCTTTGCGAGAGGAAAGTCCACCTTCGCCTGAGTTATGGCCTCAAGAGCCAGGGAGTGGAGTTCTGGGGTGGTGTAAACCACCTTGGCAGCAACTAGGTTGGTGGTTCAGATTTCCACTGCAATGGAAAACCATGGTGGCTTGTGAGGGCTCAGAGCGGAGTCTGCAATGTGGAGTCCGTGGGAGTCCTTGAGGGTGGTGATGGCGTCCTTGAGGTGGTAGGAGATGTGAGGGTGACTGCGGGTCCCATGAGGAGGATGAGGAGAAATGATGATGATGGTGATGTTGGTGATGATGATGATGATGATGATGATGGCGAGGATGAGGAGGAGGTCAATGGCAACGGATAGAAAACGAATTTTGTTAAAGGAAGAAGAAGAAGAAGAAGAAGGGTGAAAAAGAAGACCTGGCGCTATGCGTGTACAATGGAAGTGAAACTACTTATACGTAAATGCACGTGACACACTGACACCCATCATGGTTTCACTATGTGACACCTGTAATGAAAATAGGTCGCCGGGGACAACATTAATTTGCAACATTGAGCAGGAAACGCACTGTTCACCAGTACACCACACCGACTTTTATCAATAAAATATTAGCCTTCTTTTCATGGCAACGCATCAGTTAGGGAACAAAACCAGACACACACACAAAAAGGCTTTATGCCATTATCGCATTACGTCACTTCCGCTCCAAACCAGCACTTCCGGTATATTCGCACCAGACGCTAGAAAGTACAACCGGGTTGCGCCTGGTCGGGTTGATAGCAGTGCTCAATCGAGTGAGGAGTGTCCATCGGTGCAGTTTCACAACCGTGGACAGTTAGTTACCTGTACCTTCTTTACCAGACACAGGTAGGGGGAAGGGGGGGCTCACCTGCAAGAGAAGACAGAAAGACCAGCATGGTTAGACACATGTCATAATCAGGTAGACGGATCAGAATGACAGGAATTCGAAAACGAGGCTCTAATAGGAACCATCATGCACTGCGCAATTACAATTCTTATTATCGGTGTGAACTGAACAAACGTTTATCATATCATGTCGTTTGTAGTGCTTTGTTTATTTGTTTGTTGGAGTTTTACGTACTGGCAACATGTAACTTGTAAGGTCATATCAGGACGAGTACCGACTTTTGACAGTGCGGTCTCATGGTGACTTTATAGTGCTGCCCTACTGGGAGACCACCAACACCCACACACATATAAACACGCGTATGTGGTGTAGGAAATGACAGTACTTAGCTTCTTTCTTTTTTTAAATATTAAAAACCCAAAGGAACCTCAATGTGGGAAATCCGGAATACATTCTCTGTGGCGCAGTGGTTAGAGTGTCTGACTTTTTTCTAGGTCAGACTCCTAATCTGAGGGTCGGCGGTTCGATTCCCCATGTCCCCAGCTCTGCCAATTTCGATTTCCACCGCTGTGTATAACTTACAGTGTCATCAAAGGCCGGTTGCTCTCATACCATGTCTATGTGGTGTGGGAGGTTAAAAATCCCTTGGGTTGGTAAAAGTGTAGGCTCTGGCTTTCTATCGACCAGCAGTGGAATGAGGAAGACCAGTCGTCTATGACTGAAATTTCCCCTGCTTAAACAATTAATGGACCAACAACAAAAAATAAAAATCTCGTGGCGGTGAGGAAAATGGGAAATATTGCACCTAGATCAGATTTCAAACCTAATCTTCATGTCGTCCGGGGGCTAGAATGCTGACCATTACACTACATAGGCTGCCTGATGCAATCACCCTATTCACACCTACCTGTCTATGTGGCTCTTTGCCGGAGAGGTCAGTGCAGACTACAACACATATCATGAATCCATCAGACAACCTTAGTGTATGTTCATGCTAACCACGGACGTCCACTGACGATTTCCGTCAGTACAGAAAAAAGAAGTGGTGCACGGCAAATCTCTCATTCTCACTATAGGTGTAAGAGGCGTTCATACTAAACACGGCATGGCATGGCACGGCACGGCATGACCACCCACCGACGAAAATTTTCCTTTCGTGCTTGCACTACTTTTCCTGTCCATGTGTGTGAGGGGGTCTGTATTTTACGTCATTTCTGGTCACACAGCCATCAGTAAATGGAAAGCGTGCATGGATTACTGTGCGTGTAGTATGAACATGTTTACGGTGACCCGACGGACGGAAAACGTGCGTGGCTGTGCGGAGCCATCCGTCCATGTTTAGCATGAACGTAGTCTAACAGTTCTTTCTTCCATCTTTGCTTCTTTTAGTTTTACAGAAGTTTCTATATTCTAAGGAAATTGATGTGCGCATAGCTGCGACACATGGATTTCTGTATACAAAACAAAAATTATGCTCAGTCTCTCCCCCCATCTCATGTGAGGGGGATGAATCCAGAGATATAACTGAAAATGTTTTTACTTTTTAAAATTTCTCTTTGGCTTTGTTTTAAAAATTTATCGGTGCTTATATTCTTATCTTCCTGCGCATCATGAGGGGCAACTTGTGGTGTCTCGGAAGAGATTTCCCTTTGCATAGTTCGATTTTAATTCTGGCGGGAATAAACAGGTACGTGACGAGAATGTTGCTAAGGAGTAGTTTATCAAAGTCGTCTGCTCCAGCCACAATATTGACAGACGCGTCAACCTGTCACACCGGGCAGCCCGTTCTCACAGGCGGTGGTGGTGGTGGTGGTGGTGGTGGTGGTGGTGGTGGTGGAGGTGGTGGTGGGGGGTGGTGGTGGTGGAGGTGGTGTGGTGGTGGTGACAGTGAAGAGGTGGTGGGGTGGTGGTGGCGGTGACAGTGAAGGTGAGGGTGGCGGTGGTGGAGGTGGTGGTGGAAGTGGAGTTGGTGGTGGCGGTGGTGGAGATGGTGAAGGTGGTGAAGGTGGTGGTGGTGGTGGTGGAGGTGGAGGTGGAGGTGGTGGTGGAGGTGGTTGTAGTTGTGGTGGTGGTGGTGACAGTGAAGGTGATGGTGGTGGTGGTGGTGGTGGTGGTGGTGGTGGAGGTAGTGGTGGTGGTACTGGTAGAGGTGGTGGTGGTTGTAGTTGTGATAGTGGTGGCCGTGGAGGTGGAGTGGTAGTTGTGGTGGTGGTGGTGGTGGAGGTGGTGGAGGTGGTGGTGGTGGACAAATAACTACCAAAATCTCAATGAGCGTAAATAAGTGATTGCTTGTTGAGGTTTAACATCCAAGGTCATATTAGGACGGGCATCGACTTGTGACAGTGCGCACGCATAGCGACTTTATAGTGCTGCCCCAACTGGGAGACCAGGCTGTGCAAATAAGGGAGGAAATGAGAGGAAAGGGAGAAGGCAAGAAAGAGAGGTGGGACGAGAGAGAAAGAGATGCAAGAACGAAAGAAAATAAGAAAGAAAGAAAGCTTTTGAGAGAACGAGAGCGAGAGCGAGAGCGAGTGAGTGAGAGAGAGAGTGAGTGAGTGAGTGTGTGTGTGTGTGAATTTTGAGCTGCAGTCTAATGAAGCATCAAATCTTCAAAACCAAAACACTCACCTAGCCTTTATTCAACATATCTAATGCACTTATCAAGCATTTGTTGTCACATAAAAGGGAATAATGAATCAATTCAATAGAGTCAATTTAATAGAACCTGTTACTGCATAAGCCTATGGTGTCAGAGTTTTGGCATGCATGCCAAAATTAAAATAGCATGTTTGAACTGCAAATATCTCAAAAGTTATCCATTTAAAATAAGTTACTTCAAACTAAAGTAAGGTAGATTATAACTTAATATGTTTATCTTACAAAAATGACTAAAACTCAAAACCATCGGACTATGCAATTTTAACTATTCAACTCGATTTTATTACAACATATAATAGTCGACTATCCTCCTAGTAATACGCCCCTCTACCCTCATATCCTTCTACGCACACGCCCACGCACACCCCACACGCACACGCACACCACCGTCCCAACGGCCTGGCGCGTTTCCACTGGGAGGCTGACAGTTCCTCGGATCAATTCGCCGATAGCTTCCCATGACAACGTCCAGGGCCAACATCAGCTCTTCCCACTGGCAATATACCCGCCCACCACCCATCCACCACCCACCCCAACCCCCACAACAGAACGCCATCCACCGCTGCCCCTACCACCTACCCTTCCTACTACTTCTACCCATCCATCCACCCATCTAGAACCCCGCCTCCACGCGCTGCCCAGCCCTACAGTAGGACCATGCATCCCCCGCCCCCCATCCTCCCTCCAGTACCCCCCCCCCCCCTTTGGGACAGTACGATTAGCCCATGTAAGCTACCTACCGGCGGCGGTGACGTTGACCGCTGATTCCGTCAAGACTTTAATGCCAAGTACACACCTACCGTATACGATTCGCGCACTAAAACTCGTGACTCGACCCGACCCGTTTAAAACTGAAAACGGGCCGATTCATTTTTCGAATCGCGAATCGTGAATCGCAATCGTAATCGGTCCGTTTTAGCCCTAAAACTGAGTTTTTAGTCACGAATTGCAATCGCTAGGTGTGCACGGGGAGCGCACACCTAGCGATTTGTGTGCGCGAAACGGGCAGTTTTAGATCGTAAACAGTAGGTGGTTGCAGATAAACAGTAGGTGTGTACCTGGCATTAGTATCATCAATTAAAAAAGGTTCCTCCGGAGAAAACATTGAAAAAAACCAATATGAGAAAAACACGGCCGATTCCTAACCTCATACGACAACCGGCCCACGACACCCCCCCCCCCCCTGTCCGCCTCCTATACCCCCCCCCCCCCACACCCCGCCACCCAAAGACAGCTCTGTTGAATAGAAAGGCCCACATATCATGGCCAGTTCGGTGAGGTATTGATTTGTTTGCGCCTTTTATGGATGAGGTCCTGCCGAATTCGTTGCTGCCGAAGGTTCTCTAACCATGCGGCGCATTGGGCAGATGCGCAGATCTATACGCGTACATAAAAGATGGCCGGCGCTGGCGGAGGGTGCGCGCCGTCGGGGGTGAGGTGACGGTGGTGAGGTGTAGGAGAAAGGGGACAGTGGAGGAGGAGGGGAGGGAGAGGGGGGGGAGAGGGGGGAGGGGGGGGAGGGGGGGGAGAGGGGAGGAGGGGAGGGGGGGTAGAGAGAGGGGTTATGGTAGGGGGAGAGGGGTAGGGGGGGATGATGAGGGAAAGAGGCTGGGGAGGGGGCAGGGGGCAGGCAGGAGAAAGCAGTGGAAGGCAGAGGTCAGGAAGGAGGGAAGGGGTAGTGGGAGGATGGGGAAGGTATGTGGAAGGGAGGGGGAGGTGGAAGGGCAGAAATGATGGGAAACAAGCGGAATGAGGGGAGACATGTGTGGAGGAGAGGGGCACGAGGAGGTGCAGGATGGACAAAAAGAGGATGGGAGGGAGGTGGGCAGGAGAGGGGCAGGAGGGGGGAAGGAGAGAAGTGGGGGTGGACAATGAGGCATGGTAGGAGGGAGGGAAAGAGGGAGGGGGCGGGGGACGGGGGGAGAGAGGAAATGAGGGAGGGGGGAGGGAGGGAGGGAGGGAGGGAGGGAGGGACGGACGGAGGGAAAGAGGGAAGGAGGGAGGGGGGGAGGGTGGGAGGTGGAGGAGGGATTTGAATCCCATGACCTGCCATATTGGAAGTGGACGCTCAATTCATCCACTTAAATGATAAATTACTGATATGGGTGGTTTAGAAAGTAGACTCGCTTAAATTGTGATTTGTGACTAAACATGTGTGTGTACATACATGTGTGTGTGTGTGTGTGTGTGTGTGTGTGTGTGCGCGCGCGCGCATGCGGCTTTGTTGTGCAGATGGGAGTGAAAGCAGGGATCAGCACAATGTAAACAGAAAAATAAAGCTATGTTCAGAAGCTTGTTTACTTGTTGAGGTTTAACATCCTGGCAACATCACAATGGATACCGACTTGCGACAGTGCACACTCATGGTGACTTTATAGTGTTCCCCCATGGGATGGGAGATCAGGCTGCCAGCATCATGACCTAATTTCCCACTCAGTCACATTATCCTGATACTGAGCTAACCAGTCATTGCCCTATCCTAGTAATGCCGATCATCAGGCTAGGTAGCGAAAAATATCAATTTTGTACGTCATTGATTTGACTCGGCCAGGTTTTAAACTCCTGACCTTCCACACAGGAAGTGTGCGCTCTACCCATTCGGCTACCGCATCTGATCGTGTTCGGAAGCTGAAAGGATTTACACTTATATAAACACAAATACAATATTTTGATTAATAACAACAGATCAACAAAACACAGCAATATAAATACATAATTCCAGCACCGCCCATCCTCCCATCCGTATATTGCCCTCAGAATGATGCCAATTTCACTGGTAGCCATGACAACCGCTCAGGTCCATCACCTGGTCTGACCACGTGGCTGTTACCTTGTGTATTATCACTCCTAGTAGGCTGCCCTTCGGATTTACATCTCTTGGGGGTCATGTTGCTCCGCCCCTGAGGCATTTCCGGTGACCCCGTGGCGACCTTGGTATGACAGGTGTCCCAGGGAATGTTCTCCCCACATGTTTTGCCACATGGCCTATATCTGCAGCACGCTGGTACCCGCAGATATCCTCTCTTGTGCTGAGGCTAACCGCTGGTGTTGCGCCTTCTTGGAATGTCCTGCCGCCGTTTTTATGTTTATGTACGGTTTGGCAACTGTCAAAGTCAATTTGGGTGTCAATTAAGGCACAGTTGCTGCTTGTGGAATATTTATGTCGCACAGTAAAGTTAACAAACTGGTGATGGTAAACTTGGAAAGACGAGCCATGCAGTAGGAAGGTCAGGGTGACAGCCTAGGGAGGTGACACTGACACACTATGGGAGATGCCACTGACACACTATGGGAAGTGACACTAGTACAGTGTTGGAGATGACACTGACACAGTGGGGATGTGACACTGACACAGTGGTGAGGTGACACTGAGACAGTGGGGGAGGTGACACTAACACAGTGGTGTGGGAGGTGACACTAACACAGTGGAATATGTGACACTGACACAGTGGGGAGGTGACAATGACAGTGGGGAGGTGACACTGAGACGGTGGGGAGGTAGCACTGAGACAGTGGGGAGGTGACACTGACACAGTGTGGGAGGTGACACTGACACAGTGGGGAGATGGCACTGAGACAGTGGGTAGGTGACAGTGACACAGATTTGGGAGGTGACACTGACACAGTGGGGAGGTGACACTGACATAGTAGGGATGTGACACTGACACAGTGGGGAGGTGACACTGGGACAGTGCGGAGGTGACACTGACACAGTGTGGGAGGTAACACGGACACAGTGGGGAGATGGCACTGAGACAGTGGGTAGGTGACAGTGACACAGTTTTGGGAGGTGACACTGTCACAGTGGGGAGGTGACACTTACACAGTAGGGAGGTGACACTGACACAATATGGGAGGTGACACTAATACATTGTGGGAGGTGACATTGGCACAGTGGGGATGTGACACTGACACAGTGGGGAGATGACACTGAGACAGTGGGGTAGGTGACACTGACACAGTGGTGGGGGAGGTGACACTAACACAGTGGCAGATGTGACACTGACACAGTGGGGAGATGACACTGACAGTGGGGAGGTGACACTGAGACAGTGGGGAGGTGACACTGAGACAGTGGGGAGGTGACACTGACACAGTGTGGGAGGTGGCACTGACACAGTGGGGAGATGGCACTGAGACAGTGGGTAGGTGACAGTGACACAGTTTTGGGAGGTGACACTGACACAGTGGGGAGGTAACACTGACACAGTAGGGATGTGACACTGACACAGTGGGGAGGTGACACTGGGACAGTGGGGAGGTGACACTGACACAGTGCGGGAGGTAACACGGACACAGTTGGGAGATGGCACTGAGACAATGGGTAGGTGACAGTGACACAGTTTTGGGAGGTGACACTGACACAGTGGGGAGGTGACACTTACACAGTAGGGAGGTGACACTGACACAATATGGGAGGTGACACTAATACATTGTGGGAGGTGACATTGGCACAGTGGGGATGTGACACTGACACAGTGGGGAGATGACACTGAGACAGTGGGGGAGGTGACACTGACACAGTGGTGGGGGAGGTGACACTAACACAGTGACAGAGGTGACACTGACAGAGTGGGGAGGTGACACTGACACAGTGGGGGAGGTGCCACTAACACAGCAGGGGGGGGGGTGACAGTTACACAGTTGGGAGGTGACACTGACACAGACTGACAGTGCGGGGAGGTGACAGTGACACAGTGTGGGGAGATGACACTAACACACTGAGGAGGTGACACTGACACAGTGGGGAGGTGACACTGACACACTATGGGAGGTGACGCTAGTACAGTGCAGGAGGTGACACTGACACAGTGGGGATGTGACACTGACACAGTGTCGGGAGATGGCACTGACACAGACTGACACAGTGGGGTGGTGACACTGACAGAGTGTAGGGAGATGACACTGACACAGTGGGGAGGTGACAGTTGCACAGTGTCTGGAGATGACACTGACACAGACTGACACAGTGGGGTAGTGACACTGACAGAGTGCATGGAGATGACACTGACACCGTGGGGAGGTTACACCGGATATATGACACTGACACAGTGGAGAGCATAATAACGTACAAGTACCTACGTTAGGTATGCAGAACCAAATCAAGATAAGCGTTTTGGTTAACCAAATTTGAAGCTTTCGTTGGACTGTGCAGCTGTAAGCGTCATGCTTAATAAATTGGCCCATAATTTCTACCGTGATGGGCCAATTGATCCATTCATATTGCTCTCAGGGTAACTAACAGTAAAGATCGTAGTCACTTAATTTTGAGAAAGCCATAAAGCTTTTGAGAAAGCCGTAAAGGAACAAATTGTGAGTGGGTTAGGACTTTAGTAAAGATGTCACTCGCGTATATATATGCATAGTGATAATCACATTATCGCCCATAACACTCAGAGTGCCGATTAACCCTCCACCCCCATCTGTGAATGGACTGGACCGACACTACATTCGGGAAGCCTACCGTCTCCTCATACTCAAATTTGTCATGTGATGTTATTTGTTGGGGTTTTACGTCATAGGAACATCAACGGTCATATCACGACGGGTACCGACTTACACTCATGGCGACTTTATAGTGCTGCTTCCGAGGATACCACGCCACCAGCACCATGACCCGATATCCCACTCAGTCACATTATCCTGATACGGCGCCCACCAGTCCGTGCCTTATTCTATTTGATATCGAACACTAGGCTAGGTAGCGCCAAGTATAAAATGTATGTGTCATTGAATTGACTTGGCCATGATTCAAACCTACACCGCCCAACATGAGAAGCTATTCAATACTCTCACTGATTCAGCCAATCCGTCCAGTTACATACAGGAGTGATAACAGTCTTATCACTATCCTGTATTATGTGTTATGCAAATATAAACACGCAATGACTTATGCCTATATCTATTACATATCTTTCCCTCAGCCCGCCAGGAGGCATTACCCGCACTCCCTCTGCTCTCACCCCGACGGTGGGGGGGGGGGGGGGGGCACTCCGGGGGTTACGCGCGTTGAAAAAAAGCTAGGCATATATTCGGTGGAGGAGAGTTGGGCCGTAGGTGGCGCCACCGGTACAGCGTTGTGTCTTACATGGAATAACAATATAATAATGTAGGAATATTCCCTCCGTATCTTTATAGTCACATAATACATAATACATTATACATCACATATATATATGACCTGATATCCCACTCAGTCACATTACCCTGACATGGAGCTAACCAGTCCTTGTCCTACCCTATTAATGCAGAGTGCCAGGATAGGGATTTACAGTATCAATTTTATAAGTCATTGGTTTGACTCGACCGGGAACTGAACTATATATATTTATTTATTTATTTTTGTGGTACATTAGTTGTTTGTTGTTGTTTTACGTCCTAGCAACATCTAAGGTCATATCAGGACATTAGTTGATGAAGCGGTGGAAGCTTTAATCGAGGACAATTGGTATTCTTCATTCCACTGTTCCTTGCCCTCTCCTATATAGGGTATGCACTGACGTCACGTTAAACGGAAGCACGGCCATTGTGGCGATATAACCACACTAATAAAGGCACTGTCACACTGCTAACTCAATGGCTATGAGCAATCTTCATAGAGAAAAGACGAAATATCTCTAAAACCACATCACTTAGAAACAAACTACTGGGAAGACATATAGAAAACATATTCAATGAATAGATTATATTAAATTTAGATGTTTAGGATTCTGCATTTCTATTAATTTAGAATAAAATTGACGTTTTACTCTGTGCGTACTAGCAAAATCAAGGCATTGTCAATGGTCGTGAGCAATCTTCATACAGAAAAAGTTAAATATCTCTAAAACCACAACACCCAGAAACAAACTGATTGGAATACACATAGAAAACATGTTTACCAACAAGATTATATTAAATTGATACGGTTAGGGTTCTGGATTTCGATTAATTTTAAATAAAACTGACGTGTTGCACTGGTTTGACTCGGTCGGGATTGGGATTCGAATCAATGAGCTACCAAAACAGGAGGCGGTCATGGTTAGAATCAACAACCTACCAAAACAGGAGGCGCACGCTCAACTCATTCGGCCATCACGTCATACTTGTATATATACAAGACAGCCAGCTCCCCTTAGCGGCACTATAAAAAGACACTGCGCGCTTGTGGTAGCAACCCGCTGCGGGCACTTCCATTTTGTTCCTCGTTATTGCTCAACTTTTGGGGATTCCTGGTCGATTTTGTTGTCGTTGCTGTTGTTTGCTTTTGTCTATAGATCACGCCACCTGGTGGAGAGATTAGAATTGGGGCTTACTTGAGACGTGATATATACGCAGTGTGCAGCTGTAAGGGTGGTATGAATGGAAGGGTTCGCTACAGACTATTTACTTAGTTGGGACCAGGTGCGCAGCAGTACGGGTATTTCGAGTTTCGCTGGTCCCTCAGGAAGGACTGAAGCAGAGATCCAGCATGCCAAGTCAGAGCTTCAGCTTACACACGGCAAAGTTGGGTTGGTGCCACTCCCAGCCCTATCCGTCATAATAGGCCCAACTCACTTTGCACCGATAAACCACACATGCCTCCTGATGATCAAGCTTGGCAGGATTCTTGCTATGCATTTGTTTCTAATGTAGATTGCAGTGAAATTCTCCTTAGCAAATATTTTACATTATATAAAATATCACTTTGTGTATCATGGTGTAGGCTAGATAACATTAACAGATTGACCCTGTACTCGCAGTACACGGGTGAACGACAGCGTAGTCTAAATACGGGCGAAAATAGCTTTAGTATGGAACAGGAAGTAGAATGCCTGTCTCCAGTATCAAATGGGTACTTATATCGGCACAGAGTTGGTGAAATGGGAGAGAATGTAAAAAGACAAGATGGTGGCCATAGAACGCAGTTGATTTCACCTTTAAATTCTATTAAACTATTTTCCAACTCACAGGTAGCGGGGAAATATTAAGACATATATAAAGAAAAAATATTGCTTTTTAGATTGTGGATTTAGGCTCTCATTTCATTTCACCTCTTTTTCGACAGCTTTTATATAGACTTTGTATTCAACCGTATACTGTGAGTACAGGGTGAATCCTTTATCTAGGTGTAGGCATATTCACCACCTCCACCCAAACCTTCCACTCTGTAAGCTGTGGCAGTGACGTGGCATGCTGGGTTGCTGGGTCCCAGCTTCAGGCGTTCCTGGGGACCAGCGGAACTCGGAATATCCACACACACATGCTTAGTCACAAATCACAATTTAAGTGAGCCTACTTTGTAAACCACCAATATTAGTAATTTATCATTTAAGTGAATGAATTGAGCGTCCACTTCTAATGTGGCAGGTCGTGGGATTCAAATCCCTCCTCCACTGGATGGCATGGCATAGAAGGTACAGTGTCCGCTTCCCGTGTCATGTGAGAGGTCACGAGTTCAATGCCTGGTCGAGTCACACTAAAGACTTTCTAAAAATTGACACTTAATTGTGGCTACCACACCTGGCAGTGGGCACTATTGACTAATACGGCACCACTTAGGATCGGCTGATTCAATGCCAGGATAATGTGAGTGAATGTGATATCATATCAATTATCATGGTCGCAGCAGCAGGTTTCAGCGGGGCAGCACTATAAAGTGACTGCATGCTATCACAGGTTCTAAGAGTTGGATAGTCAGATGGTTTTGAGTTTCTGCCATTTTCTCAGATAAATACATTAGATTGTTCACTAAAAGTATAAGTATAATCTACTTAACTTCATTACTTTAAAGTAACTTTTATTTTAAATGCCTAACTTTGGAGAACTATTTGAAGTAAAAACATGCCTAAATTAATTCGAACTCAACCGGGAATCGATCTCCCAACCTTCGGCATAGGAAACCTGCAATCTACTGATTGAGCTGGCATGTCCAGTCGAAAGTGAGAGAGTGTATATAATTTCTTTGATATATATATATATGATATATAATTTATTACTATAAGTATAAAGGGGCGGAGCTATATTCCATATATCCTGCAGGATCCTATCATTTAATGCTGCCTTTTATTATTAACCCACGATATTTATTGTTATATTCGCTGCGGGCCGGTTCCTGCTGCGCTATCCTGGCGCCCCACCATGTTGTCATATGCCAGTCAGACCTTGTCAGGGTCACATCGGTTTCCCGTCTTGTCTCTTATCTTCCTACGTCGTAGCCCAATTTATATAGATATATATAATATATATATATATATTTAACCGTCGGGCCCAAGCATTCGACCTTCCACCATTGCTAGGAGAGTTGCAATTGATGTCTCCTAGCAACGCTTTACAGCAGGGAACCCGGCCCCGCAAATGGTGGCAAATGCAAGCCTGGGGAGTAGCCCGCATTTCAGAATGCGACCTAATCAGCCCAGCCCGCATTTCCATCGGTCGAGTAGTCTCGCCCACTTCATATATATATGTGTGATGTATAAGAGTTATGCGAGTATAAAGTCACGCACTGGAATTTGTTGGCATCATATTCCCTAAGCCAGAGAATATATCATCTCAAACCACTTCCTTGTCTTGTCTTCTTATTGTACTAGCTTTAACCCGTGGTGTGCATGGGTTAAAGCTAGGCTCAGCATCAATCGCTGGAACAATATTGTAACTGTCATTATATAACTGTCATTATATATATTCATGGTCTCTGACTATATTCTAGCACAGTTAACAGCACTTGCAGTTATGTGACTAAAAATGAATGCCACTTTGGTCGAAGTGGCCAAAGTTAGCAAAAACCATCAAAATTACTATGAAATGTGTACGGTAGGCAAAAGAAAACCCACACTATTAACAACCCATACATGGCAGAGCATCAGTGGAGTACAGTGATGCATGTTTGCAGCGCCAATTAACAGAAGAGTAGTGATCAGAATGGCCCTAAAACCACCGTTTAGTATTATATATAGATGTTACGTATTAGATATTTATTTACAGCCCTCAGTATTTACAGCCGCCCAAAGGTGTCTGTCCGACTGCTGTCACGGCGCTGTAACGTCGGTGTGAAGCGGTGACGTGTAGGTGTCAACCACGTGACACTGCCACGCCGGGACCCAGCGCCGGCCTGGGACTTGTCCCCGGCGGCAACCATTAAAACTACAGCGTCGACCTAGATTCATTGTGAAGGCCCCGGCGTATTTCTTCCACATATTTGAAGTGCAAACATGGAAAATTAGTTTTGCCAAGCTTTCCAAAACTCTGACACCATAGACCTCTACAGCAACATATTCTATTAAATTGACTCAGTATTCCATTCTATGCAGAAGCAAATGTTCAATAAGTGCATCAGTATCTAAGTTAGATATCTAAAAATCAAATCTAGATAATTGTTTGGGTTTTGAAAATTTCATATTTCATCGGACTATGCAACTTGTCTCAGTTCAGGCTATTTGTGTATAGGACGTCATATATACAAGGTGTGTGTGTGTGCGTGCGTGCGTGCGTGTGTGTGTGTGTGTGTGTGTGTGTGTGTGTGTGTGTGTGTTTTGCATGCATCCGTTTGACATTTGTCAGTTACACTGGATATAAAAGGAAAACCTTTTTTGTTATTGAATGTAAAAGGAGTGAACCATATGGAGTGAGATATGTGCATTTGAAAGTTTTTAACTTTCAGATCTTTTGTATTACTATTAACTAATGCAGCAGCCTTTCCATGCTGGCGACATCAGCAGGGCCTGGGCATTAATAGTTTGAGGGGATCCACCGCAAATACACAGGTTTCCGGTTTTAATGCTATGATGGCAGCAGCCATTCTGGGTGTGCCTATGCGTTACCGTTTGGACGGGATCCATCGCAAATGCGCCAGGTTCTGCGCTTAATGCTATAATGCGAGCAGCCATATTCTACGATCCATGCTATGACCCCAGGCCATCCTCTGATGCATACGCTGTGGAACGGCACATTTGCGATGGATCCCCGCAGAACGGCTGCAGAACGGCTGCTTCCATCATAGCATTAAACCCAGAAACCTGTGCAATTGCGGCCGATCTCATCAAACCATTAATGCGCAGGCCCGGCTGAATAATAGAATGTGCAGTTCGTCATAGGTGAGTGTATAAACTGATATGGTTCTACTACCTTGGGCCTATATATATATTAATATTAGCAGATCAATATATATATTTTTGGTGGGTTCATATATATATATATATATATACACATACCTTGTATATACATCGTATATATATGACATATATGCTATTACTAGTGCATATATCAAATGTATTTACTGCGTGGGTATCATGATGCCCTCGTGACACATAGATTTTATATATGACTAGTATATACAACATACATATGATATACACATGGAATATATATATATACACACACACACACACTCAATCAGACGCCTTGTATATATGACGTTGTATATACAAATAGCCTTAACTGAGACAAGTAACTATGTGTGGTCTCTGTGGCCTAGTGGTTAAGGTGTTAAACTTGTAATCTGAAGTTGTTTGGTGTTGTGGGTTGTTCAAACCCCATGTGTTTCGCCGCTTTTTAGATTCAACAACAACAAAAGTAGTTCCTTCTATATGTGTTTCTGATTGAATTATGCAATGTAATTTCACATTAAAGCAAATATATTTCCTGTTTGAATTACTCTAAAGAAAATTGAAAATACATCAGTTTTACTCTCCCTTCTCTCCACTCACCCATCCATTTTCACAACAACAGCTGCCAGCTACAGGCCCAGCCTCAGACCCCCACCCCCACCCTCAACCTGACCCACTTCTCACCCAGCCCCATCACCCCCACCCCCACCCCCACTGACCTCAGCACTCTCCCTGGTGTAGTTCAGGTGCAGTGAAGCTCCAACTCTCCCCCCACATATCTGGTTATATAAACATAACAACTAAGCAGAGTTGTGCTTGGAGAGCACGGTTCTCATCGCCACGAGGGAACCGGGCCAATTTAATTAAGACACTAATTTCCGCTGGTGTTCAAGCACGTTATTAGATAATGCTAATTTATCAGATATTGCATCAGCTTGAAGTGTATTACTTCACCAAATATACGCACAGCTCTTTCCTATGGCCCCCACAAACAGGTCTTGTTCCTCTTCCTCTGTGTCGTCTTCTAGCTACGCTGCTGGGGTGCCTTCTTCATCTACGTCCAGCTCATTTATTGGGGTCTGTTGCCGTTGCCCCCCCCCCCCCCCCCCCCCCCCCCCTCTGCAAACTTGATCAGATATTGCGACTATTGCATTCTAATACCCCTGTCACACTATGACGTAACGAGCCAACGTGAGCCTGACGTGATCACTTTTCGTCATTACGTTGCTGTACGTTTGGTTACGTTATGATGACGTCAGAATGACGTTAGACTGACGTTGAGCTATGTCACGTTTCGTCGTGTTACATCGGCACGCGTCAAGGTTTTGAACCTGTTCAAAACTTGACGTGACGCGAATGTAAGGGTTTACGTTTGCCGTACGTTCTGTACACTTTCGGCAAACGTCAATGATGTTAAACGGACGTTAGTCAAACGTTCCTCACTACGTTCCACTACGTTCCACTCATTGACCCACATTAAAGCCGGTGGAAACGTCCATGCGGCGTAATGGGAACGTCAGGAGAACGTCAGGAGAACATCAGGAGAACGTCAGGAGAACGTACGTTCAACGTTTCGCCAACGATTAATGATGTAAGTAACGTAAGGTAACGTAAAGCAACGTAGTTCTGGCGATGGAATAATGTTCATAACGTTCCGTGAGCGTCATTACGTTGTCCTCTCTCGTTAAATGATGCGATCACTACTCTTTACCATCGTTACGCTCTCGTCAACTACGCTGCATCTACATTCAACTTGTGCCCAAATTTGCATACTACGCCGAGAACTTCGACGTTTTTCACGTTCTCCCTAAGCTGACGTCGTTATGTCGTAGTGTGACAGGGCCATAAAGAAATCGCCTGGCACTGGGAGGCAGAACAGAATAATGCATTCATTAAGCTAAAAGAACTTCTAGTAGCAGCCCCTGTTCTAAAATATTATGAAGTAAAAAAGCCATTAAAGATGCAAGTAGACGCTTCAATGACCGGGCTTGGTGGTGTGCTATTTCAAGACAACCGACCAGTCAGTATGGCTTCAAAAGCTTTGAGTAAATGTCAAGGGAATTTATCAGATATTGCTAAGAAGTTCAACGCCTCTAGAGCACATTGATTTTTATCATCGGCCATTCACCCTATTCACGTCGCGGCCATGTTGAAACCAGACCGAGGGCACTTGCGCGTCTGCGAGGCGCTGCTGTATGTAAAGTAATGTGAATACTTTTTTTGTCAACCCAAACCTCTCGAAATCACTCAAATTTGAGGGTATTCATTTTTTAAAGTAACATATTCATCTTTGCATACCTGTTTTCTATCTATTGGCCAATTTTCACGAAGATTGGGTGACCCTTGCATGGTGATTTTTCCCATTCTTTAACTACAATGTGACTGTCAACTTCAAGTCTGCATAGTTATGGTGGTATCATGTAATGCAGCACTGTCAGCGTAGCTATCTGTGCAACACAGTTAAACAACTAGTCTTAGTAATTACAAATTAATAAAAGCTTTAAAGGGTTAAAATATATTTTTTTAATATATCTATATTAAGAAAGTTATGCAATTTTGAATTTAAGAAAAGATTGGCAGCCAAGGTGAGTGACTTTGTTGACATTGCCTACTGAAATGCATCTGATCATCACTCAATCTTCATGAAAATTGACCAATAAATAGAAAAAAAGGTAAGCAAAAATGATTATGATAGTTTCAAAAGTTAATATCTTCAAATTTTACTCCTTTAATTTATGTAGTAGTTCATACACATCGGCACACAGTAGTGTCTTATGGCCATTTCCAATACTGACGCTTACTCAGCCTCGTTCTGATGCCTAATTAGGTCGCGTGTAAATAGGGTGAATTGGATGTAAAAAAATATGGTCTTTTTTACATTTCTTTGGAGGAAACATGCTGTCGCCACATAGGCTACTCTTTCCGATAAGAAGCAAGGGGTCTTTTAGATGTACTTTCCCACAAACAGGACAGTACATACGACAGCCTTTAATGAACCAGCTGTGGGCCACTGGTTGGAACAGAAAATAGCCCAAAGTGCAAATGGGTCCACTGTGCAGGATCGGTGTGGGAGGTCATGAGTTCGAACACTGGCTGAGTCAAACCAATGACCTACAAAAATTACACGCATCGCTACCTATGGCATTCAACATTAATGGGGAATGGCAAGGACTGGTTTGCTCAGCATTAGTATAATGTGACTGAGTGGGATATCATGTCATGGTACCAGCAGCCCAATCTTTCAATAGAACACCATTATAAAGTAGCCATGAGTGCAAATGCCACAAGTCAGTATCCATCCTGATATAACCTTAGCCGTTGACAGGGCATTAAACCCCGACAACGCAAACAAACCATACCGGTGGAATGGCACTTAAATGACGTCACTATAATGGCGGCATGTCGCGGGGATGGAGCAAAGTTCATTTCAATAGGCTTGTATGTTTGTGTTCGGGGCCTCCTTTCTCTGCCGGTCAACAATGTGACTCCCCTCATGATTTATTCACGTCTCCGTCTCCCCACCGTCGCATTGTGCACAGTCCCATTTTTATTCAACGCCCGCCGACTCTCCCCCGGTACCCATCGAATGGAACCCGCTCATCGTATCCTACCGTCTGCGCCACGAAAATGTCGTCTGCTGCCGAGACCATTAACAACAACAAAAAATGGATGATTTCACTGGAAATTGGTTGATTTCACCGAACGGAAAAGGCTTGCAGGATTAATTGTGGGACGCTGACAAGTTGATGACAGCAGGCGACATTTACGCAGCCCAGACGACAATTCGGGGAAAGCGCACACGGCCAAGCTGTAGTGAATGGGCTAAAGAAAGATGAAAGCAGACTGCATGCTTTATGCATTGGAGTGCTGCTCCCCCCCCCCCCCCCCCCACCAATAATACTAGCTTGCCAATTCCCAACAGAAGGTTTGAAAATAGCATCGTGTCAAAATATAAGGATCATATGAGAATGGTCACAAAATATTATAAGGATCACATGAAATAAGGATCACATGAAAATGATGAAAAAATATAAGGATCACATGAGATTTGGCTGTTGGTCTTACATCCTAGCAACATTTATGCTATCAGGGCGAGTACCGACTTGTGACAGTGTGCACTAATAGCGACTTCATAGTGCTGCCCCACTGGGAGATCAGACCGCCAGCACCATGAGCAGATATCCCACTTAGTCACATTATCCTGATACTGAACTTGTTTTTTCCTCACTAAAAAAAATTCTGACAAATTACATGGGTTGTTACGTCAAATTACATCATGGTCAAGCGATTCATGTTTCCAGCGATTCATGTTTCCAATGATTCATGTTTCCAATGATTCGTGTTTCCAGCGAGCCAGCCAGCAAGCGAGTGAGCCAGCAAGCCAGCCAGTGAGCTAGCCAGCCACCCAGCGAGCCAGCCAGCCACCCAGCGAACCAGTCAGCCAGCCAGCCAGCGAACCAGTCAGCCAGCAAGCCACCCAGCGAGCCAGCAAACAAGTCAGCCAGCAAGCCACCCAGCGAGTCAACCAGCCAGCCAGCGAGTGAGTCAGCTACTGAGCCAGCCAGTGAACCAGTCACCCAGCCAACCAACAAACCAGTCACCCAGCAAGCTAGCGAGCCAGCCAGCGAACCAGCCAGCCAGCCAACCATCAAATCAGTCCGCCAGCCAGCAAGCCAGCCAGCCAGTGAACCAGTCAGCCAGCAAGCCACCCAGTGAGCCAGCCAGCGAACCAGTCAGCCAGCAAGCCACCCAGCTAGTCAACCAGCCAGCCAGCGAGTGAGCCAGCTACTGAGCCAGCTAGCGAACCAGCCAACCAACGAACCAGTCAGCCAGCCAGCCAGAATATAAAACCGACGCCAACCAACAAACTTGGTGGCAATCTGTTTGTGAAACGCTGCCGTGGCCATCCACCAATATTTGACGTGGGCTTTCTGCGCATTTCTTGTTGCCATAGCAGCGGATCGGCAGACGGCGCCAGTGTTGAACAAAGTTTGTGTTCTGAAACCTGAGAGGAATAGACTGGTCCCATAGCAAATAACATAAACCCTTTTATTTCCAGGCCATCACGCCTGAGAGTGAGACCGTATGTAAGAAGTGTTAATACTAATAGCTTATCCTGGGAATAACCTCTTTCTCAGGGTGTGCTATTACAAGGATAGGGGTGCGCCTAGGTTCATTTGTAAGTTTGCGTTGGGAATAGACAAGCACTGAGGTTATTTCTAGATTGCTGATTTCGTTAACATTTTTACGTCTCTCCAAACACTATCCTAGCTGCATTCGACAGTACAGACTATCCTTGTCAAGCATTCCACTGTCCTTGTTGTTACTATATTATCGCCCATATCGCCAATTCCATGTTTCTCTCTCTGCTATCACTCCTTTTCCCTCTGTTTGTTTTGGTTTTATGTCATCGCTAAATCATAGGTCATATAAGAACAGGATTCTGATTTATATCTATATCCATGGCATTTTGTGATGGGTAATCGGCAATTATCAAAAACTACGGAAATCCATGGAATCACAGAGATCTTTCATCCTTAAGTGTTTAGTTTGTGTCACAAGGATAGAGCTATACCAGGTAACACGGGAATAACTTAACGCTAGATTTGGTTGCTCGGATAAGCCTAATATGAATAAGCAATGCTTACGACCGACCCCCGGGCCGTATTCGATTAACACGACTCGGGTCACCCGAGTTGCTAGAATTTCAAATCTAGTAACCCACGTGTTGGCTGGGGTGGACTAAGCAGAGTACCATGGAGGAACACATACACTGGTCCCGTTGACGTCATCCGACTATATATGGAAGATTTGTAGGGAGGGGCCAGTGTAGTTGTTCCTCGATTCAGCATGTGCTACTCTGCGGTGGAGCGGCATTAAGCCCATAGGCTATTAGTATTATTAACCAATTGCTGTCGTCCACTCTGCTTGCTGCGTACCGAAGTTTGACATTCGATTTCCGTTTCCTTTTGCTGGATTTTGATTATTCAACACGAGTATACAAATGGTGGTGCCCATATAGGGCTATTTCCGTTTCCGTTTGCTGGATTTTGGTGATTTCATGTTCCACCTCTAGGAGTACAGGTATTGTTTATGCATATACATGTACACGTGTTAGTCCTTAGCCTCCCCGTGGGTGGGTCAGTATTAGTATTATCCCTCCCAACATTTTTTTCCACCTTTTAAAAAACACACACACAAAAAACAGCTTTCCTGAGGATAGACGGTATCCTTGGCATACAGTCGTTATCACTGCTTCTTGCATGTGTCCCCTGGTGACATGGATGCTGGTGCTGGTGCCCCTGGACGTTGGAGTCCCTGGTGACCTGGACGCTGGTGCCCTTGGTATGCTGGTGCCACTGGTGACCTGGACGCGGGTGCCGCTGGTGACCTGGATGCTGGTAATGATGCCCCTGGATGCTGGTGCCCATGGTGACCAGACGCGGGTGCCCCCTGGTGACCTGGACGTGGGTGCCCCTGGTGACCTGGATGCTGGTGCCCATGGTGACCTGGACGCTGGTGCCCATGGTGACCTGGAAGCTGGTGCCCATGGTGACCTGGACGCTGGTTCCCTTGGTGTCCTGGACGCTGGTGCCGCTGGTAACCTAGACGCGGTTGCCGCTGGTGACCTGGACGCTGGATGCTGGTGCCCATGGATGCTGGTGCCCATGGTGACCTGGACGCTGGTGCCCTTGGTAACCTGGCTCTGGTGCCCATGGTGCCCATGACGCTGGTGCCCGTGGTGACCTGGACGCTGGTGCCTGCCTAAAACTACAGCCGCAACCATTCTGCAATGTCGCGGTGCCATTTCCAAAACTAACAGCGTCAATGTCATTAATCTAGCGCCAGGCCGATTTAGGAACCTTGCATAGGAATTGAAATCAGGAGAACATTGTTGAAGGCGGGAATTGGAAAGGCTTTTAAGTTGTGCATCTCTGGTGGAAATGCCGGGTCAGTGTTTGTTTATCCATCTTTCCACACTCGGCCAAGTGGCTATTCTCAAAACCCCGCTAAATCGACCAATTTACACACACACCCTGTTGGGGGTTTGGTTTTTGGACATGCGTTCCATTGTCCACGTAACTCAGGGAACAAATAAATTAAAGCTCTCCAGGAGAATAATCCAAACATGTTATTTAAATCAGAAGTGCTTAGTTATCTATATGGTGGGTTTCTTTTCCATTTCTGATTGTTGTGATTTCTATCCGATGTCATGTGTTTGGTGGACGTGGGTTTCCAGTAAGTTTGATGGCAGTGTAGACAGAAATACTTGAAATGTTATGACACTTTGCGGGACGTGTCGCTGTGAAACTCTCGGAGATCGACAAACTATGCGGCGCCAAGTGTTGCGCCAAAAACCCCACCCCCCACCACCCATCCCGACGCTACAAAAGAAAATTGCCCCATTTTTGTTGTTGTCAAAAAGAGATTACGGTTCACCGATACAAACACAGTTCTTCACTGTGTCATTAAAGACTCGACAGTGATTTGTTATGTAATTGAAGAGCAGGCAGTGCTCTGTTATGTAATTAACAGGTCCAAATGATGCCGGATTTATGATGGTCACCCTGGGCCGCTTTCAGGGTCCGCTTCGGAGACATCTCCGTAACGGTTTTTGGCTTATTTGTGTTGAGGGTATGCCTCGGAGACGTCTCGGAGATGTCTCACTTTTCAGATAGGAGGCAAAAAGCGTCTCCAAAATTGCCGCCGTATTCAGTGCTTTCAGCCAATCAGAGCACTTCTTTTCCATTGCAAATGGCGGCCCCATATGGCAGCTGCCATTTTCGAGGCGACCAACAGCTAAATTTGTTCAGACTAGTGTGACGTCAGGAATTTCTCTGAGGCGTACCTTGAACGCGGCCCTGAACTCACTGAAATTGGCAATATTTCGGCAATATTTCGAATGTGATACTGATTGGTTGGTTGTTGGAGTTTTACGTCCTGGCAACATGTAAGTTCATGTACCGACTTGTGACAGTGCGCACTCATGGCAACTTTATAGTGTTGCCCCACTGGGAGACCAGGCTGCCAGCACCATGACCTGATATCCCACTCAGTCACATTTTCCTGACACTGAGCCAACCAGTGCTTGCCCTATCCCGATAATGCGAGTGCCTAGGTAGGAAGGGACACGTATGTGATACCTGATTCAGTTGTGGTGGTTGTGCACACTTGGCACCTCATACTGGTGTATGATGGAGGTGAGGGGCGGGGGGGTGTGTGGAGGCGCAGGCTTGGGGTGTTGGGGGGGGTGGGGGGTGTTGTGGGAGGAGAATGCAGAACGATTGTGAAGTGGGTGGAGAAGTGGGTGGAGTGTAGGTTGTGAAGGGCATGGGTGTGAAGTGGGTGAAGTGGGTGATGTGGATGTGGAGGGGGGGGGGTGGGACCGCAGTGCCATCCAGTGAAGACTATCGGCATGGCAGCAGAAACCAGACTGCTAGAATACAAGAACCAGACTAGAAAAAGTACCACGGCCTCTGAAGAGGAGTGAGCAGAGCAGATGGAAATTACCTGCATGAACAGTAGACATTTTTATTCCGGTTCACGGTGTGAAGCGCACCAGAAGGTAAACTGCTGCACAAAATAACCAATTACTAATCAATTTCCAGATTTAGAAACCTGTTTTTTTGTTTTACTTTCATGTCCTGGCAACCTAACCAGAGCGTCCGTCTCCCGTGTTGGTAGACCATGGGATCGTGGGTTCGAACCCTGGTCGATTCAAACCAATGACTTAAAAATTGATACTTGTCGCTTCCTAGCCAGGCGCTCGGCATTATTAGGATAGGGCAAGGACTGGTGTGCCCAGTGTCAGGATAATGTGACTGAGTGGGATACCAGGTCATGGTGCCGGCGGCCTGGTTTCCCAGTGGGACAGGACTATAAAGTCGCCATGAGTGTGCACTGTCACAAGTCGGTACCCGTTACCAAACGGCCATCCCGTCTGGTAACTCTAATGTGGAGTTATATGTTGCTAGGATGTAAAACAACAACAAACAAACCAATGTGCTCTAGAAATGTTGTTAAATAAAACAAGCTTTACCTTTTCTTACCACAGATCACAAAAAGGTGCTTGAGAAACAGCATATAACTAACTACCACCCATCACGCCACCCCGAGCCTACCCCCCTCCCACCTCCCGTCGGCGCCCTGCACCCTGCCCCTACAATCAACCCCTCAGACGCAGCCCTGTGAAGGTCTCGGCCCGGGCAGCCGACTGCGGGATGCCGGGACCGCGGGGCCGGCAGGAGCGTCCACGGCCGTCATTACGGTGTCACCGGCAGCGTCACGCCTCGGCACCCCGCTGACAATTCTATCTGTCGTCACGCATGAAAAACGCCACAGTCAGTGTTATATGACAGTCAGTGTGTGGAGGTTAGGGGAGTGGGGGAGTGGGGGGTGGGGTCACAATCTGCGTAACGTGGGGCCGTGCTGGTAGGGGGGGGGGGAGTTACGTAATGATTTGTTTCCGCTTTAAAATATTTTTTAAATGGCGTTTATATATCAAATATATAGAAAATTTATATAACATAAAATATACACCATATACAAAAAGAAAGAATCTATACAATTATACAATATATACTATATCTATAATATATCCTAAAATATATATTGTATAAAATATACTATATATAATATACAGTGTATATAATATATATGTAGTGGTCTGCACTGACCTCTCAGGCAAGGAGCCGCATAGACAGGTAGGCGTGGGTAGTGTGTTGATATCAGGGAGCCTAGGTGGTGTAATGGTTAGCACACTGGCCCGGAATGCAAAGAGATGTGGGTTCGAGTCCCGCTCTAGGCACAATATTTCCATTTTCATCACCCCCACGACACTGGTTGCCGGGACCAGGATCCTGTACAAGCTTTGCGCTGTATGGTTGTTGAACCTACCCTGTGTATGTATGTGTTAGTGCATTGCCTGTATGTATGTAATTGTAAGCATTACAAGACTTACAATTCCAGGGGGACGAGTGTAGTGGTCTGCACTGACCTCTCAGGCAAGTAACCACATAGACAGGTAGGCGTGGGGAGTGTATTGATATCAGGGAGCCTAGGTGGTGTAATGGTTAGCACACTGGCCCGGAATGCAAAGAGATGTGGGTTCGAGTCCCGCTCTAGGCACAATATTTCCCATTTTCATCATCCCATGACATATATATAATATATAACAAATTAACATATATAACAGATATATTAGTTGTTACTACATATATATTATATATATATAATAGATTAGTTAGACGAATCTTACCTGGGTATAGATGATGGATAACTATTGTTTTACCGAGGTAGGAGCCTCGGTTAGACGTGGGCGAGGGAGAAGGAAGCACATCCGGGTCCAGCAATCTTTACCTACTAATTCAGGATAAAAATGATTCTAAAAAACAAACCTAAGGTCATCTGACCCAATCCTAGTATGAGTGATTGAATAGACGTGGCAGGGCGTGGTGGGTGGGCCCTCGCCCACGTCTAACCGAGGCTCCTACCTCGGTAAAACAATAGTTATCCATCATCTATACCCAGGTAAGATTCGTCTAACTAATCTATTTTACCTCGGTATGCCGCCTCTGGCTAGCCGTAGGCTAGGGAGACCTTTACGTAATAGCATTTTTATCCTGATATTCCTGTTTGTTATTATTATGTTGTGATCAAGTCTTATTTATGTAAATGGAAAAACGATTTGTATGACCAATAAAGAGAAAAAAGTTTTGGTTTTTCGTACCTCTTTCTTTTTAGTTGGCGAGTAGCCTCTGTGCTATCGGCTGAGGCTTCTCTAGTCGCTTGTGATAATGTCTAGCAAACGATCTAGCGGTCTTCCATCCGGCGTGAGCTAGGATCCGTTTAACGGAGATGCCTAGTAATCTTGCCTTGGAAACCATTGCACCCCGTGTAGAGTGCGATGAATATCTGTCTGTATTGACTCCAGATAGTTTTAACACATTCATGGTCCATCTGGCGAGGGTATCCCTGGAAATGGCCTTGTGTGGCTTAATAAAGCTCACCAAAAGTTGTCTTGAGTTTCTTATTAACCTTGTCTTGGATATATAATTCCGTATCGCGGAGACTACACATAATTTACGATCCTGTGTGAAACTCGTGACACCGATTGTGGAAAGGGGGTCACCTAAACGATTTGATTTTAATAAAGTCGTTAAATCAAATGTTGCTTCCTTGTTATCAATTTCCAGACCATTGAGTGACAGGGCGACTATAGTTTGGCCCCTGTGTCCTGTGACGAGGAGAAGCAACACTGCTACTTTGAAACCTAATAGCTTAACGTCCAGAAATTTATTTTCTGGCCATTTCTTGAAGAGGTTGAACACAAGAGAAACATCCCAAAACCTATTATATTTGGGTTTAGGTGGATTCCTCTGATAAATTGATCGTACGATCCAACAAATAACATGGTGTTTACCCATTGTTTGTCCATTAACCCGAGGTAGGATTATTGACAGAGCACATCTGGCAGCATTGATCGCGCCATATCCTAGACCTTCGTCCTCTAAGAAACGTAGGAAGCGTCCTACCTGGGATACTGTGGGATTCATTGGCTTCACCTTCTTAAGCAAGCAATAAATACCCCATTTCTTTAAATAGGTAGTATACATTTTAACCGTTCCTTTCCTCCACGCATCATCAACCAAACGCTGTTGTGTAATTTTGTCCAAACCGAATTGTTCCAAGTACTTATTTAGAAAAGGAATGCCACCAACGGAGTTGTCGACACGTTTCCGTGGCGTTGTAGTGGTCCCTGATGCTTCAGGTTTCCTCGGAATCTTGGGAAGCGTAGGCTGCTTTTGGCTGTGGCTAGTAATCTCGGTAGCCACGGTTGAGTGTGCCATTCGGGGACGATGAGGATGGCGTGTGTTCCCTCCATTTGTATCTTTCTGGCGACTTTGCTAATGATAGTAAAGGGGGGAAAATGTAAAAGAAATGATGTTGCCACTTTAGTGAGAAGGCATCGATGTGCCAAGCATTTGGTTCGGGGTGCCACGAAACATATTTCTCGAGTTTAAAGTTATTACGCGAAGCAAATAAATCGATATGAGGCGAGCCCCAAGTGTGACAGATGTGTTTGAATATGGATGGATTTAGTGACCACTCTAAGTGATCATGGAACTGGCGACTCATTCTGTCAGCAAGACAATTCTGCGTGCCTGGAATGTGTGTCACAGTTAACCAAACGTCAAAGGTTTGAGCCCAGTTCCAAATGAGTAGTGCGATTTCATTACACTTGATTGATTTTGTACCTCCCATATTCCTGACATAAGCCATTGCTGTGGTGTTATCCGTGAGGATACGTACATTATTTTTGGGGACTTTAACAAGGCTGGTTAAACCTAAATAAATGGCCCTTAATTCTAAAACGTTAATATGATCGGGTAGTTCCGATTCTAGCCATCTGCCGCCCGTTGCTACATCATTTCGATGTGCCCCCCACCCTTGGAGAGAAGCGTCCGTGGTAACAGTAGTATCGGGCTCCCCCATTCTAATGGGGTTGGGAGATTGATCAAAGTGCTTTAGCCACCAATGAATGTCGGCAAGGCCGTTTGCAGAAATAAACATGGTCTTTTCAAAGTTTCCCTTTGCTCGGGCCAGAGCTAGATTCTTATCAATTTCAAGTGATTTAATGTGTGCCGCTCCGTATAGAATAGCCGGGATTATTACACCATGATACGATAAGGACTGCGACCTGTCTAATCTTGGCCTAGAAAATGTCTAACAAGCTGAATCGCTGTGTGGTAAAGCTTATCTTTCTTTTGGCGTGTAAGCGAAACGGTCATAGCCGTGGTGTTTAAAATGAAACCTAGACACTTAAGTCCTTGTAAGGGAGAAAAGACGGATTTTCTTGAGTCTTGTATGTAGAAACCTAAATTTGCAAAAAATTTACTCAAAATCTTGAACGGCGGAGATCACATGTTGTGAAAGATTGCGCCATAATGAAAAGGAATCATCAATGTATGGGAAACATACAATGACCCAGTTTTGCCATGTGATGAACAAATTGGTGTTCAACAGCTTTGTAAAAAGGCATGTGGTGCACAGGCCCAAACCATTTGGTAGGGCAGGTATATTCAAAAAAGTGGGCCATTCCAGAGGAACCTTATAACTTTCGATCTATGTGGTGAATAGGAAACCGTATTGTACGCATCTCTCAATCCACACTCGCTAGCCAACAATCTGGGGTAATTAAATCCGAGCGTTTCTAAGGAAAAAAATTTTGAATGTTTGTATTCAATGATTTCATTTAATTGGGTTAAATCTAAATCAATCGAATGGTGCATTGGTTTTGGGAGTGGAGAAAGATATTTGAAATAAATTCACCTTCAGTAGTTCAACTCTGTGACAAGGCCTGTAGCTTCAATAAAGTAAAAACTTTGTTGATCGAGCTGAAACTTTTCTAGCGAATTTAAATTGATAGGAAAAGGCTCTTTTCTTGGACATCCAGAAAAGAGCTCTTTTCCTTATCAATTTATTCGCTAAGAAAAGTTTCAGCTCGATCAACCCTAATTACAAAAATCCTCACCTTCCAATACCCCCCCCTTAATCCCCACCCATCCTTCTCCACACCCCCCCCCCCCCCCCCCCCCCCCACAACCCCACCACCCCCACCCCCCCCCCCCCCCCCCCCCCCCCCCCCCCCCCCCCCCCCCCCCCCCCCCCCCCCCCCCCCCCCCCCCCCCCCCCCCCCCCCGGCAATTGTGTGAAGGAATGTGAATGCCTTTTAACAATACTAATAACCTCTGGGTTAGTGGTTACTTGTTGCCATTGATGTAAATAATTAACAATATTGCCTGCTGAGAAAAGCTTACTTCAGTTTGTGTTTCATCCGTGACCATTTCAGGTGTACAGGTGGTGGAAAGGTTTGTGTTGGCGTTCTCTACTTGTTCCTGGTTTGGGGAAACTGTGGTTTGGGAACGAAGTCTCTCTTGTAAGCGCGGTTGTCGTTCCAGTTGAGGCTTGTCTGTCGCCTCGACCTCTTCCCCGCTGGCTGAACGGGAAGGACGGTCCGCCCCTGAACGGCTTCCTCCTGCCTGCGGAAGCGAACAAAATTCGTCTAGCCCGTCTGAACCCAGGCTGGGTTTGGAATTTACGGCCCTTTGCTTCGGTGTTCTTAGCATCTTGTTAGTCTCGTCCACCTGACTTTTGTAAGGTAAGCCAGCTGACCGCCAAACATCTTGGATTTATCCAGAGGTTTGCTTTTGATGGGGGTAGGTCCTGAATACACAGTGTATTCTTTGCCATCATGATCTGTCACTTTCTTTGAGCGTGCGACTTCTTTGCCCGCATCGGTGGTGACCGATTTGAAAACATTTTCAAATCTGCGATGAGTCATGTAGTTACTCGCCGCTGCGAGTAGGGCAATGCCCCGGTCCATAACCCGAGCCAAAGACGAGAACTTGTTCTCGGTTTGCATTCTGTTAGCGACAGGGATAATGGACGTCAAGGCCCCCAAAACTGCCTTATGGATAACGCAGAGGGCAGTTTCGTACCGGCGACGCTCGTCAGACAAATGGATGCCCGCATCCATCTCCTTAGACACTGTAGCGGGGATACCCTTGACTCCAGAGATCTGTTCAGTCAATTTGTTGATGACTTCCACTGGCTTAAAGGTGGTGAAATGGCCATTCACCGTTTTGCGCATCATAGTAGTGGTACGCACCTTGTTAGCTTTCTTTTTGACAATTTTCTTGCCTACTTTAGCCCCTATTTTGGCGTAAACGCCTGCGCGTTCCGTATCAGAATCAGACTCCGTGGAAGAAGAGTCGTCTGACGAGTCCGAGGACGAGTCTTTCTTTTTCTTTTTCTTTTTCTTGGACTTTTTGGAGCGCTTAGTGTTAGCCTTCTTGGTGAACTCGTCTCCCGAGCTGCTAACCGGGCGACGTTTCTTGCCGCGCGCTTTCGGTTTCGGAACCTCAGGTGCCGAAACCGTGTCTTCCTCGTCTTCCTAGAAGTCTTCCCAATCCTCATCAGGGATTTGGGAAGGGTCTACAAAGGTATGAGCCTGGAATTGGCGCATTTTCTCCTCCACCATAGCCGCCATCTTAGCCTCCCAACCAACAGGTTGAGGGGGCTGATCACTGTCCTGATCAGAGGCATGTGGCCCGGGCTGTGGGGACGGCGGAGCCGTAGCCGGTGGTGACGAATCGTAATCCGTAGGAGGGACGCCGACCGCTGCAGCGGGCGGCTTATTCCGGCGAGTGGCCATCGGTTCCTGTAACGAAATAAAGCGTTACTAAACCGGAATCATCTCAACTACACAAGTGTAAGCCAGTAAACTGGGTTGAGGAACAAGGTACAGAGAACGTGTATTCCAACGTGTCAGTACAGGCGTGAAGCTAAATTTTGCCGTAGGTGTGTGGTAACGAAACCAACCAAACGGGGGGTATCGATCGTGAGATCGCCCACTCTCTCTGTTCCGTACACTTCTCCCACCCGTGGCTACAGCGCCAACAAGTTGGAGAAAATATTACGAAACTCGGAGGTTCGCCTTAAAACGGTCTGGGGTGTTTATAAAAAACACCCAGAAGCATCCCCAACATCATCCTCTATTAGGATCCGGGAGACTTTTCTTAGGAAATGAGCAACTCGGGTTGCCATTTCTCCCTGTCTGAAAAACAGGTGTCGATAGAACTGCAGTATCGGTTTCGTTAGTGCCAGCGGCACCCAAAGTTCTATCCGTAAGTTAAAAAACACGTACAAAGTCCAAATTGGACGTGAGAAAGTTCTGAACTTTCATACGGTGATGCTATAAAGCATCATAAACAAAGTAGGCTAATAAAAGGTACTTACTTTTGAACAAAAGCAGTAGTAGTAGATAAATCCTGTTGGAGCAACTCACAAACGTCCTCCCGTTGTGAGTCACTTATGCTAATTGCTGGACCCGGATGTGCTTCCTTCTCCCTAGCCTACGGCTAGCCAGAGGCGGCATACCGAGGTAAAATCACAGATATTATGTATAATTTATTACTCTGTTTTGTTTGTTTGTTGTAGTTTTACATCCTATCAATATCTAAGGTCATATCAGGACGGGTACCGACTTGTGACAGTGCGTACTCATGGTGACTTTATAGTGCTGTCCCACTGGGAGACCAGGCCGCCAGCACCATGACCTGATATCCCACTCAGTCACATTATCCTGACACTGACCCAACCAGTCCTTGCCCTATCCTAATAATGCCGAGCGCCTGGCTAGGAAGCGACAAGTATACATTTTTAAGTCATTGGTTTCACTCGGCCAGGGTTCGAACCCACGATCCCACCATCTACCAACATGGGAGATGGACGCTCTAACTCATTCGGCCATCCCATCTGGTCTATAATTTATTATATATATACTACTATATAATTTATTATGTGGATATAAATAATGGCAGCCCCTTAATGTTTCTCTCTAACCATCTTAACCTGCATGTTATTCACTGCGGTATATATTAACAATAAAATGACCCTGCTAGGGAAATCTAGACAGTTCACAAGAGAATGAGGTTGGATATGGCTGAGTCATTAAAGTTGAATAGTCCGATGGTTTTGAATTTCTGTATTTTTTCTGAGATAAATATATTAGATCGATCACTAGTATCTACTTTACATTAGTTCAAAGTTACTTTTATTTTAAATGGTAAGCTTTTGAGATATTTTGAGTCCAAACATGGAAAATTAGTTTTGGCAAGCTTGCCAAAACTCTGCAGTGACAGGTTCTGTTAAATTGACTCATTATTGCCTTCTATGCAGAAACAAATGCTTCATAAGTGCATCAATCAGTATCTAAGTTAGATATGTTAAATCAAATCTAGATAATTGGTTTGGTTTTGAAAATTTGATATTTCATCAGACTATGCAGCTTTAACTAACTGCAAGTGAGTGCTTCGGGTTTTACATTCTCCTGGTAGTAGGTCAGATCAAACTGGACACTGCCTCGTGACTCATAGTATCTTTATAGTGCTGCTACAGTAGGAGAGATATAGTGCCGCCAGCAACATGACCCAATATCCTACTCAGTAACACCTCTCTAAATCGACCGACCATGGGACCAACTTTAAATGGTCCATTTAGGGAGGTGGTCAGTTTAAGGAGTTTTTTTTAAATATCGTATGGGCGATCGTTTGGGACCCAAATAAAGCGATCGATATAAGGGAGTGGTTGATCTGTGGAGGTGGTCGGTTAGAGAGGTTTTACTGTAATTGTAATACCGCCACTGGTTCAGAAGGTGGTAGATGAGACTGTCTCAAAAGGTGCTAAGCAATATGGGACAAAACTTTGTCCATTGTAACGATCAACATACTATCTGCTTATGCATTTACTCAGGATAAACTGATTTGTTTTTTACATAGTGTTTCATAATCCCAACAGAATACATATTGATTTGAAGCAAATGTCCTTGTGTTTTCAGTGTAACCGTTTCTGTGCTGCTTTGTGTCAATCGTTACAATGGACACACAAAAAAGAGATATCACCTTTGAGACAGGCTCATTATATGCCCGTCTGTGGCGCACCAGCCTGCCGTACCGGGCGGTCGGGGTTCCCCTGTCGAATACTGTCAACAGGGCCACATAATGGACGGGCACAGGGGCTGGCTGTGGCCGGCAGAGAAGGGCTGCGAAGTGTCAACACCGCGCACAGTCCGCTAGTATCTGCACACGCACAGCGGTCAGGTGGATATTAGCACAGCTGGAGACAAGGCTCACAACACAGCACCATGTTGGCAACTCGAAGCGCGACCGTGGCTAGAGAATTACATTTCAAATTAACGTGGATTCGTTGTGCACAGTGTATTTGGTAGCGCCTACAATGTCAAGCGTTAGTAGACAGATTCATCAATTTTATGTGGCGAAAATATTGTTGTGGTTGTTATATATATGTAGGGATCCCAATACAGGTCACCCGAGCCATTGGAATTGGGTTGGTGCATCAACAGAAAGGGTGTTTTCAAACTTCTCCAATATGCACAATTTGAAGCTTAAAATATGTTCTCTCATTCTGCACTAATATAATTAGTGTATATTAATGTAATGTATGTGCTATTGAGCATTTAAAAAGTTAGTTTATTGCAGTGAATCGCTGTTCGCGCTACCATGTTTTGAGTGCCATTCTCAGGGTTGAAAATCACCTCTGCAGTTTTCAGGTGGCGCTCTCTGGTGGTTATAAGCATGAACTATCTGATACGAGGAGATGATAGTAGACATTCTAAGCTTTAGTTTCATATAAAACTTGATGGGTGTTTTACTGAATGTCCTAATCATTAGTTTGATTCAAAATTACCAAAAGTTTAAATTATCACCAATAAATGTCTTTTAAAAATATACAATTACTTTTTATACCAATGTCAAGATCATTTTCAGAACTTTAAAGTGATATCATTTTCAAATTTGTGGTGATCTCCAGCAAAGTGCGCAGATACTTTTTTGCAACCAGTGGATGACTCCTGGTCAGGCTACAAATGGCGGCACATGTTGTCAGTGCCACTTCCCAAACACTGAGCAGCAAAATGGATGATTCTTCATCATTTTGGGATACTATTCATTAGTAAATAGGTAGGAAATGTTTTATAACTATATGTTTACATATTGTGGTTAATAGAATTGTGCATTTTATTAATATGTTGGTGATAATTAGACACATAAAATCGGCGAATATTTCGGGAGTGTGAAAAACGGCCGATTTTCAGATCGGTAGCACAACTTTACATACTATTTTTTGTATGACCAATCTTTCAAAAACTCATGAAACAAATACGCTTAGTTTGTCATATATTTGTCATAAATGCAACCTAAAATTCAGGATGTTGGAGTAATTATTTTGTAAGATTAACACCATTTTTGGAGTAAGATCATGTGTAATACAAAATTGCAAATGGTGCCGATTGCTGGGCGATATTGTAAGGCTTTCCATACAGCCAGTACAATACAAGTTTAGTTTTAGGTGTTTTAAATTTGTATTGAGGCTGTATTTATACTGTCCATAGCATATAAGCCCGGGTACCCAGGCTTGTTTTCAATGCTGGCCAGTTGTAGTGTTGGTGTTATCTTACCACACAGTAGCTGCTGATAAGGTATTTGATTGCCTGCATTTCAGTAGCAAATAGATAATTGGTTGGTATGGTTAGTAGCCTGTGTTAGTTCTTTTGGATTTCTGGCATGCATGTCACATATTAAAGAACTAATTTAATGAGACCAGAAAGTAGCTGCTGTGGCGTACTAAGGGCTGGTTTAACAAGACTGGAATGTAGCTGTTGGTCACATATTAAAGGACTGGTTTAATGAGACCAGAAAGTAACTGCTGTGCCTGTGGCATATTTAGGACTGGTTTAACATGACTGGCATGTAGCTGTTGGTCACATATTAAAGGAATGTCTAAGTAGCTGCTGATGGCATATTTAGGACTGGTTTAATGTGACTAGAATGTAGTTGTTGGTTGCATATTTAAGGACTGGTTTAATGAGACTGGAAAGTAGCTGCTGATGGCGTATTTAGGACTGGGTTAACAGGTCTGACATGTAGCTGTTGGTTACATATTAAAGGACTGGTTCAATGAGACTGGAAAGTAGCTGCTGATGGCGTATTTAGGACTGGTTTAACAGGACTGGCATGTAGCAGTTGGTGACAGTAAAGGACTGGTTTAATGAGACTGGAAAGTAGCTTTAGGGCTGGTTTAACAGGACTGAAATGTAGCTGTTGGTTACATATTAAAGGACTGGTTTAACGAGACTGGAAAGTAGCTGCTGATGGCATATTTAGGACTGGTTTAATGATAGGGGAACATAGACATCATTGGTTGCATATTAAAGGGCAGGTTTAATGAGACTGGAACATAGCTGCTGATGGCATATTTAGGACTGGTTTAACAAGACTGGAATGTAGCTGTTGGTTACATATTAAAGGAAAACAGGGAGTTTTAATTGAAAGATGGAACATAAGACTGCTGATGGCATATTTAGGGCTGGTTTAACATGACTGGAATGTAGCTGTTGGTCGCATATAAAAGGACTGGTTTAATGAGACTAAAATGTAGCTGTTGGGCACATATTTAGGACTGGCTTAACAACACTGGTCAGCAGTCACTGCTGATGCACTTAGGACTGGTTTAAAATCACAAGACCAAAAAGTAATTGTTGGAGGAGTATTTAGAACTGATTCAATGGGACTGGAAATTGTTAGAATTGAACAAAAACACACAAGTTTAGAAAAATTACTGCAAATTGTTGGAGGAGTATTTACAACTGATTTAATGAGACTGGACATTGTTAGAATTTTAACAAAAAACACACAAGTACATGTATAGATAAATTACTGCATACTCCATATTGATTTAGTAAAACAGAATATTGTACGACCTGTTGACACTTACTAACCCCCCCTCCCCCCCACCCCACACACAAACAACACCACAAATGTGGATATCCACATTGTCTGTGTGTGTGCATGCGTGTGTACACGTGCGTGCGTGAGCATGGGTACCTAATGTAGCAGTCACACTACGACGACAAGGGAGGGACGACAGCCCGCCAACTGGGATTTTGTGAAATCCCGACGACAGATGCAAATTCGGGCTAAGTTGGACGACAATCGGACGACAAACGGTGCGACAAATCGGTCTGGGTTAATAACGGACAAGGGTCGCGACGACAGAGGAGGTTTCGGAGATATTTTATTGCCGAACGACAGCATAGCGACAACATAACGGGTCCCGGTCCCCGGATGGTTTCCAGACGGGAAGCCCGGACAAGCCGCCGGACCGACAAGCTTCCTCTCGGGCGGTTTGTGATAGCGGTAGAGACACCTCCAACTCCTTTGATGAGCAGCGGGCCGACAGCGCAGCGACACTACGACTACAAACGCGGCGGACAGTGTGCCGCGCGGGCCAGTGCCCGCGGGAGTGGCCGCCGGCGGCAGCGCGACGACAGCCAGATAGCGCGACAGCCAGATAGGGCCTTCGGACTAGGGCTCTCACAATGGAACGATACAAACTATGTGTCTGTGTGTGTGTCTATGCTACTATATGCACAGAAATATGAATACTTATCTATAATTTGGTTATAATAAAAGAAATGGGGACGGTCCAAACATGTGTGTTAGACTATGCGGCGGACCTGTGAGGGAAGCAGTCTTCGTGAGAAATATGAAGAATGGGACGGTGCAAACATGGCTCAGTTTAGCTTGCTTTATCGTGAGTGTGATAGTGAGTGTGAGTGTGATAGTGATTGTGAGTATGAGTGTGATAGTGAGTGTGAGTGTGATAGTGAGTGTGATAGTGAGTGTGATAGTGAGTGTGATAGTGAGTGTGATAGTGAGTGTGATAGTGAGTGTGATAGTGAGTGTGAGTGTGACAGTGAGTGTGATAGTGAGTGTGAGTGTGATAGTGAGTGTGAGACACACACACACAGACACACACACACAGACACACAGAAATATGAATACTTATCTATAATTTGGTTATAATAAAGAAATGGGACGGTACAAACATCTGTGTTAGACTATGCGGCGGACCTGTTAGGAAGCAGTCTTCAGGAGAAATATGAAGAATGGGACGGTGCAAACATGTAGGTTTATGCGGCGGACCTGTTAGGAAGCAGTCTTCATGAGAAATATGAAATATGAAGAATGGGACGGTGCAAACATGGTTCACTTTAGCTTGCTTTATCGTGAGTGTGATAGTGAGTGTGAGTGAGTGTGAGTGAGTATGAGTGTGATAGTGAGTGTGAGTGTGATAGTGAGTGTGATAGTGAATGTGATAGTGAGTGTGATAGTGAGTGTGATAGTGATAGTGAGTGTGATAGTGAGTGTGATAGTGAGTGTGATAGTGAGTGTGAGTGTGACAGTGAGTGTGAGTGTGATAGTGAGTGTGATAGTGAGTGTGAGACACACACACAGCGACACACACACAGACACACAGAAATATGAATACTTATCTATAATTTGGCTATAATAAAGAAATGGGATGGTACAAACATCTGTGTGTGTTAGACTATACGGCGGACCTGTTAGGAAGCAGTCTTCAGGAGAAATATGAAGAATGGGACGGTGCAAACATGTAGGTATATGTATGCGGCGCAGAGACACATACATGGAGAGAGAAGCAACTACAGCTTAACGACAAGACGACAGTGCCGCCACAGTGCCGCCACAGTGCGACAGTGCCGCGACAGTGCCGCTACAGTGCCGCGACAGTGCCGCAACCTCGGCTGTCGTCTGCTGTCGTCAAAGTTTTTCAACATGTCCAAAACAACTACGACAACCCGGCGACCGTCGAGAAAGTGTGGAAAAAAGTGGAGTGTCGCGGAGGTGCCGCCGCGGCGACACCTCCTCGACATCTGTGCGACATCTGTGCGACAATCAACGACAACCGAAAATCCAGCCGCCGGGCTGTCGTCCCTCCCTTGTCGTCGTAGTCTGACTGCTACATAACCACAATTCCCATACCTATGGCATTGATTTGTGATACTGTGGCCCTCATTAATTTGAAAAAAAACGCAATCCTGTGTGACCCAGTGAGACTGAAATGTAGAAGTCTGTTAAGCATTGTATAAATAATATTAAAAAACATATATATAAATATATATTTATATACTTTTTAATTACTTTTTAATGTTAATATTTCTTTTTTATCATTTGTATGTTTATGTTTATATATATAACTTAACATCTGGCCGCAAGTGACAGTGAAAACCACAGCGAGGCAAAGAAACAAATGCATGTGTCCTTGGAATCGCGCCCACAAATAATAGGCGAGGAAGCTAACGCGTGCGTCGCTGGTTTCGCACTAGATAAAAGTTTGTTTGTTGTTGTTTTACATCCTAGCAACATCTAAAGTCATATCAGGACGGGTACTGACTTGGGACAGTGTGCACTCATGGCGACTTTATAGTGCTGCCTCACTGGAAGACCAGGCCACCAGCACCATGACCTGATATCCCACTCAGTCACATTATCCTGACACTGAGCCAACCAGTCCTTGCCCTATCATAATAATGCCGAGCGTCAGGCTAGGAAGCAACAAGTATCAATTTTTAAGTGATTGGTTTGACTCGACCACTAGATAAAAGATTCACCCCGTACCTACAGTAGGGGTGAATAACAAACCATTAGAAAAAGTGTCGAAAACTGTTCGGTACCAAACAACCAATCAGAGAAGATGAGCTTGTTTATCTCTATCGGCACACAGTTGATGAAATGAGAGAAAATGCAAAAATGCTCCCCATTCTAATTTTAAAGTCTATTAAACTACATGCTTTATTATATTTTTCAAATCAAAATTAATGGGTAAATATGAGGATGTATGTGAAGCTTCTTAAATTAAGAATTGATATGCTCATTTCATTTACCCGGCCTTCGCCACTTTTTCTAATGGGTTGTTGTTCACCCCTAATCTGAGTAGGGGTGAATCTTTTATCTAGTTTCGCACCCATAAATAATGAAACTGTGTGGGGGCTAAAGTCCTTGATTATATTCCCATAACGAAATTATAGAGCACATATACAGGGATGAAAGTGGCCAACAGCAAAAAAAAGTGGAAATTAAGCTGAGATTATTACACTGACGGCGAATTTCCGCGAAAACGCGGATCTTCTATAGACTTTAGCACTGTCAGGGAATCGTAGGGAAAATGCCGGAAGTCAGGTTTCAACTAGCCTTGTCGTGACTGTGTAACACTTTCTTGTTTGGGCTTCATGTTCTAACTACATTTAAGGTCATATAAGAATGCGATTCAAGCCACCCGACCATTGTCATATATACATCCCAATTTTTGGAATTTTGTTTAATGTTAATCGGTAAAAAATCTAAAATCGGTCAAATCCGCCAAACTGCGGATATCTTTCATCTTAGGGCTGAGGAGCAGATGGAAGCTTCCATCCTTATACACGATAACACGGTTTGGCCTTATATGGGCATGTCCTAATTTCGCGAGAACGAGGCCACTTCCGGTTATAGGTAAACAAAGCCTGATAGCCTTGAGTTTGCCGGAACGCACAGTGCAAAACGTCAGTTTTATTCAAAATTAATAGAAATCCAGAACCCTAACCGTATCAATTTAATATAATCCTTTTGGTAAACATGTTTTCTATGTGTATTCCAATCAGCTTGTTTCTAGCTGGTGTGGTTTTAGAGATATTTCACTTTTTCTGTGTGAAGATTGCTCTCGACCATCGGCAATGCATTGAGTTTGCCGTACGCGCAGTGCAAAACGTCAGATTTATTCAAATTTAATAGAAATCCAGAACCCTAACCATATCAATTCAATATAATCTTTTTGTTAAACATGTTTTCTATGTGTATTCCAATCAGCTTGTTTCTAGCTGGTGTGGTTTTAGAGATATTTAACTTTTTCTCTCTGAAGATTGCTCACTGCCATTGACAATGCATTGAGTATGCCGGTACCAGCAGTGCAAAATGTCAGTTTTATTCAAAATGAATAGAAATCCAGAACCCTAACCATATCAATTTAATATAATATTTTTGGTAAACATGTTTTCTATGTGTATTCCAATCAGTCTGTTTCTTGGTTGTGTGGTTTTAGAGATATTTAACTTTTTCTCTATGAAGATTGCTCACTGCCACACTGATGATACTGCCATGTGCGTTTGTGTACCTGCAAACAGGAATTAGGTCAAGATGGCCGCCAAACCGTGTTTAGGTGTATTATACTCGTATAATGGCTTATACATATATATATATATATTATATATATATAACAATTGGCATAATTTTAGCTTAATAACACCGGCGGCTCTTGCTAGCAAAGCGGTGACAGTGTACCGACAGAGGTCCCAGGTGACAGTCCCTCAGTGTCAGCCTTGTTGGCAGTGTTAGTACCCGGTCTCTCCGCTGGGAGGCGCTGTCTATCGGCCTCACGCATCTGCCGCCCCTTAGGGGGCGCCCCAGTCGCTATTACACGGCCACAGACGCGACCATTTTAAACAGGGCCAACATTCGTAGGAACTGGGAGAATGTAAGATGGGAAAGAATGTGGGTTCTCCCATTTTGCAAAGTGTTCGGGGCGATATGGTCCCAGAAGCGTATTCAGCCTGTAATTAATCGTTGTTAGATTTACTAACATTACCGTCGTAAAATTCCATCTCTAATAGATAGATCGCCCAGATTTTGTGAAACCATAGAATGCATAGCATTAGAAAGCTGAATGTAGTGTATGATGACATTATGAGGTTACTACTCGGTACATCTAGGTTCCACAGTGCTAGTCAGCCAATATTGATGTTACAGCCTCCCAGGCTCTTATCAGGAATCTAATATTTAAATTTATTACTAGACTTGACAAGTCAGAGAATGCTATAATACAGGGACTTGTGAAAATAGGAGAGAGTGATCTCAGATTTACCTCTGCCATGTGGATGCATTGGAACAAAGTACTGTATGCAGACTGACATTTTGATAATGGTTAGTCTTGTATTGCTCATGCTATTACTTGTATGTTATTCACATTTATTCATCTATGTACCCATGCGCTATGGACCACTTTATGTAACTGCAATAATGCTGAGTCTGATCTAAACAGGCATGTGATTGGGTGCAGGAAAAAACCCTGAAATTCTTTGTAGGTTATCGTGGGGACACACAGAATCCCACTGAGTCGCAAGAGGGATGCAAATAGTGTATTTCAGAGGTGTTTCACCAGCCAGAAAATAAACTGGAATTCCGGTTAAACCCAGAGAAATCACATGCCTGTCTAAAGTGTTGAACTGAACTGAAATTACAGGGGAATTTTGATGAAGCTTTAGATTTGTTTGAGCCGAATGAAGAAAAATAAGCAGAATGTTGACCCCTGTGTACGCAGTGGCATTTGTAAACTGGACAGGCCGGCTGAATTGGTAAGAGCGCTGGCTGCCATTGGCAGTCGGGACAATCCCAACTGTGCTACCACTAGGCTGCACATAAATGATCTACTTAGATATATGGCAAAATGGTGTAAAAAAAACTAGCTTGGGCGAAAAGGTCCTCAAATTGGCCTCAATTGGCCTACGAGGTCTCTTTTTATTTATCTTTCCATAATTATCTCCGGAGAAAGAAAGCCGGCTAATGAACGAAAGGTGGCGCTGGCATTAGCAGTACTTAATCCCCCGCTCTAACGCTCTGATCGAAAAGATCCGAACTCGACCAGAATAAGAAGCCGCATTAAGAAAACGAGATGAATAAATCTCCTACACTATCAGTCAAGTGCCTGTGCCCGGGTGATAATACAGGAGTTTTCCATCGGGTATCATTTCCAAAACGAGGCTGGCTGATTTTTACACTCTCCTAGCAGAGGCTGCAGTAGGCGACACTGCCAAAGCCACCTCCCACCGGGACCGCCCTGATTGGAGAGCGCTGTTGTGGGTGGGGCGTCAGCAGATAGGATCTGGGAACGAGGCGCGCTAACTTCTCGAGAATTCTCGCGAGACTCCGGACTGTGGTCACGTGGGTGCGTATCAGCGCTGCTCAAACACGGGCCGGTCCCTCCTCGGGACACGTTGGGGAAAAGGCGGGAAATTGTCGAGGGTCGTATAGCAGCAGATTAGCCGGTGTATGTGAGTAGAGTGCACGGTGGTCACGGCCACAAGAGGCGGACTGTCATCGCGGGGACAAATATATAAAATGTATATATATATATATATATGTATATATATATACATTTATATATATATATATATATATATATATATATATATATATATATAGAGAGAGAGAGAGAGAGAGAGAGAGAGAGAGAGAGATTTGCCCACCAACATCTTATATATATTATATAATATATACCCGTCCTGATATGACCATGGATGTTGCTAGGACGTTAACCCCCAATAAATGAATATATATAGTATATATTGCATACATATATTGTAATTATTGTAGATAACCCCCAATAGCTGATGTCTACTTTTTGTGCTGGGGGGTTGTTAAAGTTGCATAGTCCGATGCTTTTGAGCTTTTGCTATTTTCTGAGATAAATATATTATACTAATCATTATAATCTACTTTACTTTAGTTTGAAGTAACTTTAATTTTAAATGGCTAAGTTTGGAGATATTTGACGTCAAAACATGCCAAAATAATTTTGGCAAGCACGCCAAAACTCTGACACTATAGACTTCAGTAGTAACGGTTTCTATTAATTGACTTATTATGCCCTTCTATGCAGCAACAAATGCTTAATAAGTGCACCAATGTCTAAGTTGAATATGAAATGATAAATAAGTTGACGTAATAATGAAATGAAATAAAACAATTTAATTCTACGTGGTCACTAAGTTTATATCACGCAACCAAATACTGCATGGTGATTGGCTGAGAGCGTCACCCCCCGCCCCAGCCCCAGCTCCAGCCCCAGGCCTAGCCCCAGCCCCATTAGTACCGATGCTATGAGCTGCTCACTTGAAATCAACCCGTCGCGTGCACGATGTGCTAATTGGTTCAACCGGAAGTGCCTCTCTCCCGTGGACCAGGAGTAGCAAGGAGGAAGCTAGGATGGTAATTAGATCCACGCATGCGTTTAACAGAATAAAACAACACTGGTGTACCGGTCCCTCATGAAGAACTGAAGTTGTGACCCGGAAGCTGTTACATGTCGGAAATTGGGGTTGGTGCCCCTCCGATCCCTATCCTTCATAATAGGTCCTATATTTTAAACTCACGTTGAACCCATAGACACATGGAACATGATGACTAAACTTGGTTGGGTTCTTGCCATATGTTTGTTTCTGATGTAGATTGCAGGGAAATTGTCCCGGTAAATATTTTACGTTAGATAAAATACCAATTCATGTATCTGACCATCGCCCCCCCCCTCCCCCCACCCTCTGACAGCTCATCTACAGAGTGCTTGCTGATGCTGGTCACCCACACCATGACCTAATTAGTAACCATAATAACCGCCACGCATGCGCCTCTGTACGCAGGCAGCAGGGCACATTGCTGCTCCACCAGTACTACTTACACACGCTGTCTACTACGTGTGTGCTACCAATGTTTGGGCCCTTTGTATCTGGCATGTACACTGCAGCAGTTTTCTGGATTGATGCAGTATGTTTCCATCCCACCCCAGCAGGGCCCAGCTATCCTTCATGAGAGGCCCTTGGTAAGATTATTGCCATACATTTGTTTCTAACGCAGATTGCAGTGAAATTGTCGAAGCAAATATTTTTCAATTACATAAAATACTAATTTGTGTACACGTATTAAAGTTGCATAGTCCGATGAAACATCAAATTTTCAAAACAAAAAAAACTCACCTAGATTCTACATATCTAACTTAGATACTGTGACACTTATTAAGCATTTATCACCACACAGAAGGGAATTCCGAGGCAATTTAATAAAAACCCATTACTGCAGAAGGCTATGGTATCAGAGTTTTGACGTGCTTGCCAAAATTAATTTTTGCACGGTTGCACTTCAAATATCTCAAAAGGTAGCCACTTAAAATAAAAGTTACTTCAAGCTAAAGTAAGGTACATTATAACGATCAACCTAATGATCTCAGAAAATGTCAGAAACTTAAAACCATCGGACTATGCAATTTTAACCACCTCGCCACTTGTAACCCACAGCTGTGACCCGGTGTGGCGTGCTCAGCCGTGTCCCGTGCTCAGCCGTGTACCTATACTCAAACTCAATGCATTGTAAATGGTCATGAGTAATTTTCATACAGAAAATACAGAACAAGTGAAATATCTCTAAAACCACACCACCTATTAAGAAATCGCTTGGTACACATATAGAAAACATCTTCACCAAAAAACATTATATTAAATTTATATGGTTAGGGTTCTTGATTTCTATTAATATTGATTAAAACTAATGTTTTGCACTGCGCGTACCATCAAACTCAAGGCATTATCAATAGTGGTGAGCAATCTTCATACAGAAAATCCAGGAAAAGTGAAATATCTCTAAAACCACAGCACCTAGAAACAAATCGCTTGGTACACATATAGAAAACATCTTTACCAAAAACATTATATTAAATTTATAAGGTTAGTGACTTACGACCATTGACAATGCCTTGAGTTTGAGTACAGGTACACGGCTGAGCACGGGACACGGCTGAGCACGCCACACCGGCGTGCTGGTTCACACCTTCCGTCCTTCCTGAGGGACCAGCGGAACTCGGAATCCCCGTGTTCACGCGAGAGCCTGCGCACGAGTGACTCGGCCAGTGCCCACCATGCCGCCAATGCCTTCGTTAAACTGCTATCTTTACCCAATCTGTGCAATTCATTAATAATGCATCGCAGCTAGCAGCCGGAAGAGGGTTTTAACTTGCGGATCCGCCAACGATATGAGGAGATCGCCTGCGGGCGGCCATCTTGGTGAGGCCTCGCGTGTCGTGGCACCATCGGGGCCGAACGTAAATAGCCCCGAACATGTCACATTTGATTAGGCCTTGTCGCTGTATGTGTTAAGGTGGGCGAGGAGGGTGGTAAGATCGTAGGAGGGGGGGGGGGGGGGGCGAGGCGGAGGGGTGTTTAAGGTGCTGCCGGCAGGTGGCGGCACTGCGCTGCCGGCCCCCAACGCGCTGAGTCAATCTTCCCAAATAGACCAGGTGCATGCAGGGTAGGCGCGGTCCAGGTCCAACTCGAGGTTAAATCCGAGGTCAAAGGTCGGCCTGGTTAGAGCAGTTTGGTTGCTAGTGTTGCTGGTCCGATTAAACATAATTTTTTTTCAAAATGAAAACGCTTACCTACATTTGAATGATGTCCACATACACCCCCCCCCCCCACCAACTTGGATACTGGTGCATTAATTAATGATTTGGTACAGCGTAAAAAGAGTAATCACTGAATTTATGATACCATCTCCTTGGATCCCTACTTGGAGAAAACCATTAAGCAGGGACACCACTAACCAATTAGGTCAATTCTGTGACATTATTAGCCTTTCCCTCATTTTAAGTACCATGTGTAGCTTAGTCAGGTTCCAGGATTAGTAGGTCAGCTCACAATCGCATGGCCATTGTGATATAGGAATCTGTGTCATAGCTACAGAAGGTTTGGCAAGAAAAAATTGGTTTGGGTTATTTCAGCTCAAATTGCTCCAAAGTTTTGTTGTTCAAAGTTACTGCAAACTAATTAATAGTAGGTTATAATGGTAAACCTGAGATATTGATATGAAAAAAATGTGTGCAGTCAGAGCCCTGTGTGTATAGTCAGAGCCCTGTGTGGGCAGTCAGAGCCCTGTGTATGCAGTCAGATCCCTGTGCATGCATTCAGAGCCCTGTGTGTGCAGTCAGAGCCCTGGGGGTGCAGTCAGAGCCGTGTGTGCAGTCAGACCCTTGTGTGGATAGTCGGTGCCCTGTGTGAGCAGTCAGACCTCTGTGTATGCAGTCAGAGCCCTGTGTGTGCAGTCAGAACCCTGTGTGTATAGTCAGACCCCTGTGCATGCATTCAGAGGCGTGTGTGCAGTCAGAGCTCTGTGTGTGCAGTCAGAGCCGTGTGTGTGCCTTCAGAGCCATGTGTGTGTCTAGTTAGAGCCGTGTGTGTGCAGTCAGAACCCTGTGTGTATAGTGAGAGCCCTGTGTGATCAGTCAGAGTGATATGCATGCATTCAGAGCCCTGTGTGTGCAGTCAGAGCCCTGTGTGCGCAGTCAGAGCCCTGTGTGTGCAGTCAAAGCCCTGTGTGTGTGTAGTCAGAGCCCTATGTGTTCAGTCAAATCCCCGTGTATTCAGTCATAGCCATGTGTGTGTGTAGTCATAGCCCTGTGTATTCAGTTAGAGCCATGTGTGTGCCGTCAGAGCCCTGTGTGCGCAGTCAGAGTTCCGTGTGTACAGTCAGAGCCCTGTGTGCGCAGTCAGATGTGGAGGTGAAGAAAATCCAACTGATTTCTGATAACCCCCAACTGTCGGCCTGATTCTCGTGTTTATCATATGCCACAAAAGGAAATTGGTGATGTGTGAGCACTTAAAAACAAGTCACTCATAACAGCCGCCACGACCGGCGCAGTTTTCGTTTTAAAAATTTCATTTACATTCATTGATTAAGCAGGGAAAATGTCAACCGTGAACAATTGGTTTTCCTCATTCCGGTGCTCCTTGTCATATCCTAGTACTGCCGAGCACCAGGCTGAGTGATGACAAGTATCACATTTTAATTCATTGGTTTGATTTAGTTGGGATTTGAAACTGGAAATTTGAATCCCACAACCTGGCAAATATGAAGTAGGCACTCAACTCATTCAGCCATCCTACGTGGTCAAGGACTTCATGAAACTAAAGTGATTGAGTGATGATGTGTGTTTGTTGCGGTTTTACATCCTAGCAACATCTATGGTAATATCAGGACGGCTACCGACTTGTGACAGTGCACACTCATGGCAACTTTATAGTGCTGCCAGAGTGGGAGAGCAGAGTGCCAGAACCATGACCCAATATCCCACCCAGTCACATTATCCTGACAGTGATACTGAGCTAACCAGTCCATGACCTTTTTTCTTGAAGATTTATACTGCCTGTCATGGATAAGTCTGAATAGACTTGTTTTCACCATTAGACAGTTTGTCGATAGAAAGCCCGAGCCTACACTTTTACCGACCCAAGGGATTTTTAACCTCCCACACCACATAGACATGGTATGAGAGCAACTAGCCTTTGATGATGCTGTAAGTTATACACAGCGGTGGAAATCCAAATTGGCAGAGGTGGGGGTATGGGGAATCAAACCACTGACCTTCAGATTAGGACCTAGAAAAAAGTCAGACACTCTAACCACTCTGCCACAGAGAACACCACATGACCTTATTCTGATAATGGCGAGTACCAGGCTAGGTTGCGATAAACTTTTACAGCTTGTATCAATTTTGAAAGACATTGGTTTGACTCGGCCAGGATTCAAATTCCTGACCTTCCGCATAGAAAGTCTTCGCTCTATCGATTGGGCCATCGCGTCCGGTGAAGGATGAGTAATGAGTCTTCAAGTTGGCAACAAGCACATCCTCACCCCCCCACCCCACTCCGCTGGGTAAGATTGTTGGTTGGTTGGTTTTGGGGAGTTTTGCGTCCTGGCCAACATATAAGGTGATATCAGGACGGGTACCGACCTGTGACAGTGCACACTCATGGTGACTGTATAGTGCTGCCCCACTGTGAAATCAGGCCACCAGCACCATGACCCAATATCCAACACAGTCACATTATCCTGACACTGAGACAACCAGTCCTTACCCTATTCTATTAAGGCTGAGCGCCTGGCTAGGAAGTGACAAGTATCAATTTTATAAGTCATTGGTTTGACTCGACCGGGAACCGAACTCCCGATCTTCTGCACACGAGGCCTGCGCTCTACCGATTCGGCCACTGCGCTCGGTAGCCGCCGGGTAAGATGATCAGCTACTCGGAACGTGGCAGATCCACAAATCAATAGTGCACGGCCTCATTAGCAAGTTAATGAGTGGTTGCAGTTTTACAACATCTGAAGCCATATCATGATGGTGCAAGGTTGTGAACTGGTCGAACTGATGACTTAAGGCCCAGTCACACCTCACCGGATTGAGCAACGGACAGAATTGTCTAGTCCGGTGGTGATAAGTATCAAAATGTATTAAAATGTGTCAAAATGTTGCGCTATCAGGTAAATGGCCGCTAGACGAATGGACATGAAACGGACATGAAATGGACAGGAAACGGACATGAACGGATAGCCAATGGACGAAACGAAATCAAACCAGATGGTAGACGTAAGTCCGGCGGCATCTGTTCCTAGTTTTGTGCATGTTCAAAACTTGTACGGACACAAACCAGACATTGTTTGTTTTCTGTCCGTTTCCCCCAATCCGGTGAGGTGTGACTGGGGTTTATCTGTTTATACAATTGATGCTTGTCGCTACCTAGCCTGACACTCGGCATTAATAGGATAGGGAAAGGTTTGATTTGTTCAGTATCAGGATAATGTGACTGAGTAGAAAAATCAGGGCATGGTGCTGGTGTCCTTGTCTCTCAGTGAGGCAAACTATAGTTTGTTTGTGTTTTACATCCGAGCAACATCTACGGTCATATCGGGATGGGAGCAGCACTATGAAAGTATGCATGACCCTACTGGAATGCTTAAATCTGCATAACCTGATAAAAACATTACTTTTGTAGACCAAAATGTTCAGCTAGACTTGATCCTACAACTTAGATAGTGGTTGTTGCACTCATTAAACATGTATTGCAGTTTGATGCGCATGTGCAACACTGCCATGCTAAAAAAAAACACAAAACTAGTACACAAGGTCTATGCCCAACATTTCGGTGTGCACACCGAAATTAATTTTGCCTGTTTTCACTTCAAATATCTCCAAAGTGAACCTTCAAAAATGAAATGACTTCACGCTAAAGTAATATAGAAACTCAAAGCTATCGGAGTATGCAGCTTTAATGCGACATTGACCTCTTGATGACCAAATGTCATGCCTGACCTCGACGACATGGTCAAGTGCCTTCCGCTGACAAATTAACAAATAAAAGAGGTAATTATTTACTGCTCCTCTGTATCGACGGCAAGCCCGAATGTTGCGGTGAGTGAGGGCGTTTTACTAACAGATACTTGCAGCCTTTTATTAACACGAACAGTTCATTGTTAGGGTTTTACATCCTGGCAACATCTAAGCTCATATCAGGACGGGTACCGACTTGTGACGGTGCACACTCATGGTGATTTCATAGTGCTGCCCCACTGGGAGATCAGGCCACCAGCACAATGACCCGATTTCCGACTCAGCCACATTCTCCTTCTTTTCTTTTTTTCTTGAAGATTTATACTGCCTATCGTGGATAAGTCTAAATAGACTTGTTTTCACCATTAGACAGTTTGTCGATAGAAAGTCTGAGTCTACACTTTTACCGACCCAAGGGATTTTTAACCTCCCACACCACATAGACATGGTATGAGAGCAACTGGCCTTTGATGATGCTGTAAGTCATACACAGCGGTGGAAATCCAAATTGGAAGAGGTGAGGGCACAGGGAATCGAACCACCGACCTTCAGATTAGGAGTCTGACCTAGAAAAAAGTCAGACACTCTAACCACTCCGCCACAGAGAACACCACCTGATACTGAGCAAACCAGTCCTCATCTTACCCTTGCAATGTCAAGCGCCAGGCTAGGTAGCAACAATTATCAAGTCATTGGTTTGACTCAACTGGTGTTCAAACTCCCGACCTCCCTCATGGGAAACCTGCGCTCTTATCGATTCGGCCACTGCCTACAGTCGCATTATTAGGACTATCGCCTACTTGATTGAGTTGGCCTCCATCCTACCAGGCCTTCTTGGCCGGCATGGATACCGACCCCAGAATCCATGGTTCATGACTATAGACTACATCGCGGTTCCAGCGGCGAGGTGCATTGTGGGATGGGTCAGAGCAAACCCCCCCCCCCCCAAAAGCACATGGCACATGCTAATACACTGGGTGCAGCTATGAAATGTGCTAGTTTCAGCTCTTGTTTGAAACATAGAATACAAACTAAAAATATATATATAAAAAATTAAGATATTAATCTTTTATCCAGCATTGCATTTACATCAATATAATCAGCACATCTTATGCCATGTGCATTTAGATTTAGAAAGATCTAGGCACTCAGACTAGTGTTAGAGCCACAGCCAGAGTACTCAATGCATTGTCAATGGCAGTGAGTAATCTCCATACAGAAAAAGTAAAATATTGATAAAACCACACCACCTAGGCACAAACTGCTTGGAACACATATAGAAAACAGGTTTAACAAAAAGATTATATTAAATTGATAAGGTTAGGGTTTGGGATTTCTATTAATTTTGAATAAAACTGACTTTTTCAATGCACGTATAGGCAAACTCAATGGCCGTATGCCTTTGCTTTGCTCCCAAGGCCGTTTTCAGCGCATGCGCAGTCGGAACCGTGATGTAGTCTATTGTCTGTCGCTTCACAAATTGGTGCCAACATCTCTCAAACACATCCAACAGTGAATATACACAGTTTTCCAAATTGAAAATAAGCCTTTTTCAAATACATTATATATATAGTTAGGCTACTCTTATATCAAGAACGACAAAACAAAAGTATGGGTTGATCACTTTAATGCGAGATCTTGGCTAGCATAATCTGAAAGCGCGACACGAAATGCCCGAGTGGAGGTTCGCAGGGCACCACCACACGGTGGCGCTGCAGTAGCGCAGCCCGGGATTGAACAAGTCGGGCAGTGATTGGTCGATATACATATTAATCGCAAATAATAGAAACAATATTACGGCGTAATAATAATCCGGATAACAATAATCACAGAGCCGTTCCGCCTTTTTATATAATGATAATAAATTATCATGTCTATATACACATATATATATATATACACATATATATGATGGCAATGTGAATAGCAAAAGAAATAATTGACAGGGTTCGGTCTCTTGAGGAAGGTAAGAGGGAAGGGATGAACAATGTTTTTGGGTTTCTGTATTTTTTAAAGCTAAATATATTAGATTGATCGGTATACTCTATTTTACTTTAGTTTGAAGTAACTTCGATTTGAAATGGCTAACTTCAGGTCACGTAACTGCGTTGTTTTATACCACACAGTGCTTTCTTTATGAAGCGGCTTAGTCCCAGGTATGTCGTAGGGCAAAGGGCTCCCTTCAACGCCAGGATCAGAGGCGACTCCCCAAGTTGTTGTTAGGCTGCGGGCTATGGTTTGCTGTCTGCGCCTCACGCCAGGTCTAGGCAGAGTATGTGTCCAAAATCCAGGGCAAGCCTAGACCTGAGGGCTTCAGACTAGTTTTTGTTAACTTAGAAGTTAGAGCAAAAATGAAAAAAAGGGGGGGGAGGTTTATTTGTTTATTTATCTAATATGCAGATGTTAAAATTTCTGATTAGCTAGGTTTTGGCTTAATGTCTCTGTTGTGAATAAGATTAGTGTTAAAAATACTCCCCCCACCCCCCACCACTCGCCCTCAGGAAAAAAGGTCAATGCAATGTCCAAGGTGGCTAGTGTCTGTTAAGCCTATGTTGTTAGAGTTTTGACAAGCACGCCAAAATTAATTTTGCATGCTTAGACTTCAAATATCTCTAAAGTTAGCCAGTTCAAATCACCTTACATTACTGATTGTCATCTAACGCACCATCTACTGCGAAAACCACATCTACATATATGTATATATGAAAACAAAACAAAAAAGACTTCTAAAAATCCGGCAGGTGATCAATCTTGGGGATGCCTCACCTGGTGGCCGATGCCCTAGGGTCCCCCTATATAGCGCAGTAGACTTACCTGAAAGGACAAAAGGGCACATCATTAGTCATAATTACAGGCACGGTGGGGCTTCTTTAGACACTGTGGGGATACAAACTAAAACTGCTGCATGGTACATAACATCAGAGAGCGTGTATATAGATGAGAGGGACAACTCCCGCGAAAATCGGTAACACAGGCTACAGTGGCGCCTCTCGTGGTTATTGTTGAACAAGCTTTGAGTTTGACGGTACGTGCACTGCAAAGCATTAGTTTTCTTCAAAATTAATAGAAATGCAGAAGCCTAACCTTATCAATTTAGAATAATCTATTCATTGAATATGTTTTCTATGTGTATTCCAGTCAGTTTGTTTCTATGTGGTGTGGTTTTAGAGATATTTCACTTTTTCTGTTCCAAGATTGCTCACGGCCATTGACAATTCATTGAGTTTGCCGGTACGCACAGGGCAAAACGTCAGTTTTATTCAAAATTAATATAAATGCAGAATACTAAGCATATAAATTTAATATAATCTGTTTATTAAACATTTGATCTGTTGGTCTGCCAAACAATTTGTTTCTAAATTGTGCGGTTTTAGAGATATTTCACTTTTTCTGTACGAAGATTGCTCACAGCCATTGACAATGCCTTGAGTTTGACAGCTGTGTCATATACTGTTCAACAACCACCACTTGGAGCGCCACAGTCGGCAGTTGTTACACGGTCTAGTATGAGAGTTGTCCGTCTCATCTATACACACGCTCTCTGATAACATAGCACTCATGTGGAGATTTTTTTAAATGGAAGTCCCGGAGACAGTGGCCAAATCAGTAGAGTGCAGGCTTCCCATGTGGGAGGTGAGGAGGTCGAAACCTTGTCGAGTCAAACCAATGACTTACAAAATTGATATGTTTTGCTATTTCGTCTGGCACTCGGCATTACTAGGATAGGGCAAGGACTGGCTAGATCCATATCAGGATAATGTGACGGAGTGAGAAATTATGTCATGGTACTGGCATTCTGCTCTCCTCGTACAGAAGCACTATAAAGTTGCCATGAGTGTGCACTGTCACAAGTCAGTACCCGTCCTGATATGACCTTAGATGTTGCAAGAATGCAAAACACAAATAATCAATGGAAGTCCTGGTACAGTGGATTGCTGTGGTAAAGTGGGTTGCTGGTTCCAATACAAGATTTCAAAAGAGCATAGCAACTGTTGTAATGCAAAATGAATCTCATTAGGCATGCAGATCTTTTATGTTCTATTTAAATTAATGGCCAAATCAAATGTTATTATCATATCTCTAAACTTGTCTAAACTTAAAGTTACATAATCCGATGGTTTTGCATTCTGCCTATTTTTCTAAATAAATATATGCTATAATCTACTTTATCAAGTGGTTAGAGTGTCTAGACTTTTTTCTAGGTCGAACTCCTAATCTGAAGGCTGGTGGTTCGATTCCCCGTGCCCCCACCTCTGCTAATTTGGATTTCCACCGCTGTGTATAACTTACAGCATCACCAAAGGCCAGTTGCTCTCATACCATGTCTATGTGGTGTGGGAGGTTAAAAATCCCTTGGGTCGGTAAAAGTGTAGACTCAGGCTTTCTATCGACAAACTGTCTAATGGTGAAAACAAGTCTATTCAGACTTATCCATGATAGGCAGTATAAATCTTCAAGAAAAAACAAAATTTTTAAAGGGTTAACTTTTGAGATGTTTGAAGTGAAAGTGTGCCAAATTAATGTTAGTGTGCACACTGAAATGCTGCACATCATAGCCTTCAGCACTAAAAGGTTCCATTAAATTGACTGAGTATCCCTTCTAATTTCTATGAAGCAATACATGTTTAATGAGTGGGCCAGTATCTGAGTTGGATATGTAGGATTAACTCTATGTAGGTGATTTGGTTTGATGCTTTCTCGGACTGTGCAACTTTAAAGCAGAATAATCCGATGGAAGCATTAAATTGTAGAAACCAAAAGTTCACTTCTCAGGATTTCATCCTACATATCCAGCCGAGATAACTGGTGCATTTGTTATTGATGCATAGAAGGACATACTATTACTAATTTAATCCAATATACTCCCTTACTGCTGAAGCCTATTGTAAAGTCGACGGCTGGCATCTGTGGGTTGTGTAGGCAGGTTTGTAGTAAATCAATACAGGCAAGAAGAGAAAGGAAGAGTATAAAGAGTGAAAGTAGAGTGAGAGCTTGTACCCTCAGGTTTATTATTATATAGAGGTACATGGATCTGATATGGCATACCACCTGACCAGTATCTCCAATCAGCAACAAGCATTTCTAGTTCCACCAATGAACAGTAGGCATTCTGGGGTCACCATGGCTACTGTGATCTACCCACAATCACCATGGGGTGTGGCTGCTTGGCCTGCACCTGCCTGCTGTGTGTGTGTGGTGATTGGTGACTAACAATTGGGGGGGGGGGGGGGGGGGAGGGGGTAGTGAGTAGAGCTCTTGGGGCTCCTTACACACTAACAGTAGTGCCTCATTCACACTATCTACCTAATACACAATTACTATTGACCATAAGTAAAGGATCACCAGCAACAACTACATAAATACATTCATGCACCTGGCCCTATATATCATTTACATTAATAGACCATTTGTACTCCTTTATAGACCATTTCGCATTCCCCACCAGTGCATTTTATCGCAATATTTTATACTAGTATGATATGAATGGTGTCACTATTTCGATGGTTGGTTGTTTTATGTCCTGGCAACATCTAAGGTCATATTAGGACATGTACCGTCTTGTGACAGTGAGCACTCATGGCGACTTTATAGTGCTGCCCCACTGGGAGATCAGGCTGATCCACTGGGAGATCAGACTGCCAGCAACATGACCTGATATCCCACTCAGTCACATTATCCTTACCCCAAGCCAACCAGTCCTTTCCCTATCCTAATAATGCCGAGTGCCTAGCTAGGAAGCCACACGTATCAATTTTGTATGTCATTGGTTTGACTCAACCAGGAATTGAACTCCTGACCTTCCACACGGGAGACCTGTGCTCTACCGAATAGGCCACCGCGTACTGTAGTCCGTCCCGATATAGCCTTAGATGTTGTCAGGACGTAAACTCCAACAACCAATCAACTGTCCTGTAGTATTTTGATGAGCACACCAAAATTAATTCAGCATATTTTCGCTTCAAATATCGAAAACACTTTAAAATAGGTTGCTAACTAAAGCAAAGTATATTATTAACGGTCGAACTAATATATTTCTATTTTTAAAGTGACACATATATAAAACCATCAGACATTGCAACATCAACCCCGTACAAAACACTCCGGATGACCTTAGGTGTTGCCAGGACGTAAATCCCCAACAAACAATCGTCGACAAAATACAAACATAACATAGAATATTAAAGGTGGTACGACAAGGTTGAGAACAAGACAAATGCACGAAGGAAGGTAACTGAATGTCTGTTCTTATTTCTTATTATCTTTCATAATACCGGATGGACTTTGTGGATGAACGATTTATATCTAGGCAAACACCTCAATATCGGACAACATTAAATAATATGTATGCCCTAACAGTAACAGCTAGATTATTTCCGGAGAAAACAAATCCTTCCAAAACATTGCTGGTGGGTGGTCCAAGTGTTCAGACTATTGCAGTAGTCCTCTCAGGCAAGGAGCCACATGGACAAGTAGACGTGGATATGGTGATTGAATCAGGGGGCCGAGATAGTGTGATGGTCAGCACACTAGCCCCGGAATGGCAAGAAGTGTGGGTTCGGAATCCTTTGCTAAGACAGTAAGAGCAAGATTTCCAATTTTCCTTAACCCCATGTCAACCCACACACACATTCCTTTTCAACTCCCTATATATATTAATGCCGTTCTAATACAGTGAAACCTCTTTATAATGTGCCCCGATTTAACATGAATTCGAAAATAATGATGCTTTATTGGACCCAGAATTATTGAATTCAAATGTAATTCAATAAACCAAACCCCGATTAAAGGCTACATTCCTTACACGTGGTATGCGGCATGCGAATGCGAATGCGGCAAAAAATCGAAAAGCATCTAAGTCAATGGGGGTGATTCCATGCGTCCGAATGTGAATGCGAATGCGAATGCGGCAACTGAATCGGTCCATGTAGCCATCGGTGCAGCATGCGGATGCGAATGCTGCTGCGTTTGCCATAGGAAACAGAGTTAGAGAAACCTGACACTATGTGTGGGTGTGGGTGTGGGTGTGGGTGAAAGGACCCAACCCGTTCGCATGCAGCATGCCGCATTCGGAATGCCGCATACCGCGTGTAAGGAATCCAAGCTTTAGCATGACCCCGCTGTTTTCGCGATGACATTTTATGGACACCAACAGTCGCGTTATAACGGGGGTTCACTGTACATAGGAAGTTCTCTTCAACTAACTTTACAGTAATGCAATAGAGAGTTGGGCGCTACTTCTCAGCGAATATGCGCAGCTGGCAGAGCAATTCGGACGGAAGTGAGGGGATCTGCCATTTGTGTGTGGGGCTTCCTTGGAATTAATCATGTCGAGCCACGACTACAGGCCGAGCAAGGCTAAGCGAATTGCACACGTGCTGCGGTTAGTAGAAAGCAGTCTTATAGTAATAGACATTTTCCGAAGAATATTCCCAGTGAGCTGCTACCACTTTACCAGCAACATTAGTTCATGCCACTGTCGTCAGAGGGCAAGTTGATAGTGCAAACCATCTATACCTATAAGACCCGTTTCCCCAGTTCATGCTGCACGCCCACTGAGCTGCAGATAACCACATTAGCTCATGCCACTCTCATCAGACGGCAAGTTGGTGGTGTAAATTCTCTACAAGACCTTTTCTATTAAGCATGCGGCAGTGCACTCAGAGGCAGGTTGGTGGTGGAAATCCTCTATGAGACCATCTCTATTTAACCATGCTACGATCACGGCTTGGTGACCCATGTTGCGCATGCGTGGGTACAGCTCCCTGAGGGGGTATTCGGCCGGATAACAGTGGCCGATTTCCTCCTACACTCCTCCACCACTCTGGAGGAAGCTGTCGGGGAGGGGAGGGGTGGGGAGCGGAGGGGAGGGGAGGGGAGGGGAGGGGAGGGGTAAGGGAGGGGGAGGGGAGGGGAGGGAGGGGAGGGTAGGGAGGGGAGGGGAAGGGAGAGGGAGGGATGGGGAGGGAGAGGGGAGGGGAGGGAGGGGAGAAGAGGGGAGGGGAGGGAGAGAAGAGAGGAGAGGAGGGGAGGGGTGAGGAGAGGAGGGGAAGGGGAGGGAAGAGGAGGGGAAGGGAGGGGAGAGGAGGGGAAGGAAGGGGAGGGGAGGGGAAGGGGGGGGGAGAGGGGAAGGGAGGGGAGAGGAGAAGAGGGGAGTTGAGAAGAAGGGGGGGGGGGAGAAGAGGGGAGGGCAGAGGGGGGAGGGGATGGGATGGGTGGGGAGAGGAGGGGACGGGATGGGAGGGGCAGGGGAGGGGAGGGGACGGGAGGTGAGGGGAGGGGAGGGGACGGGAGGGGAGGGGAGGGGAGGGGGAGGGAGAGGAGGGGGATGAGATGAGATGGGTGGGGAAGGGGCAGGGGAGGAAGGTGGAACGAAATGGGGGAGAAAGGAAGGGAAGGGGAGGGGAGGGGAGGTGCGGGGAGGGTAGGGCAGGCGAGGGGAGGAGACGAGAGGGTGAGGGTGGTGGGGGTGGTGATGAGGCGAGTGGAGGAAGCGGGTGGGGCGGGGTGAGAGAGTGGCTACCCCTGAGTACTCAGTGAGATGAGGGGTCATTAGACACACTCACGTGTGTGATAGTCATTGCCTGCCGGCGGTCAGTGCCTAAGGTCACACAGGTCACGGGCCAGGTGTCGGCTGACCTTGGCATGGTCTCGGGGATGACCCCGACAGCACCGAAGCGTGACCTCCGGCTTCCATTAGTTGGCTGGAGCGCCCTGGGCCGGTGATCATTACAAGCTGTCTCGCACACTTACATGCAGATCTCCTCTTAATTGCCAGCTAGAAACGTGCTTCCATATTTGTACGGCTTTGCTCATGATGCTTAAAGTTGCATGGTCCGATCGTTTTGAGTTTCTCATTTTCTGAGATACACAGATTAAGTTGATCATTATAATTCACATTACTTTAGTTTGAAGTAACTTTTATTTTAAATGGCTAACTTTTCTGTGGCGGAGTGGTTAGAGTGTCTGACTTTTTTCTAGGTCGAACCACCAACCTTCTAATCTGAAGGTTGGTGGTTCAATTCCCCGTGCTCCCACCTCTGCCAATTTGGATTTCCACCGCTGTGTATAACTTACAGCGACATCAAAGGCCAGTTGCTCTCATACCATGTCTATGTGGTGTGGGAGGTTAAAAATCCCTTGGGTCGGTAAAAGTGTAGACTCAGGCTTTCTATCGACAAACTGTCTAATGGTGAAAACAAGTCTATTCAGACTTATCCATGATAGGCAGTATAAATCTTCAAGAAAAAAAAACAAAAAAACAATTTTTTTTTTAGATATTTGAACTTGAAGTGCAAACGTCCTAAATTAATTTTGGCAAGCTTGCCAAAACTCAAATACCATAGGCTTTGGTAGTAACAGGTTCTATTAAAGTAGTACTAGTATAAATAGTAGTGGAGTTGTTGTAGTTGGTGTTGGTGGTTGTGGTGTTACTATTAGTGGTACTGGTAGTGGTGGTGATGCTGGTAGTCTAAAGCTGTGTTTACACGGGAGATTTAAAACGCCACATATGAAACGCCTTGCCTAGATCGACTCACATTTGCCGTGTAGACGCGGTTCTGTGGCGTTTTAGGGCTGAATCGCTTCATATGAAACGCCTCATCTATACCACCTCGGGAGGTGGTTTATTTGAAGCGATTCAGCTGGTTCCCGCGGCGGCGATAGTATAAAATAGTAGGGGCTTGCCAGCAACAGATGGAGCAGTAACTAATCGCTTGTACCCGGCAGTGTTAGGGCCCAATTAGGCCGAAATCTATTAAATGCGATCATATTTAACAGAATTACATCCTCAAATAATGAAATTTAATTAAATTTAACCTTAAATTCCAAGCGATATTACCGTAGCAGCAACATCGGCGTCGAACATCACCAAGTGTAAACAAAACAAACAGCAGTGCTAGCCGCTACAGGCGCCTGCTGATTCCCGGCGTCGACACACTTTTCAACTCCGCCGTGTAAACATCTGTCTGAAACGCTTCATATAAATCGCCTTGTCTAGAACGTTTCACAATTCCCCGTGTAAACACGGCTTAAGTGTTCATGCCACTGCTGATGGTGGTGTTGTTGATGGTGGTGGTGGTGGTGGTGGTGGTGGTGGTGGTGGTGGTGGTGGTCATGGTGGTGGTGGTCATGATGGTGATGATGCTGATGGTTCAATTGTCCATGCTACTACTGGTAGTGTTTTGTTGGTAGTAGTAGCGTTACTATTAGTGGTTGTGGTGGTGCTTCTGCAGCTACTACTGGATGTGTTGTTGGTAGTAGTGTTGGTACTATTAGTAGTGGCGGCGGTGGTGGTGGTGGTGATGGTGGTGATAGTGGTGGTGGTGGTGGTGGTGGTGGTGATGGTGATGGTGGTGGTGGTGGTGGTGGTGTTGGTGGTTGTGGTGTTACTATTAGTGGTACTGGTAGTGGTGGTGATGCTGGTAGTCTAAGTGTTCATGCTACTGCTGATGGTGGTGGTGGTCATGGTGGTGGTGGTGGTCATGATGGTGATGATGCTGATGGTTCAATTGTCCATGGTACTACCAGTGGTGTTTTGTTGCAGTAGTAGTAGTGGCGTTACTATTAGTGGTGGTGGTGGTGGTGGTGGTGGTGCTTCTGCTGCTAGTGCTACTACTGGGTGTTCAATTGTCCATGCTATTACCAGTGGTGTTTTGTTGGTAGTAGTATTCATACTATTAGTGGTAGTGGTGGTGGTGGTGCTGGTGGTGATGGTGCTTCTGCTGCTAGTGCTACTACTGGGTGTTCAATTGTCCATGCTACTACCGGTGGTGTTTTGTTGGTAGTAGTGTTTGTACTATTAGTGGTGGTGGTGCTGGTGGTGATGGTGCTTCTGCTGCTAGTGCTACTACTGGGTGTTCAATTGTCCATGCTACTACCGGTGGTGTTTTGTTGGTAGTAGTGTTTGTACTATTAGTGGTGGTGGTGGTGGTGGTGGTGCTTCTGCTGCTAGTGCTACTACTGGGTGTTCAATTGTCCATGCTACTACCGGTGGTGTTTTGTTGGTAGTAGTAGTAGTGGCGTTACTATTAGTGGTGGTGGTGGTGGTGGTGGTGGTGGTGGTGCTTCTGCTACTAGTGCTACTACTGGGTGTTCAATTGTCCATGCTACTACCGGTGGTGTTTTGTTGGTAGTAGTGTTCATACTATTAGTGGTGGTGGTGGTGGTGGCGGTGGTGGTGGTGGTGGTGGCGGTGGTGGTGGTGGTGCTGCTGGTCGTGGAGGTGGTGGTCCAAGTGATCATGCTACTCCCCCTGGTGGTGGTGTTTGTTGCTGGTACCGGTGTGCAGGTGCAGCAGAGATGCAAGGGACGCGGCCTGTCAGAAGTGGGCCTTCACAGAACCCATAAGACATACCTGCCCCGTCGCCATAGTTCCCTTGCGCCCGTAACCATGGCTACTACCCCTTAATTCTGTCAGCGCACCAACGCCCGCCACATATAAAACGCAGCATGTGGAATAAAATGACATTTATCCCTTTATGCTATGGGATATTTTATGGGATTTGCATGATTTATGTTTGCATGGTTCTGGCGCGATTCCATACATATCTGATTCACTGCGCTATTTTATGTGGAGCTTCAGTAGAAATTCAATGTTATATAGGCCCTCCTCATAGTTTGCTTTGAGCCGGCGCCTTCATAACTAGTGGAGCTTAATGCCTGGTACACACCTACCGTTTGTGCGCACCCACCTACCGTATACGATCTAAAACTGCCCGTTTCTCACACAAAAATCGCTAGGTGTGCGCTCCCCGTGCACACCTAGCGATTGCGATTCGCACATAAAACCTCAGTTTTAGGGCTAAAACCGGGCGATTACGATTGCGATTCGCGATTCTAAAAATGAATCGGCCCGTTTTCAGTTTTAAGCGGGTCGTGTCGAGTCGCGAGTTTTAGTGCGCGAATCATAAACGGGAGGTGTGTGCCAGCCATTAGTCTAAGAAACGGTGACTACTTGAGTTGGCCGTACACCACATTAATCTAGTTTCACCGAATGCGCGGGCTTCCTGAGTGTATGGAAGGTCGGGAGTTTGAATCCTGGTCGAATCAAACCAATATTTAACCAAATTGATACTTGTTGCTACCTAGCCTAGCGCTTGACATTACTAGGATAGGGCAAGGACTGGTTAGCTTAGTATCAGAATAATTACACATAATGGGAAATCGGGTCTATACAAGTTACATTCCACCTATGATTTTGACAGCTGACCACATTTACTGTACACATCATGTTGACAGCTGATCATGTTGACAGCTGATCATGTTGACAGCTGATCATGTTGACAGCTGATCATGTTGACAGTTGGTCACATTTACTGCACACTTACTATCTTGACAGCTGGATATGCTTACTGTCCACATACGATTTTGACAGCTGATCACAATTACTGCCCACATCATATTGACAGCTACATGGCGTAAAACCTCCAAGTCACTCACTATTGACAGCTACAACGACTGACTAGCTCAGTACTATGATATTGGGACTGACTGAGATAGTAAGGCAGCACTATAAATTCGCCATGAGTGCGACTGTCACAAGTCACCCAGTGAGGCAGCACTATAAATTCACCATGAGTGTACACTGTTACAAGTCATAGAGTGAGTTAGCACTATAAATTTGCCATGAGGGTGCACTATCGTAAGTCAGCCAGTGAGACAGCACTATGAATTAACCATGAGTGTACACAGTCAAAAGACACCCAGTGAGGCAGCACTATAAATTCACCATTAGTGAGCACAGTCAAAAGTCACCCAGTGAGGCAGCACTATAAATTCACCATAAGTGAGCAGTCAAAAGTCACCCAGTGAGGCAGCACTATAAATTCACCATAAGTGAGCAGTCAAAAGTCACCCAGTGAGGCAGCACTATAAATTCACCATAAGTGAGCAGTCAAAAGTCACACAGTGAGGCAGCACTATAACTTCGCCATGGGTGTGCATTGTCACAAGTCACCCAGTGTTTGTTTGTTTGTTGTTGTTTTACGTCCTAGCAACATCTAAGGTCATATCAGGACGGCTTCTGACTTGTGACAGTGCGCACTCATGGCGACTTTATAGTGCTGCCCCACTGGAAGACCAGGCCACCAGCACCTGGTGGTGGTTGATATTCAACTCAGTCACATTATCCTGATACTGAGCCAACCAGTCCTTGCCCTATCCTAATAATGCTGAGCACTAGGCTAGGAAGCGACAAGTATAAATTTTTAAGTCATTGGTTTGACTCGATTGGGGTTCGAACCCACGACCCCCACGATCTACCAACACGGGAGACGGACACTCCAACTCATTCGGCCATCCCGTCTGTGAGACAGCACTATAAATTCGCCATGAGTGCGCACTGTCATGAGGCAGCAATATATAATTCACAAAGAGTGTGCACTGTCACAAGTCATCTAGTGAGACAGCACTATAAATTTGTCATGAGTGCAAACTGTCGTGAGGCAGTATTCTACATTCACCATGAGTGCACGGTCACAAGTCACCCAATGAGGCAGCACTATAAATTCGCCATGCGGGCGCACTAAGTCGCCACCCTTCCTGATATCACTCTAGATGTTGCCTGGACACAAAACCCCAACAGATAAACTTAGTTAGAGGTGTGTGTGTGGGGGGGGGGGGGGGATGCAAGGTGCTCTTTCCCCACTCTGGTCTGGTGTGGTGTTAGTAACACCCCCCAGGCGACTGGGAGTGCATCATGGGAAGGCTTGATCAGCACTCTTTACATTATTGGTGCTTTTAGCGACAAAGGATGCACATTAGGACCACCAGTGTACGCTCCCAGCTGGTAGTCACTGCAACAGTCTGAATGCAGGACATTAGCCTCGGCTCAGTTCAAATTCTAGCCGCTCAATTCCTGCATCAACATTGATTTGTCTGTTTATTGGGGTTTTGTGTCCTGACAATGAGCAAGGTCACATCGGAACAGGTTATTACCGACTTTGTGGCAGGACGCACTTATGGCGACTTTATATTTATAGTGCTGCCACACTGGAGTACCCAATATCCATGACTCAATATCCCAGTTAGTCATATTTTTCTAGGTCGCAGCCAACCAATAGACTACATCACGGTTCCGACTGCGCATGCGCTGAAAACAGCATCGGGAGCAAAGCAAAGGTGTACGCCCATTGAGTTTACCGATACGCGTAGGGCAAAACTGGCATTTTATTCAAAATAAATAGAAATACATAACAATTTGGCACAAACATGAACGGAAGGATGCAATATAATAATATAATGAATATGCTTAAGACACAACTCTCAATAATTAAGCATTTTGAGCTAAGAAACATACAATTTCAGTCACTTTACAGGCTGATGTTTACATCACCATTGAATAGCCAGAAGTAATTCTTGTTCTAAATATTAAAATGTCAAATGTGTCAACAAAACCTTGTTTCAAAGAAATATATAACCAATATCTGATTAACCTTACTCATTTTCTATTTCTACATATGGCATTAACCATAGGATATAAATAAAAACATGAATAAAATAAATAAAACCGACTCTGGCTATGGCTCTAACACTAGTCTGAGTGCCTAGATTTGTCTAAATCTAAAATGCACATGGTATAAGATGTGCTGATTATATTGATGTAAATGCAATGCTGGATAAAACTTAAAAGATTAATATCTTAATTTATTATATATATTTTTTTAGTTGGTATGCAATGCTGGATAAAAGATTAATATCTTAATTTATTATATATATTTTTTTTAGTTGGTATTCTATGTTTCAAACAAGAGCTGAGATGAGCTGAAACTAGCACATTTCATAGCTGCACCCAGTGTATTAGCATTAGCCATGTGCTTCTCGCGGGTATGTTTTTCTCTGACGCATCCCACAATGCACCGCACGGAACATCATATAAGGTAGCGACAAGTATTAATTTTGCAACTCTTTCTTTTGACTCCAGTTGGGAATGGTCCCATGACAACCCACATAGTTGTGGTGTAAACTGTGCATCAATACAAACATATAGTCAAATATGCATCGTCCGATGATAGCATCAAATTTTCAAAACCAAAACATGTATCTAGATTTGTTTATTAGAACCTATTACTACTGAAGCCTACGGAAGTATACTTTTGACGTGCTTGCCAACATTAACTTGGGGGTGTTTTCATTTCAAAATCTCCATAGTTAGCAGTTTTAATAGGTTAATTTCATTTTAAAGGGTTAACTTTTATTTTAACAGGTTAATTTTCTAGATGTTCCGAATGAAACTACGATAGACTTAATTTTGGTGTGCACATCGAAATGCTGGAATGCTATTTTTACCTATTTTCAAATCTGTCATTTTGTTGATTGATATAATGTAATTTACTTTAATTTGATTTAAAATGACTAACTTAGTGATATCTGAAGCTCATCAAAACTCTTACCCCATCGTCTTCAACAGTAAGAGGTTTTATCAACTTGGACATGTAACTTATTGTAAGTGTAGTGGTCTGCACTGACCTCTCAGGCAAGGAGCCGCATAGACAGGTAGGCGTGGGTAGTGTGTTGATATCAGGGAGCCTAGGTGGTGTAATGGTTAGCACACTGGCCCGGAATGCAAAGAGATGTGGGTTCGAGTCCCGCTCTAGGCGCAATATTTCCCATTTTCATCACCCCCCACAACACTGGTTGCCGTGACCATGATCCTGTACAAGCTACGTGCTGTATAGTTGTGGAACCTACCCTGTCTATGTAAGTGCATTGAATTCCTGTATGTATGTAATTGTAAGCATTAAAAGACTTACAATTCCAGGGGGATGAGTGTAGTGGTCTGCACTGACCTCTCAGGCAAGGAGCCGCATAGACAGGTAGGCGTGGGTAGTGTGTTGATATCAGGGAGCCTAGGTGGTGTAATGGTTAGCACACTGGCCCGGAATGCAAAGAGATGTGGGTTCGAGTCCCGCTCTAGGCGCAATATTTCCCATTTTCATCACCCCCACGACATAAGCTTAAATCTAGCGACCTGTCTTGCTTTCGAAAATTTGATGCTTTTATCGGACTATGCAACCTTACAAAACATCAGAATTGTACAATTTAAAATCAAAAAGTGAACCCACTCTGGCATCACCTTCTTTAAATTTAATTGACCTTTAAAAAAATCACAAAAAAACATTTATGCAAGTTATGGCTTCACTTTTTTTTTAAACCTTCGATCCCAAGTAATCAGGGTTCATACACTTGAAGGAAGTCATAATGAAAAGGCTTTTCAAGCACTTTCCATGTCAAATTTAACCAAAATTCCAGGACCTTACCGAGCCAATATGGCGATGCTTACCAATATGGCGATGTTTACCAATATGGCGATGCTTACCAATATGGCGATGTTTACCAATATGGCGATGCTTACCGATATGGCGATGCTTACCAATATGGCGACGCTGTTGCTTGAATCTCATGGCCGCATGATTCTCACATTACAAGACATATATGAAACAAACAAAATTAGCATTTATATTTTATTTGACATAAAATTATCATTTTCAAGGTTGTTTTTCCAGACTGCAAGAAAGAGCGCTAAAATAGTGTATTTCTCAGGATTTTTCCAGGCGCGTAAAAAGCGTGTCTAATGGATCCCCGGTTGTTGCTCAGTGAGGAGGCGATTTGCAATGATCAAGTACACAGCGCTAATTGAGGCTTTACTTGGTGGCTGCGTAAACAAGTCAGGCCTTTAAGTGGGTGGCCTGGAAGCAAGTCAAGCCTTTAAGAGGGGGGAACCAGACGGGATGGCCGAATGAGTTAGAGCGTCCGTCTCCCGTGCTGGTAGATCGTGGGTTCGAGTCCCGGTCGAGTCAAACCAATGACTTTAAAATTGATACTTGTCGCTTCCTAGCCAGGCACTCGGCATTATTAGGATAGGGCAAGGACTGGTGTGCTCAGTGTCAGGATAATGTGACTGAGTGGGATACCAGGTCATGGTGCTGGCGGCCTGGTTTCCCAGTGGGACAGCACTATAAAGTCGCCATGAGTGCGCACTGTCACAAGTCGGTACCCGTCCTGATATGACCTTAGATGTTGCTAGGACGTAAAACAACAAACAAACAAACCTTTAAGTGGGTGAGCGTAATTTGAGCCTAAGTCACTTTTCCCTGCCGCTACCTTCAGCCTGGTAACAATGTGAGGCTGTATCAATTATCGCTGAATGCCCGATGACCCCCCCCCCCCACACACACACCCCACCCTCCCCCATTTGTCATCGGACTCGGTGGCAGAATCGGCAGAGTGCAGGCTTCCCGTGCGGAAGGTCGGGAGTTCGAAATCCCGGCCGAATCAAACCAATGGCTTTCAAAAGTGGTACTTGTCGCTCACTTAGCCCAGCGCTCACTCGGCATTATTAGGATAAGGCAAGGACTGATTAGCTCAGTATCAGGATAATGTGACTGAGTGGAAAATTGGGTCATGATGCCGGCAGTCTCGTCTCCTAGTGGGGCAGCACTATAAAGCCACAATGAGTGTGCAATATCACAAGTCGGAACTCGTCCTGATATGACCTTATTAGCTGCCAGTCGTAAAACCCCAACAAAACAAACAAACCCAAATTTATCTGCACCCCCCCCCCCTCACCAAACCCACCAGTACAAAGGACAGGCCAGGAGACAGATGGTGGCCAGGGAGGGTTAATCCACGGTTATATAACACCTTACCCAACCCAGGCTGTCACTGCCCCACCTGCCACCCACCTCTGCCGCCCTGCTCTCACCCATCCACACCCACACCCACCACGCACTACCCACCACCCATTTGAGTGGAGGGGCGCATTGCAATATGCAGCGTCACTATATATATATATTTGGAGGGGGGGGGGTTAAATATGTTTATTCTGCTGAATAAGTCTTTTGTCAGTGCTGAAGCACTGGTCTTCCAGCCATTATTCAATTCAGGGTTATTTACACAAAAGGTATATAGAATAAGGTGTACAATACCTGTTGAATACACAATTTGCAGCATGTAACACAATGAAATTCTGTAATCCAAAAGTTCCATAGCAATATGGTAACTAACAGTAGTGTCATATAACTAGATCAATATTAGTCAGATCAATGTGAGTATTTACCTAGTATTTAGAATGTAAGCAGAAGTTATCTTCTGTATTCAGTTGGTAAAGTTGTAGTAAGTTTTAATGTTCAGTTGCAGTTAGGCAAGCGGTATATAAATGTTGGTTTGTTAGGAATATTCTAGTGTAACTCTATTGTAGTTAGTTATGTGAGTTTATGAATTATGTTGTTGGGGTGGGGTTGTTAATAATACACTGTAGTCTGCACTGACCTCTCAGGCAAGTAACCATATAGACAGGTAGGCATGGGTAGTGTGATGATATCAGGGAGCCTAGGTGGTGTAATGGTTAGCACTCTGGCCCGGAATGCAACGAGATGTGGGTTCGAGTCCTGCTCTAGGCACAATATTTCCCATTTTCACCACCCCCACGATAGTCACCCCAGTGTACATAGTTCACTAAGCAGGGAGATTTTCAATCACAGACAATTGGTCTTCCTCATTCCACTGCTCCTTGCCCTATCCTAGTAATGCTGAACGCCAGCTTAGGTAGCGACAAATATAGATTTGTCATTAGGTCATTAGTTTGACTCGACCAGGGTCTGAAGCCGGGCGTTTGGATCCCACGACCTACCAAAATAGCAATCCCGTCTGGTTAATCAGATAAACAATTTATTGACTTTTATTCAAAAGAGGCGTGCATGCTTTCATTCTTAGGTTTGTGTTTGTTACAACTGTAGGAGGTCATGCACGGATATGGGACACAATGCCTAGAGTGGGATTAAAACCCACGCTTGTCTCCCTCCTAGGCAGGTGCCCTAACCATTAGTCCACCTAGGCCCCCTGATGCAGTGAACTCACTTAAGCCTACCTGTGGACGAGTCCTTTACCTGGAGAGATGAGTACATGATGGCGCCTTCGACATTACTTTACATGTTGCTGAGTGACACCTTGTATTTGTAATGTTCCAGCTGGGATGCACTTCTTTTAAAAGTAAAATGTTTTGCTATGAAATGACAAAGCTAATTTATTGGGGTTTTACTCCTAGCAATACCAAAGATCACATCAAGATGTAGATAAAAGATTCACCCGGTACTTGTAGTACACGGGTGAAGACCAGCCTTATATAAATACGGGCGAAAATAGCGTTAGTATGGAAGTGAGGCTCCAGTATGTGGCTCCAGTATCAAATGGCTACCCATATTATGCATATAGGCACAGAGTTGGTGAAATGGGAGAGAATGCAAAAAAGACAAGATGGCGGCCGCAGAACGCCGTCGATTTCACTTTTAAATCTTATTAAACTAGATATTATATTATATTTTTCAACTCAAAGGTAGCGGGTAAATAATAAAACAGATGTAAAGAATAATTGTTGCTTCTTAGATTGTTAAATTAGGCCCTCAATTCTTTTACCCGCATTTTCGCCACCTTTTACATAGGGTTGGTTTGCACCCCTACTGCAGCAGTACGGGGTGAATCTTGTATCTAATCAAGATGGTGATCGCCTTCTGAAAACTCACACTTATGGTGATTTCATAGTGCTGCCCACAAATATGCCATGCTAGCAGCATCATAAAGTTATATCTGACTTAGTCATACTGTTCTGATCTCGAGCCAGTCCTTGCCCTATACTATTACTAGTAGTGTTGTGTGTCAAGCAAAGTCGCGACATAAAAGGAGGCACATCCTGCTGACCAGGCGCATAAATGCAGGCAGCGTCATCAATGAGCTGAAAGGAAGCGAGTGCTGCTTCCATTATGCGAAACTGGACAGGATGGCCAAATTGGTAAGAGCGATTGTGCAGAAGGTAATGGGATGGAAACCAGCCAACGACATATAAAACTGATACTTGTCGCTACCTAGTCTGGCGCTTGGTATTACTATGCTAGGAGAAGTACTGCTTTGCTCAGTATCAGGATTATGTGACTGTGTAGGATATTGGGTCATGGTGCTGCAACTGTGGTAGCGCGGTGTCCCCTGTAGACAGCACTATAAAGTAGCCACGAGTGCGCACTCTCACAAGTTGGTACGATATGACCATATATACAGTGAAACCTCGTTATAAGTATAACACGAATGTTGGGGTCCATACAATGTCACCGTGAAAACAGTGGGGTCGCATTGAATGGGGGTTCACTTTACTGAATTACCTTTGATTAAAATAATTCTGGGTCCGATGAATCATCGTGTTACATCTGAATTCACGTTAAATCGGGGGCATTACAACTGGGTTTCACTGTATATGTATATATATGTGTGTATCCACCCCCTAAATTAATCTTTAATTTACCGCGAATGAAAAAGTCAAGTAAAGCTAACGTGGGGGTGAACTGTTGTAGAAGAGGTCAATGGTGCAACCCCAACTGTATTAACTAATAGGGGCCAGAGGAGGAGCGCACTACAACGCCCCATACATATCTAAAATGACTGAGCATGGGCGTCTTTTCCAAACACGACAGAGCGCCATTAAAAAACCACCTTCCCTCTTTCAAATTACAATATGCTTTTATTTTAAACATAACCATGAAGTATTCGGAGTCCGTATTCTTACATCCTGGGAACAAAAGACAGAAATAGTTGGAAAAGATATTCTCCAGCTGGTACCCCGAAAGATCATGAAAGTAAAATTAGAAATACGAACTTAAATAACAATTCTGACAAACTGTAGAACGGTTCGCAAATCAGGCCGCCGGCACCATATCCCACTCAGTCACATTATCCTAATACTGAGCTAACCAATCCTTGCCTTATCCCAGTAATGTCAAGCACCAGGCCAGGTAGCGACAAGTATCAATTTTACAAGTGGTTGTTTTGACTCGGCTGGGATTCGAACTCCCAACCTTCCGAACGGGAAGCCTGTTCTCTACCGATTTGGCCACAGCGTCGAGTGACCTTGAAATGTATTTCCAATGTCATATGACCGTGATCTGGGACCGTGGCAATTATGTACTAGAAGGACACAAATGATAAATTCTGTAATGAAATCTGTAATCACAATTGGAGCCCCATAGTACAGAGCGGCGGATGGATGTAACTTGTAAGATGGCGCATGCAATGGATCGGGGAGGCAGGGTGCCTACGGGCGAACGGATGGGGTGGGGTGAGGTGGGATGGGGTGGGGGTGGAGGCTGGTGGGAATGATGGGAGTGCAAGTTGCTGGAGGTGCTGAAGTGGTGAATGATGATAGATGATGTGGGGGTGAGTGGTAGGGATGCTGAGTGCAGTGGTGGTGGTGGTGGTGGTAAGGGTGGTGGTGGTGGTGGTGGGTATGGTTGTGATGGGGGTGGGTATGGTGGCGGGTATGGGTGTGATGGTGGTGGTTGTGATGGTGGTTATGGTGGTGGTGGTTATGGTGGTGGTGGCTGTGATTGCGGTGGTTGTCATGGTTGTCATGGTGCTTGTGATGGTTGTTATGGTGGTGGTGGTGGTGGTGGTGGTGGTGGTGGTGGTGGTGGTGGTGAAGTTGATGGTGGTGGTGGTGATGGTGGTGGTGGTGGTGGTGATTGTGCTGGTGGCAGTGGTGGGTGATGGTGATGGCGGTGGGGTGACTCCTTGTGGTGGGTGTGGTGTTGGGTGTGGTTGTCATGGTGGGTGTGGTGGTGATACTGGTGGAGGTGGTGGTGGTGGCTGTGGTTTTAATGGGTGAGGTAGTGCCGGGTGGGGTGGCAGTGGGGTGACTCCTTGTGGTGGGTGTGGTGTTGGGTGTGGTTGTGATGGTGGTTATGGTGGGTGTGGTGGTGTGCTGGTGGGTGTGATGGTGGGTGTGGTGGTGTGCTGGTGGGTGTGATGGTGGGTGTGGTGGTGTGGTGGGTGTGGTTGCGATACTGGTGGTGGTGATAACTGATACTGGTGGTGGTGATACTGGTGGTGGTGGTGGTGGTGGTGGTGGTGGTGGTGGTGTTGGCTATGGTTTTGATGGGTGAGGTGTTGGGTGTGGTTGTGATGGTGGGTGTGGTGGTTGTGGTGGTGGTGTGGTGGGTGTGGTGGCGATACTGGCGGTGGTGATAACTGATACTGGTGGTGGTGGTGGTGGTGGTGGTGTTGGTGGTGCTGGTGGTTGTAGTGGCTATGGTTTTGCTGGGTGAGGTGGTGCTGAGTGGGGGTGGCGGTGCTAAGTATATGCGAGTGTGGTGGTGACGGCGAGTGCAGACGGGGAGGTGCGTGCGTCAGTGGGTGAAACTGTGCACATTCTATGGACCATGCATACTGTGGGCAGAGGCGGCGAGCTATCAGCGACTGGGCCAGCAGCCCGACCTTATCATCATCATGTCTGAGGTTTGATAAGAAAGGGGGAAGCCGAGCTTGAAATATTACACCAACTCTGCACCCTGTGCTCATCTATCACGGCGCCAAAGTAAAATATGGTACAATTCAATGTGTCATCAGATAAGAAAGCCTTGCATATATATATATATATATATATATATATATATATATATATGTAGTAGTCCGCACTGACCTCTCAGGCAAGTAACCACATAGACAGGTAGGCATGGGTAGTGTGGTGGTATCAGGGAGCCTAGGTGGTGAAATGGTTAGCACACTGGTATGGAATGCAAAGAGATGTGGGTTCGAGTCCCACTCTAGGCACAATATTTCCCATTTTCATCACCCCCACGACACTGGTTGCCGTGACCATGATCATGTACAAGCTACGTGCTGTATGGTTGTTGAACCTGCCATGTTTATGTATATGAAAGTGCATTGCCTGTATGTATGTAATTGTAAGCATTAAAAGACTTACAATTCCAGGCGGACGACTGTAGTAGTCTGCACTGACCTCTCAGGCAAGTAACCACATAGACAGGTAGCCGTGGGTAGAATGGTGATATCAGGGAGCCTAGGTGGTGTAATGGTTAGCACACTGGCCCGGAATGTAAAGAGACGTGGGTTCGAGTCCCACTCTAGGCGTAATATTTCCCATTTTCATCACCCCCACGACACTGGTTGCCGTGACCATGATCCTGTACAAGCTACGCGCTGTATGGTTGTTGAACCTACCCTGTGTATGTATGTGTTAGTGCATTGCTTGTATGTATGTAATTGTAAGCATTAAAAGACTTACAATTCCAGGCGGATGAGTGTAGTAGTCTGCACTGACCTCTCAGGCAAGTAACCACATAGACAGGTAGGCATAGGTGTAATGGTTAGCACACTGGCCCGGAATGCAAAGAGATGTGGGTTCGAGTCCCGCTCTAGGCGCAATATTTCCCATTTTCATCACCCCCACGACATATATATATATATATATATACATATATCACATAGGGAACCAGCATTCAAGCCTTGATTAATTCTTGGTGGATTTTATTCGCTTACTAAAAATCTTCTCTTTTTTTGTCTGTACATAAGTTGATTAAAGTTACATAGTCCGATCGTTTTGAGTTTCTATTATTTTCTCAGATATATATATGAGATTGATTGTTATAATCTACCTTAAGGTGTTGGAAGTAACTTTTATTTTAAATGGCCTACTTTTGAGATATTTTAAGCGCAAACATGCACAAATAATGTTGGCAAGCATGCTAAAACTCTGACACCATAGACTTCTGCAGTAACCGGTTCTATTATAGTATTAAATTCCATCAGTATGCCCTTCTAATTGGTGACAAATGTTTAATCAGTGCACCAGTAGACTAAGTATCTAAGTCAGACATGTAGAATCAATCAATCAATCAATAGTTCCGTCCTCTAGTCGAGGGTTGGATGCAATGGTTCTCCACTTGTCCCGATGGTGTGCTGTTCTGATAGACTGTGAATAATTCAAGCCTGTCCACTGTGAAATATTTGTAAACCATGATGTTCTTGGTCTCCCTCTCCCTCTGCTGCCATTCACCTTAGAATCAACCCTAGATAATTGTTTTGGTTTTGAAAATTTGATGTTTTAATCGGACTATGTAGCTTTAAGCGGTAACAATTTCGATCATGGACAATTGGTCTCCCTCATCCCATTGCTCCTTTCCCTATCCTGGTAATGTGTAGCGAGCTATGACCTCGGAAGTTACTAGGATGTAAAACACCAGTCCTTTTGTCATACCATAGATCATAGTAATACCAATTGTCAGACTATAGCCGTGTTTACACGGGGAATTGTGAAACGATCTAGACAAAGCGATTTATATGAGGCATTTTAAGAGGTGCGTTTACACGGACAGAGTTTGAAAGTGTTTTGGCGCCGGGAACCAGCAGCCTTAGGTCCGCTTGTAGCCGGCGAGCACTGCTATTTGTTTAGTTTACACTTGGTGATTCGACTCGATGTAGCTGCTACGTTAATATTGCTTGGAATTTAAGGTTAATTTAATTAAATTTCATTATTTGAGTCTGTAATTCTGTTAAATATGATCGCATTCACTAGATTTCGGCGTAATCGGGCCCTAACACTGCCGGGCACCAGCGATTAGTTACTGCTCCCCCTGTTGCCGGCAAGCACTACAATTTTACACTATCGCCACCCGGGAACCAGCTGAATCGCTTCAAATAAACCACCTCGCGAGGTGGTATAGATGAACCGTTTCATATGAATCGATTCAACCCTAAAACGCCTCAGAGTCGCGTTTACACGCCAAATGTGAGTCGATCTAGGCAAGCCGTTTTATATGAGGCATTTTAAATCGCCCGTGTAAACAGGGCTTATGTAGCTGTTTGTTTGTTGTTTTACATCCTGGCATTATTCAAAATCATACCGTCCTGATATGACTGACCTCAGATATTGCTAGGACGTAAAACAACAAACAAACATTTAAGGTCATATCAGGACAGGTACCGACTTGTGACAGTGCACACTCACAGTGACTTTTATTGTGCTGCCGATAAATATGAGATCAGGCCGCCCAATTCCCCAATCAGTCACATTATCCTGATACTAAGCCAACCAGTTATTGTCCTATTCTAGTAATCCCAAGCATCAGGCTAGGTAGCGACAAGTATCAACTTTGTAAGTCATTGGTTTGACTCGTCTGAGATTCGAACTCAGGAGCTTCTGCCTATTCAGCCACTGTGTCTGGTATTTGTCATTAGTAGGAAATGGCAATGATTGGTACGACTACTACTAGACTCAGCAGGATAATAACATGACTGAGTTGGATATATTGGTTGTTGCGGAGTTTTACGTCCTGGCAACATCTAAGATCATATCAGGACCAGTACAGGCTTGTGACAGTGCACACTCATGGTTACTTTATACTGGCATGTGATTGGGTGCAGGAAAAAACCCTGAAATTTTGTTAGGTTATCGTGGGGACACACAGTCCCATTGAGTCGCGAGAGGGATGCAAATAGTATATTTCAGAGGTGTTTCGCCAGCCAGAAAAAAACCCCGGAATTTAACCAAAAAAACGGAATTCCGGTTTTGGCGGCCAAAACCCCCCTGGAATTCCCGTTAAAACCAGTGAAATCACATTGCTGTTTATAGTGATGCCCTACTGGGAGACCAGGCTGCCATTTCCATGACCTAATATCCCACTCAGTCACATTATCCTGACACTGAGCCAGCCAGTCCTTGCCCTATCCTAATAGTAATACTGCCAAGCACCTGGCTAGGAAGCGAAAAGTATACATTTTTAAGTCATTGCGTTGACTCGACTGAGGTTCGAATTAGTGGATTCGAATCCCATGATCTACCAAAACGAGAGACGGACGCTCAACTCATTCAGCCATCCTGTCTGGTCACTGAGTTGGATATATTATCATGGTGCAACTGACATAGCATCTCAGCAGGGCTTCACTATAAATAAAATCCGCCAAGAGCGTGCACTGCCACATTTTAACTACCCGTTCTCATGACCTCAGATGTTACTAGGACGTAAAACCACAATCAATCGGTCAACCAATCAGCATGATCAACGGGGGTAATAGACGTTCGAGGTAAATCCCAGAATCCCGTGTGGTCGGCCAATGTAGGCGCAACACTAATAATCCCTACTGCCGGCACGCACGCTGAAATGAAGTCAATGCCGTCAAATCGGAATCACGTCCATGTCGTAAAATAGCATCAGTGTCGTAAAATGGCATCAATGCCGTGTGACTGCGTGAATGGTGCACATGGCGGGCTGTGTGATGGGCGAGGCGGAGAAGGCGGGGTGAGGGTGGGGTGTCGGAGGGGTGACGGCCGTGTAACGGTGGGGTGACAGATGGGTGATGGTGGGGTGACGGCCTTGTGGTGGTGGGGTGACAGTAGTGACAGCAGGCGGATGGCGGTGATGAAGGGGTGACAGCTGGGTGATGGCAGTGATGGTGGTGTGATGGTGGTGACGGCGGGGTGATGGCAGTGATGGTGGTGTGATGGTGGTGACGGCGGGGTGATGGGAGTGACGGCAGGCTGACCGCAGTGATGGCAGGGTGAGAGTGGTGATGGCGGGGTGATGGTAGTGACAGCGGGCTAACGCGGGGTGATGGTGGTGATGGCGGAGTGATTGCTCAGGTCGGGGTCAACCGCCTATAATGAGGTGAAGATGAGCCGTGATGGCAGCCTGACGCCATAAGCTGATATATACGGACACCAAGACATGGCGCATTGTGGGAAGGCTTCCATGTCAGGGGCATGCAGGTGGTGCGGGGCAGGCATGGGGATCTAGGTGAGACGATGCGCAATCTGTCTGTCTGTGAGTCTGTCTGTGTATGTGTTTGTCTTTGTGTCTGCCTGTGTGTCTGTCTGTGTGTTTGTCTGTGTGTATGTTTGTGTGTCTGTCTGTGTGTTTGTCTGTGTTTTTCTGTGTGTCTGTCTGTGTTTGTCTGTGTCTGCATGTGTGTTTGTGTGGGTGTCTGTCTGTGTGTTTGTCTGTATGTTTCTATGTATGTCTGTCTGTGTGTTTGTCTGTGTGTCTGTCTCTCTGACTCTGTGTCTGTGTGTTTGTGTGTGTTCTGTATGTGTGTTTGTCTGTGTGTTTGTCTGTGTGTTTGTCTGTGTGGGTGTATGTGTGTCTATCTGTCTGTTTGTCTGTGTGTCTGTATGTGTGTTTGTCTGTGTGTTTGTATGTTTGTCTGTATGTCTGTCTGTGTGTTTGTCTGTGTCTGTCTCTCTGATTATGTGTGTTTGTCTGTGTGTTTGTCTGTGTGTCTGTCTCTCTGACTCTGTGTCTGTTTGTTTGTCGGTCTGTCTGTCTACTTTGTCTGTCTGTGTGTCAGTCTCTCTGCGTCTGTATCTGTCTGTGTCTATCACATATTTGTTTGTTGGGGATTCTCGTCCGAGCTAAAAAAAACTGCTTTGGTTTGAATCAACTATAAGCGAGCTGTGGAGGCATGGGTTCCAGCACTCAGTGCTTATCTATACTGGCATAGAGTTGAGCAACTATGAGAGAATGGGTAAAAAAAAACCACAAGATGGCGACTACCAGATGCTCTGGATTCAGCACTTCAAAGGTAGGGGGCTACGATCCTATTATCATGATGATGATCATCATCAATCCATGAACCGCGAGGGTCGTTGGGGCAACACAAATGATTTTACAATCAGTTTTCTCCATTTTCCCCTCTTCTCCACTGCCCTCAGGGAGTTGCCGAACTACCGGCCTGTCTATTCCCTGATGTTGTCTTCCCACCTGTTCCTTTGTCCGCCTTGTCTGATAGATAAGTATCTGAACAAGATTGGAAAATCATATGAATACATCCATAACTCAGCCTTCAGGGTTGTCTAGCAGCGGCGTCCTGGACACAGGGCTGCTGGAGTAACTAGACAGGTACCGGCACTCATGGTGACTTTATCATTCAGACCTAGTGGCAGACCAGATTGTCAGCACCATGACCCAATATCCCACTCAGTCACATTATCCCAATACTGAGCTAACCAGTCCCTGCCCTATCCTATTATCAATGCCGAGCATGAACCCCAGGCTAGGTAGTGACACATATTTAATTGATAAATCATTGGTTTTACTCAGTCGGGATTCGAAGCCACAACCGCCCACATTGGAAGCCAGCCAGTGCTCTTTCTGATTTGGCTATCGCGTCTGTCTTGTGAAAGAGGAGATATATAGGGTACAGAACTGCCTATGTGAAAAATAGACCATCAACATTATAAGTAGTGTGTAGCGGATGAAGCTGAACACACAATATGTGAGTTCCTTCACCCACACCCACCAACAGAGCATGTCTTTTACCACCAGAAATACACACCAAAAACACTGTATTCTGTATTTGTTCTTCTTTTGTTATGAAAATATACTTTTACTTATCCACTACTGATTTGGTGAGCTATAAGCTTGTATCAGGATATCTATGGCACCTTGTGTTATAGACAGTCTCCCCTCCAAGAGCTTCGGTGATCAGCGAATAACCGATGTTTCCAATCCAGGGGCCGTATGCAGGAGTCAGTGTTAGCGTGGCAAAATGGTGTTTGGCGGGAATTCCGGTTTAGCGGCGAAAAATGGTATGCACGAGTCAGTGTTAGGCCTAACACCAAAGGCTTAACCGGTGTTACCTTACCCCTAAAAAATATTAGATTTAGCGAGTTTATTAGGCCCAAATCTATTCAATGCTGTCATATTTAACAGAATTACATACGCAATAAGTGAAATTTGATCAATTTAACCCTAAATTCTAAGCATTATTAAGGCTGCCGCCACATTATTAAGGCTGCCGCCGCATTGGCAGTGCATCGACGTCGCTTTCCATACTGGCGGTGGCGGTGGTTTGTTTACTGTAGGTTCGTCGATTCGAAAATATAACTATTAATATCACCGCCAATGCGGCGGTAGCCTTAAAAACGCTTCGAATTTAGGGTTAATTTGAATAAATTTCACTTATTGCGTATCTAATTCTGTTAGTGTTATATATTGTCGCATTGAATAGATTTAAGCCTAATATATGGGTACAGACGCAGAGGGATTTCCCAAATCTATAAATATATTCAAGTTTAGCTATAATGAAAGTGTTACGCGCTCCTGCATACGACTTGACACAGTTCACGACGTCGGCGATAGCTAAACGGTAACAGGCTTTAACACCAAATCCCGCTAACACTGACTCCTGCATACGGGCCCTGTAGTGGATATTTAGTAATGCCTAACAACAAAAAATCCGTTCCGGCCACCGCACCCGGCGGTGTCCCAAAATCACATAATTGTGTCGCACACAAAACCACACAACAAAGTATCTTTTAATGTCTCGCTAACCACCCACAGACACACAGAGGCACATACATGCGCACACCCACTGGCACAGACCCGCTGGGGCCACCTTCATTAAAGCGGCATAGTCCGGTGAAAATATCAAATTTTCAAAACGAAAACACTTATATAGATTCGATTGTACATTTGATACTGGTGCACTTATAAAACACTTGTCACCATATAGTATGGACTACTGAGGCAATTTAATAGAATCTGTTATTGGAGAAACCTATGGTGAGAGTTTTGGCATGCTTGCAAAAATTAATTTGCACTTCAAATATCTCAAAAGTTAGCAATTTTAAATAAAAGCTCCTTCAAACTAAAGTAAGGTAGATTATACACCTAAGGTTATATCACGATGGCAGGGTCCATACACCTAGCTATTTCAAGGCTTTTAAAGGTTGTTTTTGATTTCTGGGGAAAAACAACATTGGCGAATGGCAATTTCAGACTAAGGCTTTTCAAGACTCAAGGTTTTTCAAGACCCAAAATAGGTTAAATTCAAAGCTTTGCAAGCCCTTGAAATGAAGCAAATGAAGAATAAGACTTTTCAAGATTTTCCTGGCCCCGTACAGACCCTGGGATGTGTACGGACTTTTGACAGTGCGCACTCCTGGTGACTTTATAGTGCTGCCTTACAAGACAGCACCAGCACCATGACCTGATATCCAACTGAGTCACATTATCCTGATACTTGTTGGCAGTATAGCTGAGCTATGGACATAACACAAAGGGTTTTAACAGAGTCAATATGTAACTATCGCCGTTTGCTTGTGTGTTGTTTTGTTGGTTTGTTTTCCAAACAACAATGCCGACCTGACTGATAAAGAGTATTTATTATGGAGTCACCATGGAAACCTTTACTGCATATTGTATGCAGAATGTCTTCTCCATTGTGTCGAGAGCTGTGCCAGAAGTGGAGCTTCTTAATCGCCCATTGTCTGTAGATGTCCACCCCTGATGCCTACAGGTTGGTTAGTTGTTGGAGTTTTACATCCTGGCAATATTTACGGTCATTTCAGGATGGGTACCGACTTGCGATAGTGCACACTCATGTCAACTTTATAGTGCTGCCCGACTGGGAGACCAGGCCACCAGCACCATGACCATATATCCAACTCAGTCACATTATCCTGACACTGAGCCAAATAGTCCTTGCCCTATCCTAATAATGCCGAGCGCCTGGCAAGGATTCAGTAGGAAGCGACGACTATCAATTTTCAGGTCATTGGTCTACAGAGATAGCAAACCCTCAATGTGTTATTCAAGAGAGCTGAATCATATACCTGCACAGACAAATGTGGTCTCCAGCAACAACAAAAACGGGGTGGGGGGGGGGGGGTGCTATTTGTAAAGACCAAAATGTTTCTCCAATAATAGCACGTTATTAATCCTAGCAATTATCATTATTATTATTATTAAAAGAAGGGAAACCAATGGCAAATTTCCGAGAAAACGCGGATATCCTCCCATAACCTTAACACTGTCAGGGATGCAGATGTGGATGAAGAAAATGCGGTAAGTGTGGTGGTGGTGGTGGTGGTGGTGTGGTAGTGGTGTGGTGGTGGTGTGGTGGTGGTGGTGGTGGTGGTGGTGGTGGTGGTGGTGGTGGTGGTGGTGGTGGTAGTGATGATGGTGGTCGTGGTGTTGGTGGTCGTGTTTGTCATGATGGTGATAGTGGTGATAGTGGTGGTCGTGGTCGTGGTCGTGGTTGGGGTGTGCTGGTGCTGGTGGCGGTGTTCGTGGTAGTGATGGTTGTGGTGGTGGGGGTAGTGGCAGTGGTGGTGGAGGTGGAGGTGGAGATGCAGGTGGAGATGGAGGTGGTGGTGGAGGTGGAGGTGGAAGTGGAGATGGAGATGGAGATGGAGATGGAGGTGGAGGTGGTCTTTTGTACATTTAGGTCAATAACTAATAAGCAAATGGTTAATAAACCCTGGTCATTGGCCACTAAGCCCCAACATTAAAAGGCCATCAGACCGGGCCAGACCGGACACTTGCTATCCGGACCCCACTTCGTCCACACCTCTCTCTATCTCCTCTCCGCTAGCCTTGATCCTCCTTGATATGTCGGAAAAGAATTCCAGGAGGGGGAGCCCGCCAGAATTTCACTTTCTACTCTTATTCTGCCCGTGTCTTTGGCTCGCTGGATGGTCACCATAGAGCAAATAGAGACGGTCCTTTGACTCAACTCTCCTCATTTCTCTTTCATAGACTATACCCTTTTTTTTTCTCCAAGGCATACTTCTCCCCCTGACGAGGGGAGTTGTGTGCTTGGGTGGGACCCTTTACCATTACGTTTCTCTCGCTTTGTTCTCGTTGCTGGAACCACCGCTGGACCCATCTTTACCCGCCCTTCCTCGGAAACCCTTGCGGCTGTGTGCTGGATACAAGTGCTTTGCTACCGCCGGACCAGAGTGATTGTGCACCGCCCCAATGACTCGTCGTTTAATCGTTGTAAAGACATCCCCCAGCTTCTACAACCGTCCCACCAGAAGATTATTCTTCAACCAAAGATTAGGCCGATTTAGCGGAGCCTCTCTATAATGTTGCAGTTCTGCAACTGGTAACCATCATAAGGTTACAAACAACGCAGAAGTCAAGCCAGACCGGATGGGCTACCGGTAGAAGGTCCACCCCTCATCCGGGATGAGGTCTGCCCCTTGAGTTCGATCCCCAGATTCGGTCAAAGTAAAGAACTTCAAAGTGTGGAAACCCTCATTAGCCCGCTTGGGGCTTGGCGTTTTTCCTAGGATGGGTTGGCTCAGTGGCATGTGACTAGGATGGGTTGGCTCAGTGGCATGTGACTAGGATGGGTTGGCTCAGTGGCATGTGACATCATATATAATAAGGTCATATGATGTCATATAGGTTGGTTGATTACTGGAGTTTTATGTCCTGGCAACATCTAAGGTCATATCATAATGCTGGCATACTGGGAAATCAGACCACCGGCACAATCGCCTGATAATGTGATATCCCACTCAGTCACATTATCCTGACACTGAGTTAACCAGCCCATGCGCTATTCCATTAATGCCGAGCACCAGGCTTGGAAGCAACAAGTATAAATTTTGTAAGTCAACCAGGATTCAAACTCCCAACCTTCCACACAGGAAGTCTGCGCTCTACCGATTCAACCACAGCGTCCCGATGATGTCATATAGTGTCGTGGGATATCATATAATGTTGCTGGTGTGTGGTATCTCAGTGGGGCGACACTATAAATCATGATGACTGCAAACAGTGCGCTCTGTGACAAGTTGGTACTTCGCATGTGTGTCAATACCAGGACTGGTGTTGGTTGGACGCACGTGCTTACAGGAAATGAACAAATTGCAAGCGCAAAATAAAAGAGCGCATATTATAACAGATTTAGTATGGAAAAAACATGACGCTGAGACAGTGAGAGAAAGGGTTCACACGTGCTTACAGTGCGACAATGTAGCTGTGCCCATAGCTAGTTACTCACGCAGCACAGTCTCTGTGACAGGGCAGCTAGACAACCCATAAAAAAAAAGGTGAATACTTAAAGCTGCATAGTCCGATGAAACATCAAATTTTTAAAACCAAACCAATTATGTATATTTGATTTGACATATCTAACTTAGATACTGATGCAATTATTAAGCATTTGTTTCTGCGTAGAAGGCAATACTGAGTCAATTTAACAGAACCTGGTACTGCAGAAGAGTCTATGGTGTCAGAGTTTTGGCATGCTTGCCAAAACTAATTTTCCATGTTTGCACTCAAAATATCTCAAAAGCTTACCATTTAAAATAAAAGTAACTTTGAAGTAATGTAAAGAAGATACTAGTGATCGATCTAATATATTTATCCCAGAAAAAATACAGAAATTCGAAACCATCGGACCATGCAACTTTAACAATATATGGGTAGTATATCCGCAATACAAAGTACCATTTGTTCTCAAATTATTAACGTAATAAAATGTGAAATTAATGTTGTCATAAATAACTGCAAAAAAAAGCCAGCAACCTGGTCCCATAGCCCTTTTTCACAGAGCTGGTTTGTGACAACATAGCAAACATGTTTTTCATTAAATGTTTCATATATTTTATGGCGTAGTACTTTACTAGTGTAGTAGTCTGCAGTGACCTGTCAGGCAAGGAGCCACATAGATAGGTGGGCATGGAAATGGTGCTGACATCACGGAGCCTAGGTGGTGTAATGGTTAGCACACTAGCCCGTAATGCAAGAGATGTGGTTTCGAATCGTGCTCTAGGCGGAATATTTCGCATTTTCAGCACCCCAATGACAGTATTTAAACATTGAAAAACATTTCACGACACTTATTTTTGTAGTTGTACTGATTGTTAGAAGTCATTTTTCTTCACTGCAATTCCAACATTTTATGGAAATAAAAGAGGTAAACCACATAAAATCAGTCAATCAAAATCAAATATGACATAAACTGCCTTTAAGCTACGCCAGGTGGCCAGGTCCTCATGGTAGGGTTACCTGGTGCACGGCATCGTTGGCGACCGTAGTGACCTCCAGTGACACACCTGAGCACTAGGTACACACTCCCATCACCACTTGACCACCCATCGGCGTGTCGCGTTCACTTTGTGACGCTCCGTGGTGGACAAGCGGTTGGTAGTGCAGGCATTATGGGTTGTGGGGCTTGAGAGCCAACATGGTGGTTACGCAGTGTGTGCATAGCCGACGGCTGGGCGCCGATGGAGGAGTGTGGGGGGAGCAGGAGGGGAGAAGGGGGAGGGGAGGAGGGGGAGGGTCAGGAGGGGAGGAGGGGGAGGGCCAGGAGGGGAGGAGGTGGGAGGGGAGGAGGGGGAGAGCCAGGAGGGTAGGAGGGGAGGGGGGGGGGGCAGGGAGAGGGGGGAATAGGCAGGGAGAGAGACGGGGGGAGGGGGGGGTAGCGAGGCGGAAGGGAAGGGAGTAGGGGAGGGAGCGAGCGGGACGGGAGGGAACGGGAGGGGAAGGGATTGGAGGGGAAGGGAGTTGGAATGGAGGGGAGCGGGGATGTTGGGAGGGGAAGGGGGAGAAGTAAGGGAAGAAAGGGAGGGAAGGGAGGGAGGGGAGGGGGCTGGGGGTAAGAGAGGAGGGGGTGGGGGGAGAGGAGAAAGGGAGGGAGGAGGCGGGAGGGGAAAGGAGGCGAGGGGACAGTGAAGAGAGGGGAGGGGAAGGGGAGCGGGGGGGGGGGGGGGGAGCAGAGCAGAGCAGAGCAGAGCAGAGCAGAGCAGAGCAGAGCAGAGCAGAGCAGAGCAGAGCAGAGCAGAGCAGAGCAGAGCAGAGCAGAGTAGAGCACAGCACAGCACAGCACAGCAGAGAGGAGGGTACGGGAGGGCAGGGAGGGGAGGGAAGATGAGGGGAGAGAATGGGAGAGGATGGGAGAGGAGCTAAGAGGAGGGGAGGGGACGGCTGAGGAAGGGAAGGGAGAGGAGGAGAGATGAGATGAGAGAAGAGGAGATGAGAGGGGGGAATGGAGGGGAGAGGGGCAGTTGGAAGGGGCTACAACATAACCATCTGATCGTACACGTATTTATTGTTTTACCGCCACTCCGACAGTCCATTCTAGTAACCGTTATTATTAAGTACCATTCGGCCGAACCAAGGCCGCCGTCTGACCTCCCCACCGGACCCGTTCACCTTGTCATAGACCTTCCGTGACCTCTAGTCTCAGAAGGCCCCACATGGGGCAATGACAGAGCTGACAATGGAAATGGAACCGGCCACTTGAAAGAAAAACCATCAATTTGAAACGACCTACAGAACAGGCCGGTCGGGCCTACACAAAGCCTAAGGTCATGTCAAGGTCAATGGGTGGCCAGGTGAAGGTCAGCTAAGCGACACGTCAGCATACTCTAAATGGACGTTCGGTTTGCCAGTATCCTGTCACTAGCCCTCCAATGAAATGTAAGCGCTCCTCCATAAAACTGGACCACAATCCCAAGGTCATTAATTTGACCTTCAATGGAAAAGTCAATGTGGCCTTGACATTGGGCAAGGTGGGGTTTAAGCAATGCCCCGGAGGTGGAAGATTGTTTCTTTGTTTGTTGTTGCTTTACGTCCTAGCAACATCTAAGGTCATATCAGGAGGGGTACCGACTTGTGACAGTAGTCAAAGGCGTAGGGCTTTTACCCGTTTCCTTTTTCACCTTTAAGAGTGAGTTCAGCCACTGTATAAACCACATATGGCCAGGGTTGCGGTTTACATCTGATGAGGTACTAGTTACTCCTGCAGCACTGTCATCAGGATTTGTTTGTTGTTGTTTTACATCCTAGCAACATCTAAGGTCATATCAGGATGGGTACCGACTTGTGACAGTACACAAAGGCGTAGGGCTTTTACCCGTTTCCTTTTTCACCTTTAACAGTGAGTTCGGCCACTGTATAAACCACATATGGCCAGGCTTGCGGTTTACGGCTGATGAGGTACTAGTTACTCCTGCAGCACTGTCATCAGGATTTGTTTGTTGTTGTTTTACATCCTAGCAACATCTAAGGTCATATCAGGATGGGTACCGACTTGTGACAGTGCGCACTCATGGCGACTTTATAGTGCTGCCCCACTGGGAAACCAGGCCGCCAGCACCAATGACTTAAAAATTGATACTTGTCGCTTCCTAGCCAGGCGCTCGGCATTATTAGGATAGGGCAATGACTGGTTTGCTCAGTGTCAGGATAATGTGACTGAGTGGGATATTGGGTCATGGTGCCAGTGGCCTGATTTCCCAGTGGGGCAGTACTATAAAGTCGCCATGAGTGCACACTGTCACAAGTCGGTGCCTGTCCTGATATGACCTTAGATGTTGTTAGGACGTAAAAGAACAATAAACAAACAAACTTTATCTAATGAAGAACTAACTTATAGCACGGGAGGGTCGAGTACATAGGGTGTCCACCTCCCGGACCACAGGTCGCAGGTTCGATCCCTAACCCAGTCAAATCAAACTGACAACATTGGTACCTATTTGTGAAAGCAGGCCGATATTGAAGATCTAGTATCACCGAAAATAGATATGTTCCACAGAGCATGGACAGTGAGTTGTCAGCGTCAGTGCAATCAGTAGTGGTGGAAATCATCTGTAAAACCTTGTCCACAGAGTATGCTGCACAGTGAGGCAATACCTACAACATTAGTTCTTGCCAGTGCCATCAGAGGGCAGGTTGGTTCTACACATTTTCTATAATACCTTTTCCACACCAAATGGGATGGCCAAATGAGTTGAGCGTCCATCTCCCGTTTTGGTAGATCATGGGATTCGAAGCCGCGGGTTCGAACCCTGGTCGAGTCAAACTAATAACTTAATTGATACTTGTCGCTTCCTAGCCAGGCGCTTATCATTATTAGGATAGGGCAAGGACTGGTTGGCTCAGTGTGAAGATAACGTGACCGAGTGGGATATTGGGTCATGGTGCTGGCAGCCTGGTCTCCCAGTGGGGCAGCACTATAAAGTCGCAATGAGTGCACACTGCCACAAGTCGGTACCCATCCTACTATGACATTAAATGTTTCCAGGATGTAAAACTCCAACAACCAACCAACCATTTTTACACAGCATACTATACAGTGAGCTTCCACCCATAGCGTTAGTTCTTCCACTGCCACCAGAGGGCGAGTTGGTGATCGAAATCCTTTATAAGACCTTTTCCATACAGAATGCTAGATGCTAGACAGTGACCTGTGACTCACAACAATATACAGTAAAACCTCTCTAAATCGACCGACCTTGGGACCGACATTTAGGGAGGTGGTCGGTTTAGTTAGAATATGGATACAATGGTATTGTTGGGACCCAAATAAAGCGACCGATGTAGGGGAGTGGTTGATCTGGTTGGAGGTGGTCGGTTAGGGAGGTTTGACTGCCGTCAGATGGCGGGGTTGGTGGAGGAAAGCGGCGGACATTGCTAAATTCTAAAGGTTTACGACAGGTAATAAACACTTCATTGCCCATAATAGTGTCCTTTAGGTTCCCTGGTTGTGCATTGTGACTTTGGAAGTGGCGCAGAAACTATGGGGATGGCTTCATACCATGCACCACCGTGTAACGCATATCCACCTCATGTAATAAGTTATATTACCAACTGCAATCAATAGTACCCAGTTTACTATTGCAACTGATGATTTCATTTGTGAATCGAGCAATTTTACTGTATGGTTGGAAGACCGGTGCTCTGGGACTGACAAAAGACATTATTCAATGAATACTACTATGTTAAAGCTGCATAGTCCGATGAAAACATAACATTTTCAAAACAAAAACAATTATCTAGATTTGATTCTACATATCTAACTTAGAAGCTGGTGCACCGATTAAAATTTTTTCGTCAGATATAAGGAGATACTGAGTCAATTAATAGAACGTGTTACTGCAGAAGCCTATGGTGTTAAAGTTTTGGCAAGCTTGCCAAAATTAATTTAGCATGTTTCCATTTCAAATATCTCAAAAGTTAGCGATTTAAAATACAAGTTACTTCAAACTAAAAGTAAGGTAGATTATAATGAACAACCTAATATGTTTATCTCAGAAAATGAGCGAAACTCAAAACCATCGGACTATGCAACTTTAATTAAAAAATAAATACATGTATGCCGAGAGAAACTGGGTGTCATGAACCACTGTCAACTACTAGTGAACGGGTCCCTCCGGCTGGCTAGGGTACCCGGAGGCAATAGTGCATTAATGGGGCAATGATCACCGAAAACAAGCACACAATCATCTACTAAAAAATAAACACACACACACACATGTGTATATATAATACAATAATAAAATATAGCATATATTATACAACAATTGGATTGGCCAACAGCAAAAGAAATGCTCAAAGTCAGGCTTGGTGTCCGGGACAGAGCGCCAATAGGGGCCCAGGGGGCAGGGCCCCAAGAAGCTCACACAATTTAAGCATTTTAAGGACCTTAACAGTAGTATTTTCAAGAAGAAAACATACATTTTTCCGTTTGCAAATTTATCCATAGTAACCCTTCAAGTCCTGAACCCCCTATGTAACACCAAATATTTTTTTCCACCGGATCCATACGAATCACAAGAATACAAAACATTTTTAAAAGATTAAATAAAAAAAACAACCGAAAGCCTGCGAATCCGTGGGAAATTCTTTTTAATCCACGTACATAATTGAACAGCAGTTGGTAATGATGTCCTCCTCCACCACTGCTGTATGGTGGTATAGGTCGGACTCCTAATCTGAAGGTCGGTGGTTCAATTCCCCATGCCCCCACCTCTGCCAATTTGGATTTCCACCGCTGTGTATAACTTACAGCAACATCAAAGGCCAGTTGCTCTCATACCATGTCTATGTGGTGTGGGAGGTTAACGATCCCTTGGCTCGGTAAAAGTGTAGACTCATGCTTTCTATCGACAAACTGTCGAATGGTGAAAACAAGTCTATTCAGACATATCCATGATAGGCAGTATAAATCTTCAAGAGAGTAAGAAGGTTCATAGGGTCCCGATGAACGTTTATTCAGTGCGGGACATTCTAGGAGAGTTTGAGACAGTTCGGGACAGTCTTAGATAGTTCGGGACAGTCCGGGACAGTCCGGTAACTGGGTGGGATTGAGGAAGGAGGAAAACAAACAAACAACTAACTATACATGAACCGAGAATTTTACAGAAACTACCCCCCCCCCGCCCCCTTCTCCTCCACCTCCTCCAAGACCCCCCCCCCCCCACACCTGGAGGGGCTGTCACAGTGTAGGTGTAATGGGGCCAAGGGGCGATGGTATCGTGCACTGCACTGTGTGAACTGTCCCAATTACAATGGCGGCGGTTGTCTTTTTCTGCGCAGATAACAAAAATGTGTTTAGGAATTGCATTATTAATTCAATTCTACAAAACATGATTCCTGCAATTTTTTATTTACGAGTACATTGGCATCAGTCAATAGTAAGTGAATATTTGTAATCTATAAATGTGTTCAGTAATAGAAACTTGGGATGGAGATTAGCAATATTTAAGAACGTAGCATGGATCAAGAAAATATTAACTTTAGTCACGCAGAGGCTGCATTATTAATTCATTCTACAAAGCATGCTTCCTGCAACTTTTTCTTTACAAGTACATTCACATCAGTCAATAGTAAGTTATTTCTTAATCTATAAATGTGTTCGGTAATTTATTTTGCAGAAGAAACTTTGGATGGAGTTTAGCAATGTTTTAAGAAAGTAACATGGATCAAGTAAACATGAACTTTAGTCACGAAGAGGCTGAGCCAGTAAGGTCAGTCATGTTTTGTTTGTTGTTTGTTTGTTGTTGTTTTACGTTCTAGCAACATCAAAGGTAATATCAGGAGGGGTACCGACTTGTGACAGTGTGCACTCATGGTGACTTTATAGTGATGTCCCACTTTGAAACCAGGCCGCTGGCACCATGACCTGATATCCCACTCAGTCACATTATCCTGACACTGAGCCAACCAGTCCCTGCCCTATCCTATTTATGCCGAGCGGCTGGCTAGGAAGCGACAATTATCAATTTTTAAGTCATTGGTTTGACTCGACCATGGTTCGAACCCACGACCCCACGATCTACCAGCACGGGAGACGGGCACTCTAACTCGTAGTAAGGTCAGTCAAGCCTTGGAACTTACTACAACACTGGTTTCAATGGAAGTGTCACGGGGGGATGAAAATGGGAAATATTGCACCTAGTGCAGGATTTGAACCCACACCTCTTGCAATTCCAGAGCTAATGTGCTAACCAATACATCACCTTGACTCCCTGGTGCAATCACTCTATCCACCCTCACCTGTACATCACCTGGACTCCCTGATGCAATCACTCTATCCAAACTCACCTGTCTATGTGGATCTCTGCCTAACTACTATACAAGTGAATTAAAGCTGCATAGTCCGATAATAGGGTCAAGGTTTCTAAATCCAAACAATTTGATCATACATACCTTAGATACTCGTGCACTTATTAAACGCGTTGTTGGACATAAGGAAATACCAAGTCAATTTAAGAGAAGCGGTCAGTATTGAAGCCTATAGTGTCCAGCATTTTTGTGTGCACACCAAAAGTATTTTTTTATGTCTTCACTCCAAAATCAGCCATTCAAAATAGAAGTTACTTTGAACTAAAAGTAAGGTACATTATAAAGATCAACGTCTCAAAGAAAGACAATTGAAGAGGACAACAACGAAAAAGGATTTTAAATTGCCAATGAAATTCTGATAAGGCTTCAAAAAAGAAATTCTGTTTCTGGTTGCAGGCAAGCAAAACGTTACGGTACGTAGGTAGGGATTACACTTTTAATTTTACCATGAATCCCTTGACCGTGATGTAATTTGTTGCAAAAACCCATGTAATTTTATCGAAAAATTTCATTGAATCAAACTAGATTATGGTCCGTAACCTTTTGCAGGGTCCGGAGTGCAATCGGAACCACTTTTTCATGTAAAGGCCTAACCATCATTCCGTTCACCAAGTATACATCTTTATTGTGACATATCAGACAACAAAAACAAATGTCATTTTGCCTGTATATCATATAAATATATATATATATATAATGAGAATCCAACCAGGTCAACGTATTCAGTCATAGTGGTAGCACGGCAGACTTAGCCTTATACCAACTGGAGAATAACCGATAACTACTTTAGTGACAAGTTCTAACCATTCACATAGAGACTTACTCAGTGCGGACAATCGCTGTCATGCTCATTTCAATGGGAATTAGGTCAAATAGATTAAGCCCCGGTAGCAGAGTTCACCGAAAGGACTCGCCCCTGCTAATTTAATTTCAAGTCTGATTGGTCGTGGTCATCGGTTAGGGGAACAATTTTTTTGGAACAGATCCAATATTTTCAATCATTCTAATTTTCCGATTGGTGCGAATGAGAAGCAAATAATTCCACTCCTACAACACCACCGGAAAAAGTCCTTCGACTGGGCCTGAAGCCCTGAACATCTAGACAGCCACTGTCTCCTGACATGGCCAGGCGACTCTATAGAGCTGGAACAATGGACGTGTCTAGTCCAATGGATTATTATATTAGTTAAACAAGACTCTGTAGGGGTGAAACAGTGTGATTCTCTAGTCCAATGGATTATTAGTTAAACAAGACTCTGTAGGGGTGAAACAATGTGATTCTCTAGTCCAATGGATTATTAGTTAAACAAGACTCTGTAGGGGTGAAACAATGTGATTCTCTAGTCCAATGGATTATTAGTTAAACAAGACTCTGTAGGGATGAAACAGTGTGATTCTCTAGTCCAATGGATTATTATTAGTTGAACACTCTTGACATTTGCACAAGATGTAAATTTTCACATGAACAGGGATTCTGCTATTATTTTTAATGTTTTCTGCTATTATTTGGGATGCTTTCAGTTTTGGTTTCCAGGTCACACATGTGGTACACAGTTCCTGAGAACAACCCATGTCAGAATTGAAATTTAGAACTGCAGTTTGCAACTTTGCCTTACCAATTTACTAACAATGACCTTTATCTAGAATTGTATTTTCCTTGGCAATATTTTTTATAATTGTGAACCTTTTAAAACTTCATAAGTGTCTTTTGACACATATTTTATGGTATGCTTTAACAATCTGTGTAAAAGTGATAGTTGAATGAAAATGGACTGAATACAAGTTACACACATCTCGCCATGAATATTACCTTTGCTGCCGACATGGCGTAAAACAACCACCAATCAATCAATCAATATGCAACTACAATCACCAGCGACAAACAGTTTTTGTTTGTTGTTGCTTAACGTCCTAGCAACATCTAAGGTCATATCAGGATAGGTACTGACTTGTGACAGTGCACACTCATGGTGACTTTATAGTGCTGCCCCACTGGGAGACCAGGCCACCAATACCATGACCTCATACCCCACTCAGTCACATTATCCTGACACTGAGCCAACCAGTCCTTGCCCTATCCTAATAATGCCAAGTGCCTGGCTAGGAAGCGACAAGTTACAATTTTTAAGCCATTGGTTTGAATCGACCAGGGTTCGAACCCACGATCCCATCGTCTCCCAACACGGGTGATGGACGCTCTACCTCATTCGGCCATCCCGACTGGTCCAGTCTTTACTAAAAGGATTGGCCCTCATCTTTCTGCAGGCAAAGGACAAAAGGACTCTACGAAGGTCAGAGTTGGCTTTGACTTATTGCACCGGGGTGGGATCTAGCAGCTGGTCTCGTCCCATTTCCGGCAAATGATGGGTCCCATTCGTTGGCCGGTTACCCACAAGCAAGGGACTTGGTTCTACTTAACAACATCTGTTTACTACCTTTGCTCTACTTAACAACATCTGCTTACTATTGTAGTAGTCTGCGCCAACCTCTCAGGCAAGGAGCCACATAGGCTCAAGACAGGGGGACGAGGATAGGGTGATTGCATCAGGGAACCTGGGTAGTGTAATGGTTAGCACGCTAGTCCCGGAATGGCAAGAAGTGTGGGTTCGAATCCTGCTCTAGGTGCAATATTTGCCATTTTCATCACCCGCACAACACTACTTCACTTATTCACAAGTTCTGATATGACCTTAGCTGTTGCCAGTACGTAAGACTCCAACAGCCAACCAACCAAATAATTCACAATTATTACAGGCTGTAGGATTTCAGATTTCATAGGAAACACCTTTGGGTTCCGTGCCTGGTACTCATGGGAACACATGGGTAACTGTTTTTCGGTTCCGTAAAATTGGTGATGGGTACCCATTCTTGAAACAGTTAATTAAATTTAGTAGGAGTATATTTTGAACACACCTGTGCAGAAATTGTACATATACGTTTAATCATCTACAATGTAATGAAAACAACCCTCTGTAGCATTTAATTCAATTAATTTGTTTAAATTGCCTTGCGTTTGATTAATATTATGGGAAACACAATTTTGGTTCCATAGTTTCCCCAGCACGGTAACGACACTTTACCGGTAACAAATGTTACCGTGAAATCCTACAGCCTACAAATATGACCAAATCTGTAATGGGTGCACCACTATCTAAGTTGGATATATCTAGGGTACAATCTAAGGATATCTAAGTGTATAACTTACAGCGTCATCAAAGGCCGGCTGCTCTCATACCATGTCTATGTGGTGTGGGAGGTTAAAAATCCCTTGGGTCGGTAAAAGTGTAGGCTCGGGCTTTCTATCGACAAACTGTCTAATGGTGAAAACAAGCCTATTCAGGCTTATCCATAATAGGCAGTATAAATCTTCAACAACAACAAAAAAGAAAAAAAAAGGAAGTGTTTCGGTTTAGAAAATATTATGCTTTCATCAGAATATGTAGCTTTAACGAATTCGATTCCAAACTGGATACAGAGAAACGAATCTTGGTAAGCATTTTAGCTGTCAAGATAGTATACTTTCATCGCATATCACTGCATAGAAGGAATATTAAGTCAATTTAATAATAAAAGAATATGTCCAGTATTTGCACGTGCATGCCGAAATTAATTTATCTCATTATCAAGTTATTAATTATAAATATAATACTCAAAATCAGCGAGCTATGCCACTTTAATTTTGCATGTTTTCACACCAAACATATCCAAAGTTAACCCTTTAAAAGTTACTTCAAACTAAAGTAAAGTAGATTATAAACAATCAACCTAATATACTCGTCTAAAAATATGACAGAAAGTTACATTAAGCTATGGTGAAGACGATTATAATGATCAACCTGATGTGTTCATCTCAGAAAATGGCAGGAATTCAAAGCCATCGGACTGCAACTTTAAATTGACAGGAAGGCGGTGAACAGGTGATGGGATCTGAACTCACGGGGTTCAAAAACCAGCCCAGTCAAACCAATGACTTAAAATGTGTATACTTGTCACCACATAGCCTGGCACTCGGCATTTGTATGATAGGACACGGAGCAGTGAAATGAGGAAGACCGATCGTCCGCGATTGAAATTTCCCCTGCTTAATCAACGAATGTAATCAACAACAAAACAAAAGAAACCATTAGCATTGCTGTCATATTCGGTGTGGGAAATGGAGTGAGTGATTGGAGTTTTACGTCCTCACAACATCTGAGATCACACCTAGCCCATCTCCACAGCTTAAAGCTGCATAGATCCAATGAAATATCAAATTTTCAAAACCAAACCAATTATCTAGATTTGATTTTACATATCTAACTTAGATACTGATGCACTTATTAAGTATTTGTTGCCACAGAGAAGAGAACACTGAGTCGATTTAATAGAACCTGTTGCTGCAGAAGCCTATGGTATCAGAGTTTTGGCAAGCTTGCCAAAACTAATTTTCCATGTTTGCACTCAAAATATCTCAAAAGTTTACCATTTAAAATAAAAGTAACTTTGAACTAATGTAAAGTAGATCCTAGTGATCGATCTAATATATTTATCTCAGAAAAAATACAGAAATTCAAAACTATCAGACTATGCAGCTTTAAAGCAGGATGGGACCAAGGGTTCGAAACCTGCGTGGAAGGAGACGCTCACTGACAGCAGGTGTAAGCATGGTTGCTACAGGACCAAAGCGGGGACAAACAGGAATGAGGGATTAGCTAGCCGCAGCCAGAGAGGTGGGCACTGTCATCACTCACAAACCACTGACCCTAATTAATTCTAGTTATTACTGGTTCATACATCATTCTCAGTCTCCTCCTGAAGGAACCCTTCCTGCAGACCTTCTTGTTAACGTTTTTATTGTTGTTATTTTTATTGCATTATGATTACTAGTATAATCTCGAGTATTGTTTCAATTGCTACCTCAATTACTATCTCAATTACTATCTCAATTACGATCTCAATTACGATCTCAATTACTATCTCAATTATTTTCTCAATTATTATCTCAATTATTATCTCAATTATTACCTCGAGTATTACCTCAATTATTATCTCAATTATTTCATTTACTATCTCAGATATTATTTGAATTATAATTTCACTATTATTTCATTTATTATTTCAATTATTATTTCAATAAATTCTGGTATTATTCCAGTGTTCATTTTAATTATTTCAATTATTATTTCAATTAATACTTCAATTATTTCAATCATTATTTCAATTATTATTTCAGTTATTATTTCAGTTATTATTTTTTTAAATATTATTTATTGAACTCAAATTGAAAATCTTAGAGGTGCCTTCTACTCGGTTGAATGGCACTAGTTCAGTATGAAGTCACCAGAATATAAATCCATAGTGACATGATTATGCATCATTGCTGTCAGGTACAGAGAACGTGGAAGCAGGAGTAGGATAAACATGCCCTTATTTCAGTGCAGAACAGGGTATGATGCAATGTTTTCCGTATTCAGACCAGAGAGCTGCAACCAGAGAAGGTCATGCAACAATGATATGAAAATAACAATGAGCAACAATCAATCAGGTATCATTTGTTTGTTTCTTGTTTTACGGCCTAGCAACACATAAGGTCATATCAGGATGGGTACCAACTTGTGACAGTGCGCACTCAATGCTACTTTATAGTGCTGCCCCAGTGGCAGGTGGGAATGGTTAATTAATCAGTGTCATATTTGTATTTCCATGTACCCCACAATGACCCCGAATGGCTATGTGTATGACAGAGAGGGGAAAACACTCCACATCTTTGGATTATACACACACGACTGTGCACATGAAAAATAATATCTTTCGATTCTGTTGAGATGCCCTTGTGCCACTGAGGTGTGCTGCTAACCAGCATATTGCCACCAGGGGGATCCCGTGTCATGCGCAGAGAGTGTCTGCCTGCCTTATTAACGAGGTCTCGGCAGTGATTGTGCCTCCACCGACTGTGCAGGACTGCCCTGATCTGATCATTATCGTTATCATCGGACAGCCTGCTAATATTAGCCCCCCCCCCCCCCCCCACTCCATCATCCCTCCCTCCCCTCCTCTCCCCACACCTTCCCTCCTCTCCCCTCCTCTACCTGCCTCCCCTCCCCCCTCCTCTCCTAACCCTCCCACCCCCTATCCTCTACCTTCCTTCCCTCCCTTCCGTTCTTCTCGCCTCCTCTCCCCTCGCCTCCTCTCCTGTCTTCCCCCGTCACTCACCCCCCTTCCTCTCTTCTCCCCTCGCCTCCTCTCCCTCTCTTCCCCTTCCCTCAGCTCTCTACACCTCCCCTCCTCTCCTCTCCCCCTCCCCACCTCCCTTCCGCTCTTCCCCCTCCTCTCCTCTTCCTTCAGCTCCCTTCACCTCCCCTCCTCTCCCCCTCTCTTCCTCTTCCCTCACCTCCCTTCCTATCTTCCCCCATCCCATCCTCTCCGCTCCCCTTCTCTCCCCCTTCCCTAAGCTCCCGTCCCCCTCCCCTCTCTTCTCCTTCCTTCACCTCCCTCCTCTCTCCCCCTCCCCTCCTATCCCCCTCTTCCCCTCCCTCACCTTCCTTCTCTCTTCCCCATCCCATCCCCTCTCTTCCCCTTCCCTCACCTTCCTTCTCTCTTCTCCCCTCCCCCTCTCCCCTCTCTTCCCCTTCCCTCACCTTCATTCTCTCTCCCCTTCCCCTCCCCTCCCATCTCTTCCCCTTCCCTCACCTCCCTTCCTCCTCTCCCCTCTCTCTCCCCTTCCGTCACCTCACTTCCTCTCTTCTCCCCTTCCCTCCCCCTCTCTTCCACTCCCCTTCCCACCCGTTCACTCTCTTCCCATTCCCTCACCTCACTTCCTCTCCTCTCCCCTCTCTTCCCCTTCCCTCACCTTCCTTCTCTCTCCCCCTCCCCTCCCCTCCCATCTCGTCCCCTTCCCTCATCTCCCTTCCTCTCTACCCCTCACCTCCGTTCCTCTCTTCCCCCTCTCCTCTCCCCTCTCTTCTCCTTCCCTCACCTCACTTCTTCTCCCCTCCCCTCCCCTCTCTTCCACTCCCCTTCCCACCCGTTCCCTCTCTTCCCCCGCCGCTTCTTCCTCTCCTCTCCGTGCCTTCCCATTCACTCTCTTCCTCCCCCCTCCCTTCAGCTCCCCTCCCGTCGCCTCCTCTCCCATCCCTTCCACCTTCCTCTCCCCTCCCTTCCTCTCCCCACCCCTACTCCCCATTCCTCTCCTCTCCCCTCCCCTATTCTCTTTCCCTCCAGTTCTCATCCCTCCTCCCCTTCCCTCCTCTTCACACCCATCCCCTCTCCCCCCCCCCCTCCCCTCCTCCCCCTCCCCTCCACGCACACAATCACTCCACCCTCAGACGCTCTGATCACCCTCAGACGCCGGTCGCGTAATCTCTCGCACGAGGCAGGAGGAACGCTGGTAGATTGGGCCCGCTGAACTAACAAACAAACATACATATAATCCAATAAACCCAACTCGGGTTTTTTTACTTTGTACTTCGCCGAGTTTACCCCCCCCCCCCACTCTTCCCCACACCTCTGCTTCCAAGAAGAACCCCCCATACCTGCTCACGATGAATAGTCTGATGGTTTTGAGTTTCAGTAATTTTCTATTATAAATATATCAATTTTCAGGTTGGTCACTACAATCGACCATACTGTAGGTTGAAGTAGCTTTGCTTCAAATATTAATAAATTAGGAGATATTTAAAGTATAAACATGCTTAATAAATGTTGGCGTGCTTGTCAAAACTCTGATCCCACAGGCTTTAGGAGTAACATGTTCTATTAAATTGACTTAGTAATAGTATTCCTTTCTTTGTAAATTGTAGCAAGACATACTTAATGAGTCCACCAGTATCTATCTACCAATCTACCAGACGGGATGGCCGAATGAGTGAGAGCGTCCGTCTCCCGTGCTGGTAGATCGTGGGTTCGAACCCTGGTCGAGTCAAACCAATGACTTAAAATGTTATACTTGTTGCTTCCTAGCCTGGCGCTCGGCATTATTAGGATAGGGCAAGGACTGGTTGGCTTACTGTCAGGATAATGTGACTGAGTGGAATATTGGGTCATGGTGCCAGCAGCCTGGTTTCCCAGTGGGACAGCACTATAAAGTCACCATGAGTGCACACTGTTACAAGTCAGTACCCGTCGTGACATGACCTTAGATGTTGCTAGGATGTAAAACAACAAACAAACAACAAACCAGTATCTAAGTTGGATATGTAAGATCAAATCTAGATCAGCGCTTTACTTTTTCGTTTTGGGGGGATTTTGTTTTTAGTCATTTTTTTAAATACATTAACTGATGAAGCAGGGGGATATTTCAATCGCAAACAATTGGTCTTCCTCATTCCACTGCTCATTGCCCTGTCCAAGTGATGCCAAACGCCAGGGTAGTTAGCGAGAAGTATTAATTTTGTAGGTCATTGGTTTGAATCCCACAAGCTCCCAAAATGGGAGGCGGGCGCTCAAGTCATTTGGCCATCCTGTCTGTTGGGGTTTTACATCCTAGTAACATCTATGGTCATATCAAGATGGGTACCAACTTGTGTGCACTCATGGTGACTTTATAGTGCTGCCCCAGTTAGAATTTGATGCTTTAATCAGCTCTAGGCGTTTTCCAGTGTTCAGCAGCTTTGGCCAATTGGTAACACACCGCAACCAGCGCCTCTTCATTATCAGGGGTCCTAATTAAGTGTCACGTGATGTGTCGAGCGGGGTCTTTGATGTCTTATTAACCCCACCTCCGCCCCCACACCATACAACCAATTATTTTCGAGTCATGATCATAGATTCACGAATTAAGCACAGTCGTTCCAATACACACGCACATATATATATTTATATACCCATAGATTTTTCTATAGTTACATATATATATGTGTCCCCAACCAATATATCCGCACGAATATACAGTACAGAAAAATATTCATTTATATATAAATATATATATTAGCAGTTCTACGAAGAGACAAGACAATACAAATTGGTCTGAGGTCTTTTATGTAACACTCTGGCAAGAAAACAGCCTTGCCTTAATCAATACAAAAATCTGTTTGTCGGTGGAAGTGTGGCGCGAGCTGGCACAGAACATCGAATATATATCAGCGGCGGCACCTGAAGCCGGCCAACGCGCATGCACGCAGCTATGGTCCGAACACATACAACCTTGAAACAACTTCTTCTCCGATACCTATATATATATAATGTTATTATATAATTTATAAGCAGTTCTACGAAGAGACAAGACAATACGAATTGGTCTGAGGTCTTTTATGTAACACTCTGGCAAGAAAACAGCCAAAAGGAGCGAAGCGAACCACCCAGACCAAAACGAATATATAATATATATCTATAGATATATACTATACATATACATATAAGTTAACTACATATAAAATATATATCTATAAATATATAAAATTACATATAAATATATATATGCATAGTGATTATTATATATACTTACATATATTCACAAATGCACTTAAAAATGTATATTTATTAATTGTAAATGGTACATATAGTATTTTAAATAGCATAAGTGTAGATATTACTATTAATAGCAACACATACTAGTGTCCCCAACCAATAAGCCGCCAATGAGTGTAGGTGGCGCTGTAAACATAACTAGTGGTGGAATGAGATTCCTCACACACTCCAATTTCCGGACCCAGTCTGCAAAAGAATAATCCACTGTTTTCACCGAATCAAATCCCTTCAGCGCCATCAATATGATTTTGAAAGGTCCAACGGAAGCATGTACAGCGTCAAGCGGGTAGATGCATAGGTGGCGCCAGATTGGTTGGCTGATGGGGTTTTACATCATGGCAACATCTAAGATCATATCAGGATGGGTACCGACTTGTGACAGTGCGCACTCATGACAACTTTATAGTGCTGCCCCACTGGGAAATCAGGCAACCAGCACCATGACCCGATATCCCACTCAGTCAGATTATCAGGACATTGAGCTAACCAGTCCTTGTCCTATCCTATTAATTCCAACCGCCAAGCAAGGAAGCGACAAGTATAAATTTTTAAGTCATTGGTTTGACTCAACCGAGGATTGAACTCCCGATATCCCGCACGGGTCGCATGCGCTCTACCGATTCGGCCACCACGCCCGGTGGTGGTGCCAGATGACATACAATCCTCAGTATATGAGAATACTGTACTAGTCTGCTCTCAGGTAAGGACCCACATAGACAGGTGGGCGTGGATAGGGTGATTGCATCAGGGACACTACCTAGGTAGTACAATGGTTAGCACACTAGCCCCGGAAAGGAAAGAACTGTGGGTTTGAATTCTGCTCTAGGCGCACTCCAGGCAAATTTATAGTGCTGCCCCATTGGATGACTAGGCCACTGGCACCATGACCCCATTCTCCACTCAATCACATTTTCTTGATACTCAACGAACGAGTCCTTGTCCTATCCTAATGCTGAGCGCCAGGCTAGGTAGCGGCAAGTATACATTTTTTGTAAGTCATTGGTTTGACTCGGCCGGAATTAAAACTCCTGATCTTCCAGACGGGAGGCCTTCACACTTTCCAATTCGGCAACCACGTCCGATATATTGGCAATGGTGAATTAAAAAATGAGTCTAGTGACCAGAGACATCAAATAAATTATAGCTTGACGGTAATGCACGGTTTGTTTGTTTGTTTGTTTGTTGTTTGTTTGTTGTTGTTTTACATCCTAGCAACATCTAAGGTCATATCAGGATGGGTACCGACTTGTGACAGTGCGCACTCATGGCGACTTTATAGTGCTGTCCCACTGGGAAACCAGGCCACCGGCACCATGACCTGGTATCCCACTCAGTCACATTATCCTGACACTGAGCACACCAGTCCTTGCCCTATCCTAATAATGCGAGCGCCTGGCTAGGAAGCAACAAGTATCAATTTTAAAGTCATTGGTTTGACTCGACCGGGACTCGAACCCACGACCCCACGATCTACCAGCACGGGAGACGGACGCTCTAACTCATTCGGCCATCCCGTCTGGCGCGCACGGTGGCGAGCTAGTAGTACACCGGGCCCAATTGACGACTTGTGTGTTGCCAAACGTTACAGCTAAGCAAAGGCAATTTGCTATTCGAATAAATGTACACTTGGAATTAATTACGCGATGCGGATCTTCCTGTTTTGATCAGACGAAGTGGCCGAATCGATAGAGCGCGGGCTTCCCGTGCAGAAGGTCTGGAGTTCGATTCCCAGTAGAGTGACAGACACACTATTCATGCATCGCGGAGCCCCGACATACCTGTCTAATAATTTTCTTGTTTGCTACCGGACGTGGTGGCGCAATCGGTAGAGCGCTGCCTTCCCGTGCGGAAGGTTGGGAGTTCGAATCGCAGCCGAGCCAAACCAATGACTTACCAAATTGATACTTGTCGCTTCCTAGCCAGGTGCTCGGCATTATTAGGATAGGACAAGGACAAGGTAGCACGGTGTCAGGATAATGTGATTGTGGGGATATAAGGTCATGGTGCCAGTGGGGCAGGACTATAAAGGTTGCCATGAGTGCGCACCGTCACAAGTGGGCACCCATCCTGATATGACCTCAGATGTTGCTAGGACATAAAACAAACATCTTGTTTTCTCATCTCATCCTTGTCATGGCTTCATATTGCCTCCATAGTTTGATGTCCATAACAGATAGTTGTGTTCGCCTACACAAATGTTGGGCCAAAACTGCTTACTCGGCACCGGATCTGGAAATAAAGCTGTGTAATTCCCACTAATCAGACAATCCCGACAAGACCAAAGACTTATGCTAGGTACACACCTACCGTTTTTCCGCACCCACCCACCGTATACGATCTAAAACTCCCCAAAAGTCGTGAGGTGTGCACTCCCCTAGCACACCTAGCGATTGCGATTCCCGACTAAAAACTCAGTTTTAGGGCTAAAACGGGCCGATTACGATTGCGATTCACGATTCGAAAAATGAATCGGCCCGTTTTCAGTTTTAAGCGGGTCGGGTCGGGTCAAGTCGCGAGTTTTAGTGCGCGAATCGTAAACGGTAGGTGTGTACTTGGCAATAGATTTGATTCCTTACCTACACAGACCCATTTCTGTGCCTGAGATTTGCTTAAAGCTACATAGTCCGATGAAAACATCATATTTACAAAACTACCAGACGGGGTGGCCGAATGAGTTGAGCCTCCGTCTCCTGTTTTGGGAGATCGGGGAGATCCGAACCCATGAGTTTGTATGTTGGTATCCTGGTCGAGTCAAACCAATGACTTAAAAATTGATACTTGTCACTTCCTAGACAGGCGCTAGGCATTATTAGGATGGGGCAAGGGCTGGTTGGCTCAGTGTCAGGATAATGTGACTGAGTGGGATATCAGGTCATGGTGCTGGCGGCCTGGTTTCCCAGTGGGGCAATACTATAAAGTCGCCATGAGTGTGCACTGTCACAAGTCGGTACCCATCCTGATATGACCCTAGATGTTGCTAGGATGTAAAACAATAACAAACAAACAAACATTTTCAAAACCAATATAATTATCTCGATTTGATTCTAACTTATTAAACATTTGTTACCACATAGAAGGGACTATCGAGGCAATTTAATAGAATCGGTTACTGCAGAATCCTATGATGTCTGAGTTTTGGCGTGCTTGCAAAAATTAATTTAGCATGTTTGCACTGCTATTCAAATAAATGTTACTTCAAAGTAAAGTAAGGTAGATTATAGCAATCAATCCAATATATTTATCTAAGAAAATGACAAACTCAACGCCATCGGACTAGGCAACTTTAAACAAAGATGGGACTGTTGGGAGGGACGGGTACATTTGTCGCTGGATAGTGTAAACATCCTTTATTAAATGCCTAAGTCAATACAAAATGATAAACTGCTATGCATTATTAAATTTGCATAATCCTATTGCTTTCATTTTTTGTGTGTTTCTTTTGGTAAATAAATTTGATTCATATATATCTTTTGTCAGTGCGATAGCACTGGTCTTCCGACCGTAATGTTGTTTATTTACAGGTAAACAAACACCACTCACACACACACTACACACAGCCATACACACCACCACACACACACACACACACACACACACACACACACACACACACACACACACATTTGAATGGTTTATTCAGTAAATTGAAGTGTGAAGTAAATTCTGCAATGTTAAATATATATTAGGCTGGTCGCTATAGCCTACTTTTACATTAGATTGAAGTAACTTAGATTAAAAATGGCTCACATTAGAGATATTTAGAAAATAGAATGGAAATGGGTGCAGAGGCAGAACAGCACGAAAACAGTGTTGACTTTAAGGAGATGAAGACCATCATTAAGTCTCTGCATACATCACCAGAATCACGAGACAGCTACCATTAACTGTCAAGACAACATCAAGTGATCATCTTCCGCCTTAGAACTGGGCATAACAGGCTTAACAATCACCTGCACAGATACTTCCGTGTAGTGCCATCTGCCCTCTGCCCCTGTGGACAGGAAGATCAGACTGCTGAGCATATCCTACAGAGCTGCTTAAACCAGCACTCACTGAGGGAAGAGATATGGCCAGCTCCCACTGACTTGCAGAAGAAGCTGTACGGGGCTGCAGATGTGCTACAGAGGACTGTCAATTTTATTATGAGAACTGGGTTCCAAGTGTAATTGAAGGCGAACGAAAAGAAGAAGAGATATTTATACTAATTAAATTTAGATGCACACATCATATGCTTGTATGACTTACAACAACTTAATATCCGTTATATGCAGAAATAAATGTTTAATAAGGGAAGCTATGTTTAGTTTAATCTGGATATGCACGAAACAACATAGGCAAGTACTTCTGTCTTGAATATTTCTGACTTCATCAATTATGTAACCCTCCTAAGTATTAAGGAAATCAGGAAAGCTATCACCATATGGCGCAGTCCACCTGGGTATGTGTAATGGCACAAACCAACACAGAAGTGGACAGGCCACGGTCATGCAACTGATCCACCCTGAAATATAAAATGGCTAGGCAAACAACACAGCCATCCCACCTGGCCACAGTTCTAAAGGGTCCGAGTATGTTCTAGCACACGAGTGCACTATCTAAGGACAGGGTTTAGGTGAAAGGATGCTGTAACAAATAAAATAAAATAAATCTGAATGGAACGGGATCCTCTCCTGCAAGCCTGCATGTCACCCAAGTAGATGTACATAGTAGGCTAAGGTATCATTACTCAGACTAGACAAAAAAAAACTGGAAAATTACAAAAAAACTAACATAAGGCTATTACTAACAACCAAAATTGCAGAAGGCTGACCCGAGCAGACACAGGTAAACACTCCTGGGCAAAGGAACAGATCAAGACAGCGCCACAGCTGTCCAGCGTTGAAAACAAGCACCCTGACAGGAGCTTATACGTTATGGGCAGAGTAAATACCTCGTCAATAAAAAAAAACTAAAAAAAAACCTTAAAGGTTTGAGCTTTTGTCGTTTTCTGAGATAAATATTAAGTTTATCGTTGTGATCTACCTTATTTTAATTTGAAGTAAGTTCAATTTAAAATGCCTTCCTTGGGAGATACTTGAAGCGCAAAGAGGCAACATTACTTTTGGCGTCCTAGTCAAAACTCTGACTCCATAGGTTCCCTTTGTTTAAAACAGTCCTCACGAAACCATGTTCGATTCCTAAAGGGGCTGTCAGACTATGACGTATGGCCTTAGCGTATGCCGACTTATGCGATTTTCGACCAACACGTCGGCATACAGCATCATACATTACATATATGTTGGGCATACGTCGAGTATGCTCGGGGTACGGTGTCATAGGTCGGCATAGGTCGAGCCGCTAAAAAAATGTTGTGCATATTCAAAATTTTCAACGTATGTTGCCGTATGACTCATATGTTTCTCATACGCTCGGCGTATGCAGGGTGTACATCAGCATACAATATGCACACGTTAGGGGTAGGTTGTGATAGGTTGGAACATGTTAGCCATACGTTCAGCCGTGCAGTCCGCATACAGCCAATGGATGCATAACATACTCCTAACGTACTTCGAATGTATGCCTGCCATATCTCCAGCGTACTTAACTTATGTGCCATACTTCTAGCGATGAAATGACATGCGTAATGTTGGTAAGCGTGCCGTGAGCATATGCGATAGGTCAGAGATACGTTCTTCATACGTTACGTACATTGTGTTTACCTTGTGTGTGCGTTGTGTGTACGCCCATTTCTATCCCCCGCCCCTGCAAAGTTTGACGAATGCCGACATACTGTCAAATTGTCGTACGTTGGGCACGCGCTGACGCCGTACGTCATAGTGTGACAGGCACTTTACTTTGAAAAGCCCATTGTTGTTTGTGTCCGATATTTGTTTGAACAAAACAGCAGCTCTGGAGAGTTTGTTGATGACTTTCACTAAGGGTTGGTGGGTGGGTGTGAGCGGGGGAGTGCAGGGCAAAACATGTTGGGTCATACTCCACCGCTTCCCTGATGGAGTCGAGTGTTAAAATCTGCACCAACACACTGCTTCACACGACCACCCGGTTTACACAGTGGGAGCCGGGCGCATCACACAATCCCAAGGCAGTGCTTGGTGAAATGATGCATATTGTCCATTACAAGCCTGCCGCTTGGCCGACTCCAACACACTGCATCAACTCGACCACCAATCGGGGCCGAGAGGGGTATGGGAGGACATAGGGGGAGATGGAGTGGAGATGGAGGGGGACAGAGGGGAGCAGTGGGGGAAGTGGGGGAAGTGGGGGAAAGGGCTCCAATCTACCACAAGTCGGGAACGAGTGGAGAAGGAGAGGGTGAACTGTGCCGTGAAATCGACAAGATGGCGATTTGGACTCGGTGAGATGCCCCAGATCTGGGCTAATTGTGCTGGAGCATCCCCCCCCCCCTCACACACCCACCACCTCCCAAAACACACACACACACACACACACACACACACACACACACACACACACACACACACACACACACACACACAGATTGCAAGACTGATGTACCGATTGTGAGGGCAAAACCAGCGAACAGATCTCTGGTGAGGATCAAGATAAGCAAAGTGCCGAAATGTCCCACCGAATCCCAACATGGGCTTACCTACCGCAAAACTTCCAAATGACTTTAAAAATGTGATACTTGTCGCTACCTAGCTTGGTGTCCGGCATTACTAGGACCAGTGGAATGAGGAAGACCAATTGTCTGTGATTGAAATTTCCACCACTTAATCAACTAATGTATCAACAACAATAACAAATTGAAGCTGCAATAACTGTGGCCTAGAATGAGAAGTGAAAGGAGGAAGACCAATTGTCCGTGATTGAAATTGCCACCACTTAATCAATTAATGTACCAACAACAACAAACTTGAAGCTGCGTTTGATGTGGTTTCGAATGACAATCCAACCTCACCCTGGTGGGATTCGTTGGTAAGAAGCTAAGAACCCGTAACATTTGAAGAAACATGCACGCGAGGTTGCAGAATGAGTTGAACGCCGGCTTCCCGTTTGTCACGTGGTAGGATTAGAAATGATGGCAATTTTACTTTTAATTTTGGGGGCCATCAAAAATGCAATCTTTTTAGTTTTGGGTGGGTCCAATTAAGTCACAACCTAAAAAAGTCCATGTCTTCTTTAATATTAGAGCGATTTTCACAAATGAAGTGTCATTATATTTCAAATTCAATATACTAACAGGTGAAATCCATTAAATCAAACTCAAAACTATTTTTGAAAATCACTTGGGAGACCTACTATTAATTGGTTGAAGTTGTATGTACTAACATCATCTAACCTCATAGGAAGACTACCGACTGAGACTATGCCTACATAGTGAATTTATATAGCCTCCTGCGAGTGTGCATCATGGTGGGTTTATAGTGCTGTCCAGCTGGCATCATGACCCAATAGGCGACTCAGTCGCATTATCCTGACAATGAGCCAACTGGTTAGTGATCAGTTCCCTATTCTAGCAATGCTGAGCACTAGGCATAGCCACAAGTATCAATTTTGTTAAAGCTTTGGCTTGACTTGGCTTGGGATCGAACCCACGACCTCTCGCTAAACGACCTGCTGGCAAATTTCACAACGGCAAGATTGGGTTTATTTAAATAAAACTGGTGTGTATGTCAGATGTGTGTGTGTGTGTGTTGGTGTGTGTGTGGAATGTGGTTAAAAAAACAACTGAAGTGGGCATTCTATTAATGGTTTTGAGGCCATGAATCACAACAATCACTTCCTTAATGTCGTGCCTAATTGGTGTACTGTATTAACTAAACGAAGCGTGGTGGGTGGGGGGAATAAAACAACACAAGGTCTTATTTAACTAATGGTGCTGTCACATTACAACGCTTCTCGCCAACGCGCGTTGACGTATGTAATTTTTTGGCAGAACGTCGGGATACGTCAGTAAGCGTTACGCGCGCATTAGGCGCACGTTGGTATTCGTTGATGGTCGGCGAGGGTCGGCAGCGCGTGTCCGGGAATCGGCGAAGTTTTGTGCTTGCACAAAACTTTCGACGTGCGACAACGCGCGGGTGCTAACATTATGGCGACGTTAGGGGCCCGTCGAGATACGTTAAACACGCTGGAATAACGTTATGCGAACATTATGCACACGCCGCGTGTGCGTGAGGGTCATTCCCACACGTTGCGTCAAGCTGTTGCTTTGTTTGGTTGTTGTTTTACATCCTACTGACATCTAAGGTCATATCAGGATGGCGCGCCAAACTTTTTTTGTTTTTTTTCTCACAACGTCGGCCACACGCTACCAATACGTTGCGCTGACGCTGAAAAGTTTGACGTGTCTCAACGATTAAAAGTGATTTTGCGCGTTTGCGGCGTGCTGGCGAGAAGCGTCATAATGTGACAGGCCCATAAGACGAGTGGTGATTCGCTTTCCGATGAAAGGCTTGCCTTCGGCTCAATGTGGGCGACTTAATTTTTACAAAATTGACAAGAATTAGGCTTGACACCAAAGCACCCCGTGGGGACCCATAAACGCCAGGTGCTGTCCATAAGGAACACTCATTGCCACACACTCCCATATATTTAAACAGACTGCGCAGTAAAACTTGCATACACAATTGCAGCTTTTTCAGGATGTCTGCATTCGCTTGGTTGTGTTGGCCTATCAAAATTAAATATGTATCGGTCTGTAACAGTGTAAGTGTGACTGGATGAGTGATTTCAGTGGCGTTTAAGTTAATCCGGTAACTTCCACTATGAATCTCATGTTTGTTTGTTGTTTTACGTCTGAGCAACATCTAAGGTCATATCAGGACGGGTATGAATCTGAACATAGCTAGTGAGGTACCATGTATTTGGGTTCCACATTGTCAATGGTTAATTCTTTCTGGGGTTTTATTTGGTAGTAAGTCGAATAGTTATTGTTGCCTCTGTGGTCTAAGGATGTTAGCAACACTACATGTATTTAATCTATCCCACAAAATGTAAAAGAAATATGCATTTATGGTTTTGTGCTTAATGTAAAATGTGAAAATTTGCATATTCATGCATCTACCCAAACTCCCCCCCACCCCATTTGTTTTCTTGTAAGACATAATCCTTTTTGCTTCACTGCAATTGATAACATTTTGAATTTGCTGTGTGTGTTAAAATAATGTTATGGGTGTCTATTAAAATGATGTTATGGACGTGTGGTTGATTTTCATGTTACATGAGTAATTTTAACGGTTTGCTCAATTTGCATATGATGAAAATAAACAAATTGAAATAGGATTTTTTCAACTCTGACATATATGCGCACAACACATACACCTTCATATGAACGTGGATTCTGCTATTATTTGAAATGTTTTCTGCTATTATCTGGAATGTTTCCAGTTTGGGTTTCCATGCCACACATGTTGTGCCCAGGTTCAGAGAACCAACCACCCAGTTAACATTAAATAGTACATTGACTATTTTTATCAGAGCTCTCCATGACTTTGAAGCTCAATCAACTAATACCCAAAAATAAATGAATAAATAAAAATAAAAATAACAAGTTTATGTAGTATGGGTTTGAGGGAGTTACGTGGTTGTGATGAGCACCAGATCTCAACTCCCCTCCGCCGATACCAACTCGAGAAGTACATCCCTCCCCCCATTCCAGGCAACAAGTGTACAAGAATCGAGAAGAGTGGTTGAGAAATGGCTCCCCTTTTTACAAACAACAGATTGAGGATGCCAACACATTAATTCCCCCTCACAGCAGGACGCCACCTGCAGGTACCCATCCCCATCAACAATGCAGACAGAGCATCTGTTTTAACAACAAAATTATTATCAAACTCAGGGGCTTAGCTATAAATTACAAAGTTGTAAGCACACAATTAGTTGATAAATAGGTGGGAGAATTGATTATGCTTCTTGAACTATGGAAACACTAAATATTGTGCCATAGTGGTGAGTTCTAGAACTAGAAGTTAGAGAAATATATGTATCAATGCCCTACAACAAGTAAGAATTAATATATGCTTCGGCTACTAAACAAAGGATAGACGGCATATGGTGTGGTACTGTTTTGTTTTGTTTTAAAGGAGAACTGCTGCAGCACACAAAGGCCTATGCGCTAACACAAGCAATCTATCTGGATACCCTTTGCAGCTGCACTCGTGAAAAACCCGCTTTAATCACATCCATTATGATTGAACGCAACATGACATGGTGCGCAATATCAAGTTTCCTGCCAATAGGGTGAGTGAAGGGTTGGCTGCTTGCCATATATGACGCAAGGAAGCCATATTGACCTGGAAGCCACTTATGCTGAGTTGATTGGCTTACAGGCTGCAGGTTCCTGATGTGGCTTCCTGGTAGAGTTCGCAGTAATGCCTGGATCAGAGACTTGGTGCCTACTTCTGATAGGCTTCCCCTGGCTTCCCCTAGTAGGTTTTCCCCCCAACTTAAATCCAAAACCGGATGGCCGAATGAGTTGAGCACCCACTTTCCACATGGAAGGTTGTGAGATTCGAACCCATAGCATTCAAAGCCTTGCCGAGTCAAACTAATGACTTGTCACTTGACACTACCTAACCTCATATGAGAATATAGCGAAACGTTGACCTGTTGGGATTCTCATTGGAAGCTACCGATGACATACAATTATACTTATCGCTCGCTACCTAGCCTGGTGCTCAACATTACTGGGACAGGGCAAGGAATATTGGAATGGGGAAGACCAGTTGTCTGCGAGTGAAATTGTCCCTGCTTAATCAATGAATTTAACCGACTAAAGAAAAGGTAGTCCACTGTTGTAAGCAATGCCGCCAATGGTGCATGTGAGATCTCGACTCTTGATGTGGCTTTGCTTTGTAGTACGAAACCGCATGCTATGTCTTATTGCATTACCCACCCAGTGCGTGCACTGTGGGAGACGGTTGCATGCAGGCACCCAAAGCTACCGTCAACACAAGAGCACAGTATGAAGCAGTGTCGCTTCTAAAATGGCTTCCAGAATGGCACAATTGGATTTGTACATATGTGTATATATATATACAGATGAACCTCGATCCAACGGACACTGATGCAACGGATTCCGGATCCAACGGACACAATCCGCTAGAGTGAATATCTGAACATTTGCACACTTTAAGAGAACTAGTTATTAGGGAACAGTATCAGCGAGGCAAGCAGTTGAAACTTGACACATTTTTTAAAAGCAAGGATCCTGAACCCCAGCATTCTGAACCCCAGCCTCCTGAACCCCAGTCTTCTGAACCCCAGCCTTCCACCAGCAATACTTCAGTAGCCACCACCACTTTTTATGAACCTTAGTTCTGTATTTTGTGTTTATTTTCGTACCCCCTGGAAAATTTCGTCGCTGCAATGGACAAACGGCTTTAACGGACAACTGCTCCCCCCTATTAGTCCGTTGGATCGAGATTCATCTGTATAATATATATATACATGTATTTATGTGTATATATAAAAATATATATATATATGTAATATATATATGACTACGAGCATAACGCCACAATGGTGGAGGGGGCTGAGGGGCATTGTAGCATGTAAACATGTAAATTGCATGTAAACATGTAAATTAAATTAGGTCAATGTTTGTTGGGGTTTTACTTCCTAGCAACATCTAAGGTCTTATCAGGACGGGTACCGACTTGTGACAGTGCGCACTCATGGCGACTTTATAGTGCTGTCCCACTTGGATACCAGGCCACCGGGACCATGACCTGATTTCCTACTCAGTCACATTATCAAAGGAACTAGAGGGCTCTCATTAAACATTTATTGCAGAGTGTTACTCCTGTGCTATGTTACTACACTTGACAATTGGTAAACAAAGCCAGTACATGTCCACCATTTTGGCATTCACACCAAAATTAATTTAGCATGTTTTCACCGCAAATATCTCCAGGGTTAACCCTTTAAAATGTTATTTCAAACTAAGACCTGAAATAAAGTTATGGTTCCGGTTGCAAGCAAGCAAAAAATGTAGGGTAGGTAGGGATTTTTATGTTGATTATTATTATTATTTATTTATTTATTTTCCTATGAATCCCTTGACCATGATGTAATATGACGTAGCAACCCATGTCATTTGTCAGAAAACTTCATTCAAACAAAGAAATACTGTGATTGGCAACTTTTTGCAGGGCCATCGTGCAACCAGACACAGTTCCTTTTTTTGGTTAGGCCTAAAGTAAAATAAATAGATCATAGTGTAGTAGTCTGTACATGAGCTCCACTACCACGTGGTGGCAGAAGACAGTACGCTGCACACCTACACAGTTACACTGAACTGCGCTAGGTGGCGGCACGCTAGCCACCAGGCAGGGCCCCGACTGGGCTGCCCTCTACTACGTGTGGCTAGAATACCCCCACCCACCTATAGAGGCGATGTGGGACCTAGCGAGTTAGGGGGGGGCAGGTCCATTTACTGTTGACGCCACAGAGAGCGGATAGGTTTTGGAATAAAGCAGTTGAAGCATACTGTTACTCAATCTTGCCGTTCTTCTGTGAGTGTGTGGCAGTGTGAAGACCATGGGCTACCACAATAGCAATCAATCTAATGAACAACAATATATGGCAGAAATTCGACTATAAATATAGGCGCAGTTTCATGGCTGAAATGCAATGTGATGCGCTCCTCCTCTGGCACGTGCTCCCATATAGACCGTGGTAAAACCCTGGTAGCACTTTATGTCGCATCGTGAGGATTAAGTTATAGCATATAAACATACAGTTATCGCAACTACCGGGCGACCATGCTTTTAGCCCGAATACAGGATAACATGGTTAACTGCGGTTCCGATATGTTTATCGCGATACCTCTTGCTGACATATCTGCTTCAGTCACTCCACCTACAGCATCCCTGGTAATCTCCTTACCAGGACACTTATGTGACAGGTCTAGAGTAGCAAGCCTAGTGGGCTTCTTACTAACACACTTTATTAACATATATATATACACAAATGTATTAAGGCAACATGTGGGCATTGCATTGCATGTTCTCCAGTGTTGGTAGACCATGGGATTGCGAGTTCGAACCCTGGTCGAGTCAAACCGATGACTTAGAAATTTATACTTGTCGCTTCATAGCCAGGCGCTCGGCATTATTAGGATAGAGCAAGGACTGGTTGGCTCAGTGTCAGGATAATGTGACTGAGTGGGATATCAGGTCATGGTGCTGGCGACAGGGTCTCTCAGTGGGGCAGCACTATAAAGTTGCCATGAGTGCGCACTGCCACAAGTCGGTACCCGTCCTGATATGACCTTAGATGTTGCTAGGATGTAAAATAACAACAAACAAACAAACAAACCTTGCATGTTCGCAGAGTTGACTAATTTGATTGGGAAGCTCTAGGCAAAGACAGAGTTGATACAACACAATTACAACATTGTTCACAATTTATCAAACAGACACGCGACACCACCACCAACCTCTCCAGAATGGCCTTGCGCGCCACCTCCTGATTGGCTACCTCCTCTCCTGCCATTCCATCCATTGGAATACCTCCGGTGGTCACTGCCTCACTTCCAGGCGAGCTGGCAACCTGAGCAAACTTACCGCCCACCCACCTGTCTACCTATTACTTTCTATTTCACTTCAACATAGGGTTTCACCCAGGTCTCTCTTGTACTGTGAATAAACTCTCTTTACATGCATTACAACCTTCTTGTCATTCTTTCGCTGAACCAGGTAATACCTTGCTGCTTAAATACTGTCATGGGGTGATGAAAATGAGAAATATTGTGCCTAGAGTGGGACTCGAACCCACATCTCTTTGCATTCCGGACCAGTATGCTAACCATTACACCACCTAGGCTCCCTGATATCACCATACCACCTACGCCTACCTGTCTATGCGGCTCATTGCCTGAGGTCAGTGCAGACTACTACAATACAATAAGTTCAGCATTACTAGAATCCTGAAGAAGTTTGATTGATTGATTGATTGATTAATGGTTTAATGCTGTGTCAGAAACAAGGGCTATCTTTTGGCTATCTTGTCAATCATATCCACATGCATACCATGAAATTTAAATGAAACTTCGAAATGGTTAAATCCATGTCAAGTGATAGCAAAAACCATCTGACCTATCTCAACTGACAGCAAAATCAAACTCACAAAAAATAGCCAAAATTTCAGGAGGTGATATATAGCGCAGTTGTTTTGGGAACTAAAAACTTTGTGTTTTACATTGGTAAAAATGTATTGTGTGCTATTTACATTAAAACAGGGTTGATGCAAGGCCATGAAATCTACACATTCAAGCCAAACATGTTCGAATTATAAAGTCCACGGCTCGGATCTGTGGTTGTGTAGGCAGGCTATGGTGAAATCAATACAGGCAAAAAGAGAAAGGAAGAGTATAAAGAGTCAAAGAAGAGAGAGAGAGCCAAGCCCCCAGGTTTATTCTTATATGGTACATGGATCCAGTATGGCATATCACCTGACCACATTCTCCCAATGAGAATCAAGCATCTACAACCCTACCAATGAGAATCAAGCATTTCCGGTCCCCATGGTTACAGTGATCTGCCCAACACCACCAAGCGGCGTGGCTCCTTTGGTCACCACCTGCCCTGAGCTAAGTGTGTGGTGATCCGTGACTAGCAGAGGGGGGAGGGGGTAGTGGGTAGAGCTCCAAGTGCTCCTTACACACTATCTTACTAGCACCACAATGTCTATTTACAATGAGTCAAGTACCAACAGCAACTACATAAACAGATATATGCACCTGGCCCTATATACCTTTTTCATAAATAGAACATTTGCATTCCCTCACCAATGCGTCATTATCGGAATATTTTACAGAGTGTTAGTGGGCACTGACACCCAATTCACAGGGGGTGGTTCTCCTTTGAGTAAAAATGCATGAGTCAGCCAAGGGGCTGAGTCCTACACTCCTGATTCATGCAGTCTGTGGTATTATCACTGTAAACATCTATCCAGTCGTGACAAGAATCAGTTTTGTAAGCCTTTGCTTTTGACTTGGCTAGAGGATCAATCCTACGACATCCCATGAGGGGTAACCGGACGTGGTGGCTGAATTGGTAGAACACAGGCTTCCCATGCAGAAGATTGGGAATTCGAATCCCGGCCGAGTCAAACTAATGACTTACAAAATGTATACTTGTCGCTACCTAGCCTGGCGTTTGACATTACTAGGATAGGGCAAGGATGGGTTTGCTCAGTACAGTACAACCCCATTAAACCAAGCTCGGTTAAACCAAAGTATTGGTTAATCCAAACAAAATTGTCGGCCCCAGGCCACTTCCGGTACAGTTAAACCAAACTTTCATGTGGTTTTAAGGTCATCTGAGTCTCCCAGTGAGGCAGCACTACAAAGTCGCGATGAGTGTGCACTGTCACAAGTCAGTACCCATCCTAATATAAGCTTATATGTTGAAAGGACGTGAAAATCCAACAAATAAACTAACTTTCCGTGAGGGAAGTGAGTGCTTTACGCAGTCAGGCATCCGGTCTGGTAGTAGTACTACTAGTACCAGTAACCGGAAGTCGGGACACTGCTGCGTCTGCCTGGGTTAAAGCCCCATTCCCACGCACTACTGACACTCATCCTGGGCGGACGCCGCCCGCCCTGATTCCCCAGGGACCAGTGCGCGTCCCAGCCACGGAAAGGGCCCTGATTGATTGACTCATTATGGCGGCGCGTTCTAGAAACATCTAATGCCATGTACACACATAGCGTATAGGATTCGCGCATAGGACTCCCGATCAGCTTAAAACTGCAGTCGGGCCGATTCATTTTTCGAATCGGGAATCGCAATCGTAGTGCTAGCGCACACCTACCGTTTTAGCCCTAAAAATTAGTTTTAGTCGTGAATCGCAATCGGTAGGTGTGCTAGGGGAGTGCACACCTCACGATTTTTGGGTAGTTTTAGGTCGTATACGCTAGGTGGGTGCGGGGAAAACGATCGTATACGCTAGGTGTGTACCGGGCATAAGGGCATATAGGATATGTACAGGCTTGTGACAGAGCGCGTGGGTGTGTGGGGCTGGTGTTGGTGTGGTGTGTGTGTGGTGTTGGGCTGGGGGTGGTGTGGGGGTGATGTCGGTGTGGGTGTGGTATGGTATTGGTATGGGAGTGACATGAGTGGTAACATGATGGGAATGCTGGGTGAGAGTGGGAGAATGCAACGCAATAGTGCCGGCATATAACAGGAGTGCTGGGCGAGAGTGAGAATGCAAGGTAATAGTACCAGCATGTATGGTACTATGATGAGTGCGCTGGGTGAGAGTGTGAGAATGCAAGGTAATAGTACTGGCATGTATGGAAATGTGACGAGCGTGCTGGGTGAGACTGTCAGAATAGAAGGCAATAGTACCAGCATGTATGGTAATATGACGGTAGTGTTAGGTGAAAGGGTGAGAATGCAAGGTAATAGTACCAGCATGTATGGTAATATGACGAGAGTGCTGGGTGAGAGTGTGAGAATGCATGGTAATAATACCAGCATGTATGGTAATATGATGGGAGTGCTGGGTGAGAGTATAAGAATGCAAGGCAATAGTACCAGCATGTATGGTAACAAGGCAGGAATGCATGGTAATAGGACAACAAATAGGACAATGCAATTCCATCTTAGCGCCAGGCGGAGCCAAACCCCAAGAACCAGAAGGAGGATGGCAGGTCGCGTCTTACAAAAACACTACAGATATTGACAGCGAATAAAAGCCGCAATGCCAGTCTCCCTCCCACAGGGCATGGTGCTGTAAAATCATATTGTCACAGAAATGGGATCCAGCCTCAAGTCCAGATCCTCCACCTGCTTTCCACACTCACACAATTCCCATGATTCAGTTGCTCACAGCAATTTTGTGGCATTAAATTGCAATTTCTGTTTACAAAGCTCACCCACACACCACCCACCACCACCCCCATATAGGAGTGAAGCGGTGTGTGTGTGGGGAGGGTGGGGGTGGGGGTGAGGGGCTCTTCAGCCCTGAATGCTTTCCAATATCCGGCCGGGCTCCACCTGTGGGATGCCGGTGAAGTGATGGCAATGGTGCAGATATGCGGCATTTCGCTTTACTGGCAATCACTCGAAAGCGCCAAAGGAAATTTGGATTTTTGATTTTTGTTTTTATCAGAACAAAATTACTTCTCAATTTGGAAATCGATTTGCAATTGCGCAACTTTGTGTTGCAATTTACCTATTTTTACTAGAAAATAGCTTTTGTAATTTTACTATTGTGTAGTAATCTGCATAATTTGCATCGCGATTCATGAGGCTACCTTCAACAAAATGTTCACCGACACGTTACATCATAATGCTATGGTAGAGGAAATATCGCAGAAGAGTAGTGAAGAAATGTACATATAGGTGGCGCTAGTGTTAATATAACAATAGACTACATCACCTTTCCAGCCGCGGGGTGCATTGTGGGATGTGTCAGAGCAAAACAAACCCGCGAGAAGCACATGGCGGCACATGCTAATACACTGGGTGCAGTTATGAAATGTGCTAGTTTCAGCTCATCTCAGCTCTTGTTTGAGACATAGAACACTAACTAAAAAAATATATATAATAAATTAAGATATTAATCTTTTATTCAGCATTGCATTTATATCAATATAATAAGCACATCTTATGCCATGTGCATTTAGACTTAGACAAATCTGGGCACTCAGACTAGTGTTACTGTTAGAGCCATAGCCAGAATCAGTTTTACTTATTTTATTCATGTTTTTATTTATATCCTATGGTTAATGACATGTGTAGAAATAGAAAATGAGTAGGGTTAATCAGATATTCGGTTATATATTTTTTTGAAACAGGTTTTTGTTGACACATTTGACATTTTAATATTTAGAACAATAATTACTTCTGGCTAATCAGCCTGTAAAGTGACTGAAATTGTATGTTTCTTAGCTCAAAATGTTTAATTATGGAGAGTTCAGTCTTAAACATATTCATTATATTATTATATTGCATCCTTCCGTCCATGTTTGTGCCAAATCGTTATGCATTTCTATTAATTTGGAATAAAATGGAAGTTTTGCCCTGCGCGTATCGGCAAACTCAATGGCTGTATGCCTTTGCTTTGCTCCCAACGCCGTTTTCAGCGCATGCGCACTCAGAACCGTGATCTTGTCTATTGCTGTGGGCCAGCTCTTGACCTACATAGCTGGTTGCACACCAACCAGCTCAGGTCACATGACATACTTACTCTCTCTCTCTTTCTCTCGTACATGTTATTTATATTGACATAATATATTACATAGCACAAACATTTATATTCATTGTGATTTCTTCACCTAATCTCAATAATCTCTGCGTCTGTCAACCAATTTAATTGGCACTCTCATATAACTTCCCACAATTGAGATAAATACAACAAAAATATCAACTAAGTCCCTCATCAGGTGTGAGCATAACAAAATAACTGAGGGATGATTATGAGATGATGTAATTTCTGGTAAAACCAGCCACCAAGGGGTCGGCAATGCTGAGAGAGAGATTGTGTGGGAAGTGGGAGGAGCTGCTGATTTGACGGTCTGCGCACCCTGCGTTGCGCATCCCGCAACCGGAAACGACGCCGCCGCTGACAAGTGAACAAGCTTCTTTAATTCACATATATTTCTTCTCTTCTGCTAAATTTACTGAGTAATATCATATCATACATTACTTCTTCATTGTCCCGTCCTGATATGACCTTAGATGTTGCTAGGACGTAAAACAACAACAAACAACAAACAAACAACATCTTCATTGTCCATTGGTGGCGATGATGACAGCAGCTCATCATTTGTTGTGAACTCGTCAATGACCGATGAGTCAAATTTGTGCTTGAAATATGTGGCGGCACGTTGGACATGTGTGTGTAGCTGCAATCAGACAGTTTGGTGGGGGGAGGAAATGATCTTTCCTCTGCTGACGCTTTTTGTTTAGTTTGAGATATACGATCAGTTTCAAACCATGCTGTGCCCTTGCGAATAGAAGCATGACATGTATTCCTGTCATTGCACACTGTTTCACAGGTATAAGTGTTGGGATTACATTTCTGCAGGTAGTATTTAACTCTAAGGCAGTTCTTGAACCTTTTCTTCTGACAATTCAGTTTCTGTGTCCTTTTAAAAGTTCGCTAATTATGATACCACACAAGAATGTAGTACTACTACTATTACTACTAGTAGATATTATTACTATTTGTACTAGTAGTAGTCTGGACTGATCTCTCAGGCAAGCAGCCACATAGACAGGTGGGCTTGGATAGGTGATGACATCAGGGTTGTTGTTTGTTGTTGTTTTACATCCTAGCAACATCTAAGGCCATATCAGGATGGGCACCGACTTGTGACAGTGCAGCAACTCCGCATCGGACCGGCACTGGGTTGGCGGTACTTTACAGTTGCTGTCCCACTGGGCAAACCAAGCCACCGTGCACACATGACATGGTATCCCACCGTCTCGATTATTTGACCTGAGCACGTCATGTGCTCTGCGTAGAGCTTTTAATTCTGGTTATTTGGTATAAAGAGTGCAGTGATCGGACAATTAGAATGGGAGTATGCTATTTTTCTTAATTTATTGTCAGCTCGCGATGCCTAAAATGAATGTTGTCTTTCTTTCTCTGATCAGTTAGAAAATTATGTCATCATGTAGAGCTTTTGATTCTGGTTATTTTGTATAAAGATTGCTGTGATAGGATAATTAGAACGGGAGTTATGCTATTTTTCTATATTTTACTGAATTTATTATTGGTGGTTGCTGGAAATTAAGGAATTTAGCAAGTTTGACATGAAATTTCAGAAAGAATACTAACAGTGATGGTCTGTAAAAAAATTGAGCTTCTTATTTCTACTATACAGAATAGATTCTTTAATATTGGACAGATCATATGCAAAATAGCTTCCAGGTGGGACCCTAAAATCCAAGATTTGGCTAATTGGAAATGTGCACAAATTGGGGCAAAAAAATCAATCTTTAAACACTCATAACTTTGCACCTATTCAATCGATCTAAATGATTTTTATATCATTGAGATCCAATTTAAAAGATCTGTACAGATATATAAGATGTAATACTGACCTGTTGAAAATAGAAATCACTTTGGAGTACCTACTAATAATGCCGAGCTCCTGGCTAGGAAGCAACAAGTATCAATTTTTAAGTCATTGGTTTGACTCAACCAGGGTTCGAACCCACGACCCCAAGATCTACCAGCACGGGAGACAGATGCTCTAACTCATTCGGCCATCCCGTCTGGTCTGACATCAGGGAGCCTAGGTGGTGAAATGGTGAGCACACTAGCCCGAAATGCAAGAGCTGTGGGATCGAATCCTGTTTTAAGCGCAATATTTCCCATTGTCATCACCCCCATGAATTAAATTATTCATTTTCTGACATTATAGCAAGGAGCTTCTAGTAAAACACTGGCATCACTCGTGGACGCTCCCTGCGCGCTGCGTGTAACCCTGGTTACCAGGGGTTACCGGAGGTTATCAGTGCGCAGGCGCAGCGCGGCGCGTTAATAAGTGGGACATGGTTTCGCCGAGTTCAGTCACCAGGCGGCGCTCCGCGCGGCAGTCCCGCAGTTACGGCTGAACACGCGCTGATTGGCTGGCCGATAGAGGTCCCGGATGTTCGCTGATCCTGCGACATGTTGCACCAATAAACAACTGGCCGCCGATTTCTGCGTTACCAAACTGCCACCCCCAAGTGACGTCAGTTACTAACACTTAAAGCGCTGTTTCTATTAAGCAATTCCGATTTGCGTCCAAATGCATCGCCGTGGATTCACCCCGCACAGAACTGCAGGGGCCTAACTGGGGATTTTCAGGTGGTACAAGGATTTTTTCGGCGATGGAATAAAATGCTAATGGAATCAAATATTATGTAATAAAATGCTATAAAGCATCATTTATTTTTAATAATATTGTTGTAATCTCTGGTGGTATGCAGCTGGATACCTGCGTATATATATATATATGGAAGTCAGGCCCCCTGGAACTGACTTCACGCATCAAGATGAGACCGTCTGCATTCTACCAAAGGGCAAAAGAACAGAAAATAGCGCAGCCCTATGGCCTGCGCAGCACATGACAGTTGACACACTGGTTCTTCTGTGTCATGCTTTCTTGCTTCAGCAACGAAGCAGAACAGGGCAGAGTAAACGCATTGCAACCGAGAGGATTTCATGGTAATGGTCATTTCCGGTAATATATCGTTACCGTGCTGGAAAAACAATCAAACCAAAATTTCAGTTCCCATAATTGTTCTATCCAGAGGGAGTTCCCATCCTAACCAACAAATCTTTAGCAGTGAATTCTCATGAGTCATATGCACAGAATCAAAAATGTGTTTCGCATGTATATATATAGTAAAACCTCTCTATACCGAGATCGACCACTCCCCTATATCGATCGCTTTATTTGGGTCCCAACAATACCATTGTAAGGATATTCTAACTCCCTAAACCGACCACTTCCCTAAATCGACCACTTAAAGTCGGTCCCATGGTCGGTCGATTCAGTGGGGTTTTAATTAATTTGAAATCCCATAGGTTGCCCTGCCATTAGAAATGGTCAGCTATATATAATGTACCCCTTAAGGATATGGTCACGTGATTTTACCATTTATTCCTTACATGATTATTTGATGTATAATAATGAAAGAACTCAAACTTGGTAGGTTGACTTGGTCTGCCTAGCACCATTAGAGCATGCGCTCTACCGATTTGGCCACCCGTCCGGTCACTATAGAGGATTGCGTTGCTGATGCTACTCACTGACAGTGACAGCTGGCAGACGAAGAGCCGGTGTCACACATAGAGTTGTACATACCTGCGGACAGAAAGAACCAGTGTCAACTAGCAGTGGTTTACAGTGTATACACGCATGAACAGGTTGGTTGTGTGGTTGGTTGTTGGAGTTTTACGTCCTTGCAACATCTAAGGTAATATCAGGAAGGGTACCGACTTGTGACGGTGCTTACTCATGGCGATTTTAGTGCTGCCCCACTGGGAGACTAATCCGTCAGCAACATGACCTGATGTCCCACTCAGTCATATTATCTTGCCACTGAACCAATCAGTCCTTGCCCTTTTCTAATAATGCCGATAGCCTGGCTAGAAAGCGTCAAGCAGAAATTGCTAAGTCATTGGTTTGATTCGACCAGGGTTCGAACCGGTGGGTTTGAATCCCATGATCTACCAAAATGGGAGGCGGACGCTCAACTCATTCGGCCATCTCATCTGGTAGCGCTCATGAACAACTCTGACAACTTGCTTAATTAAAGCTGCATAATCCGAAGATTATTTTTTGTTTTCAATGAACGACTTACCGAGATTTGATTCGACATACCAAACTTAGATATTGGTGCACACACAAAACATGTATTACTACATAGGAGGAATACTAAATGAATTTAATATACCTGCAGAGACACCAATATACTTCAGCTTAAATAATATTGATATATAATAAGCTACACGAAACAAAATAAACACAGCAACATGTCTAGGAACCAGACAGGATGGCCGAATGAGTTAGAGCGTCCGTCTCCCGTGTTGGTAGCCCATGGGATCCTGGGTTCGAACCCTGGTCGAGTCAAACCAATGACTTAACAATTGATACTTGTTGCTTCCTAGCCAGGCGCTCGGCATTATTAGGATAGGTCAAGGACTGGTTGGGTCAGTGTCAGGATAATGTGACTGAGTAGAATATCAGGTCATGGTGCTGGCGCCCTGGTATCCCAGTGGGGCAGCACTATAAAGTCGCCATGAGTGCGCACTGTCACAGGTCGGTACCCGTCCTGATATGACCTTAGATGTTGCTAGGACGTAAAACGACAACAAACAAACAAAACATGTCTAGGCTAATAGGCGACTGACTCTGAGTAGACTACTCTGTACTAATAGTAATACTAGTACTATGCATGATAATGATAAACAACAATCCACTGTGATAAAGAACATCATGAAACCATTGAGAAAGTCTCAATGTTCCTTTGAATGATAGTGAATTTCAAGATTGCAAAGCTGTCGAGTCTCGATTTGGCTAAAGATCTCCCTAAAAGTAAAATACAGCAAAATAATCCCAATTTCCTCCCTTTCACTCGTAATCTCCCACCAAAGAATCATTATTATCTTGTACGCATATTTGTACGCATATTTCTATGCTAAATGCACCACAATGCAGCATTTTGTACCACTTTTTTCTTTCTTCAAAATTGTACCGCTGTGAAAGGGGACAAACCCCGTTCCCATACCCTCCCCTTCAGCCATTCTATTTCTCCCAATATACAATTAGTGTAGGCATATTATGGAGATCTCCCTATTCACACTCTTATCTATCTCTTATCACTGTGAGACTATTATCAGTGGAAATGCTGAACATCATAAGTTGACTTCAGCAGTGACAGGTTCTCTTAAAGTTGCACAGTTCGATGATTTTGAGTTTCTGTCATTTATATACATTAAGTTAATCGATATTATCTACTTTACATTAGTTAATTTCAAACGGCTAACTTTGGAGATATTTTAAGTGAAAACATGCCAAATAAATCAATTTTGGCATGCATGTAAAATAGTCTTCAGTAATCATGGGTTCTATTAAATTGACTTATTAGACCCTTCTATCAGGAATGAAAGTGGTCTCCGGGAAAAAAAGCGGAAATACAGATATTCTCCCATAGGTTTAGCATTGTCAGGGAATCGCGGAAAATTCTCGGAAATCAGGTTTCATATATATTGGTATACGCTGATAGTACTGCGGTGTTTGAAGCATGTATTAGTAATGTACGCTGATAGTGCTGTGGCACTTGGAGCATTTATTAATAGTAATACATTGATAGTGCTGCGGAGTCTGCACCACATATTAGTATACGATGATGGTGCTGCGGGATTGAAAAATCCCGGAAATCCGCGGATTCGCGGAGATCTTTCATCCCTGTTCTATGCAGCCGCAAGTGTTTAATAAGTGTACTGGTAATCTAAGTTGGCTGTGTAGAATGAAACCTAGACAAGTGCTTTAAGGCCCTGTCAGACCATGCCGACTGGGGAACCAGCCGAGAACCAGACACTGTCCGGTTGTGTACGGCGATGTTCGGGTACTGTCCGGTAACCATCCGGTGGTGTCCGGTGGTGTCCGGCGGTGTCCGGTAGAAGTTTTGAACATGCACAAAACTTCTACCGGACACTGCCGGACTGAGGTGTCCGGTTGGTGTCCGGTTTGTCCAGTACCCATCAGTACATGTCCGGTACCCATCCATTGTAGTCTGGTTTGTCCGATTTGTCTGGTACATGTCCGGTACCCATCCGGTACCCATCCGTTACGTGTTCGGTTCTCGTCCGGTTCTCGTCCGGTACATGTACGGTACATGTACAGTACTTATCCGGTTGTCCGGCGGCAATTAACCCAATTTTACGCTCCATTTCAATACATTTTGATAGATTTCTTCACCGGACAACACCAGACTAGAAAATTCTTTGTCCGGTGGTCTCCGGTGCTCAGTCCGGTGCTCAGTCCGGTGAGGTGTGACAATGACTTTAGCTTTGAAGCTTTAAATTGACTTAGTATTCCTTCTGTGCATTACATTTTAATACCATGCACTATTCACATCCGGTACAGCGGGTTTTCGCAGCACCATGGGATATTGCAACACTGAGAATCGATTCATTGACTGAAAAATGATAAAAGCTAACACCCAAATTGTTTTGTTTGTTACATGGATCGCCACATATTATATAAAAGTGTATCTGGTCATATTGAATTATTACAATGACTTTAAAAGTAAAGGGAAGAAAGAAGAAAGTGTAGGGAAAAGGAAACCTCGGTAAATACTTGTAATCCTAAAATGAAGAAATGTACCTCATATCCTTTTACTTATCTTACTTAATACAGTACAACCCCATTAAACCAAGCTCGGTTAAACCAAACGATCGGTTAGTCCAAACTTTTTTCAGCGGCCCGGCAAAATACTACCATTTATCATATAAAAAAGTTGGTTAAAGCAAAGTCTGTTAAACCAAAGTATCGGTTAATCCAAACTAAATTGTCGGCCCCAGGCCACTTCCGGTATAGTTAAACCAAACTGTCATGTGGTTTTAAGGTCAGCTGAGACTTTTTTATATGATAAATGGTAGTATTTTGATGAGTCGCCGAAAAAAGTTTGGATTAACTGATCGTTTGATTTAACTGAGCTTGGTTTAATGGGGTTAAACTATATATGCATAAAAAACAATAATCATAGTGTCCACACACATTGTATATTACATTCATAATGCACCAGAGTTGTTGCCAAAGCCAAATCAAAGTCGACGTCAAAGCTCGGTTAAACCAATGATCGGTTAATCCAAACAAATTTCTAGGGTCCCTTCAAGTTTGGTTTAATGGGGTTATACTGTATGTGTATTTCAATTATACTATAAATATCATGTAAAAGCTTTGTGCAAAAATATCTGAGCAATCACGGCCGGAAGACCAGTGCTTGGGCACTGAGAAATGACATAGGAATAAAATACATTTACCAATCATGACTGTTACTATCCCAGCGCACGGTCCAGTCTGCTGCCAGACCAAGGGAAAAGGCTCATACATCAGAAGTCGATTCAGGGCTTTGTTACGTTGTGGTGGTGGTGGTGGTGGTGGTGGTGGTGGTGGTGGTGGTGGTGGTGGTGGTGGTGGTGGTGGAGGTGGTGGAGTGGGGGTTTAGATGACATTCGATTATTGCACTAGCAAGAGGAGAATGGAATATTGAAGGCATTAAAATGGCAGGGTGAGTTTGATGGCGTGGCGGGCCTGATATGGTGGTGGCGGTGGTCTGTGAGTGGCGGTGGAGGTGATGGTGGTATGGTGGAGGTGGTGTGGTGGTGGTCTGTGAGTGAGGGTGATGGTGGTGAGTGGTGGTGAGTGGTGGTGTGGTGGTGTGGTGGTGTAGGTGGTGGTGTGGTTGTGGTGTGGTAGTGATGTTGTGGTGGTGTGGTTGTGGGTGGTGTGGCGGTGTATGTGTGGTAGGCATAGTGGTGGTGCGGTGGTGGTGTGGTGGTGGTGGTGGTGTGGTGGTGGTGTAGGTGGTCGTGTGGTGGTGGTGTAGGTGGTGGTGGTGGTGTAGGTGGTGGTGATGTGGTGGTGGTGTATGTGTGGTAAAGGCGGTGGTGGTGTGGTGGTGGTGAGTGGTGGTGGTGGTGGTGTAGGTGGTAGTGTGGTGGTGGTGTAGGTGGTGGTGTGGTGGTGGTGTAGGTGGTGGTGATGTGGTGGTGGTGTATGTGTGGTAAAGGCGGTGGTGGTGTGGTGGTGGTGAGTGGTGGTGGTGGTGGTGTAGGTGGTAGTGTGGTCGTCATATGGTGGTGGTGGGTGGTGTGGTGGTGTATATGTGGTAGAGGTGGTGGTCGTGGTGTGGTGGTGGTGAGGTGGTGTGGTAGTGGTGGTGGTGGTGGTGTGGTGATGGTGTGGTGGTGGTGGTGTGGCGGTGGTGGTTTGTGGTGGTGGTGTGGTGGTGGTATGTGGTGGGAGGTGGTTGTAGGAGTGGTGGTGTGGTGGTGTGGTGTGGTGGTGGTGTGGCGTGGTGGTGGTGTGGTGGTGGTGAGGTGGTGGTGGTAGTGGTGGTGGTGAGGTGGTGGTAGTGGTGGTGGTGTGGTGGTGTGGTGGTGGTGGTGGTGTGGTGGTGTGGTGGTGGTGTGGTGGTGTGGTGGTGGTGTGGTGGTGGTGTGGTGGTGTGTGGTGGTGGTGTGGCGGTGGTGGTGTGGTGTGTGGTGGTGGTGGTGGTGTGGTGGTGTGGTGGTGGTGGTGGTGGTAGTGGTGGTGGTGGTAGTGGTGGTGGTGTGGTGGTGGTAGTGATAGTGGTGGTGTGGTGGTGTGGTGTGGTGGTGGTGTGGTGGTGGTGTGTGGTGGTGTGGTGTACTGGTGGTGTGGCGTGGTGGTGCTGAGTGGTGGTGGTGGACACAACTGATTGTATGGTTTTGCATTTAATGTAAAAACAATGGTTGAATAAAAGTATGACAGAATACAAGTTGAACCCTTCTCGGTAAGATTATGACCGTTGCTGTCGAGATGGTGCTAAGCAATCACCAATCAATCAATCAATCCTGCAAACAATATATAATATCGATTATCTGCGTATTCAACACGGACATGAGCAAGTCTGTTCACAAGAACACTAGTGCTGTTTATTCAGTTGTAAGCATAATACAGGTGCACCCTGCTTAGAGCATTTTAAGGGCCTGAAAAGTAATATTTTCAGCAGGAAACGATACATTTTTCCTTATTTTATACACAGTAACACTTAATAATAAATCCCCACCCGCTAAATAACACCAGTGAGGGGTAGCCAGAGCTAATAAAATCATTCTCATCATTGCCATTGCCACTGTCAGTGTCATTGACGCAGATGGCGTCTGCGAAGATATCGTCAGCGTAATCTCAATCAGAAATCTCGCCGACATTCTCGTCGCTCTGAAAACCAGAAAACATCGTTATCCTTTTCCCCCTAATACCTGTGCATGGAGAGTGTTATCAGACAACCACCCCCCCCCCCTCCACACACACCCACACCGACATCCACACCCACACCTCTTCACTATACCATAGCCCATTGGACCCCAGCTCTCGGCTTCTCAGGGGCGCCCCACGTGACTCTCATCAGGCCACGTGCCAGTCACGTGGCCTGACGAGGCTTGTTTCTCTAGCCCCCTGACCCTGTCGTCATGGTAACCACATGTGGTCAGGACACACACCGCTAGGGGATTGAGGCATCTGGGGTCAATTTTAGACCCATTTTTATAACTAATTTTTATAATTTTATAAAAGATGGACAAAAGGGGGGGGGGGGCAGAGAAAGTGAAAAAAATTATATATTGGCAATTAATAAGTGGTGTCTAGGCAAGACTCAGGAACCTTTTGATAGATGTATTTATTTCAGCCACATTTGACGTCAAAGTGTTACTTACTCATAGAGAAAGCTTATCTGGTTGTCGGAGTTTGATATCCTGGCAACATTTCAGGTCACATCAGGATGGGTACCGACTTGTGACCCTGCGCACTCATGGCAACCTTATACTATTAATTATAGTGCTGCCCCACTGAGAGTGAGAGACCAGGCTGCTGGCACCATGACCCGATATCCCACTTAATCACATTATCCTGATACTGAGTGAACCAGTCCTTGCCCTATCCTAATAATGGCGAGCGCCGGACTAGGTAGTGACAAGTATTAATTTTGTACGTCATTGGTTTGACTCGACCAGGACTCAAATTCCCGACCTTTTGCATAGGAATTCAATGTATATTATTAATTTCAGTATATTATTGCAATTATTAATATTGTTACAAATTATTGCAGAGTTATATTATTGGGATGTTATTGAGCACTATATAATTTCAGTGATTAGGGATTAAAGCCCTCGCAACATATAACAGGATAGAATTGTTATAAGAGTATTATTAATATTTTATACCAGATTACTATTTTTATATTATTATACTATATTACTATTACTATTACTTTTACGACATACCAAGAACCCCCCCCCCCCTCCATAGCACGTTCAATGGCAATTACTTGGACCAACACCGCCAGATGCACTGAAAATAGAATTACCAGAAAGGCTGATATTACAATTAAGTTGCCGATTTAGAAGTCTGCACAGTACTAATGACACTAGATGTTGCCAGGACTTTAAACTCCAAGAACCAAACCAAACCTAGAAGTCTGGTGTAATCATGATTATTTATTATTTATTATTTATCTGTGAGTAGCCCCCCCCCCCCCCTCCACCCTCACACACTCTGGTGTGATGGGTAACCCATCGGGCATACTGATAGGTACCAGGTTACCAGGTAATGCATAACACCTAGCCCAGGGATCCTACACCTTACAACACTGCAGCCTGCACCCCTCCATAGCACCCCCCCCCCCACACACACACACACACTCCTACATAGTTTCCCGTAAAGCCTAGGAAAATTTACAACATATATCTAAACATCAAATTTAAAGCTGCATAATCTGATGAAAACATCAAATATTTAAAAACAAAACACTGACAAAGATGTTATCCTCCATATCTAAAACTTCGATGATGGTGCTCTTATTAAACATTAAGTCTTGATATGACCTTAGATGTTGCCGGGACATCAATCTCCAAAAAACAACCAATTTTATTTCTGCATAGAAGGAATACAAATAAGGAATACAAAGGAATACAAAGAAGGAATTCAAAGAAGGAATACAAAGAAGGAATACAAAGAAGAAATACAAAGAAGGAATACAAAGAAAAGGAATACAAAGAAGGAATACAAAGAAGGAATACAAAGAAGGAATCTAAAGAAGGAATACAATTCAATAGAACCTGTCACTGCTGAGGGCTATGAATATGATGTCCCGTACTTCGATGTGCATGCCAACATTAGTTTGGCGTGTCTTCACTTCAAATATCTATAGATTTACTTTTTTTAAGTTACTTCAAACTTGTAAAGTAGATTACAACGATCAACCTAATATAGTTATCCAATAAATATTACGGAAACTTAAAATCATCGGATTATGCAACACTAAGGTTAATAATGATACCAAACAACACTTTATGGACCAGATGGGATTTGTTTAAATTTTTTTTTATTGACGAGGTATTTACTCTGCCCATAACGTGTAGGCTCCCGTAATGGGGCTGTCACACTACGACGCTTCTCGCCGGCGACCAGGCGACCAGGCGACGTGTGGTGTTTTGGGGCGAAAATGGGTGAAATATCGAGAAACGCTGGGGGCGCGTGATGCGCGCATCAGTACATTTCACTACACGTCGGTACACTATCTTTGACGCTGATGGTTGGCGCAAAACGCCGGCGCGCGCTCGTAGTCGCCCAAGGTTTTAAGCATGTCAAAAACAACCCAACGACCGGCAGCGCACGCAAATATATGGGTAAGGACGTTAGGCGCGCGTCGCGATGCGTTGGACGCGCCGGAATAACGTTATGGGAACGCTAGGAAGACGGCGCGCGCGCGCGGGAGGGTCGTTGCTCACACTTTGCGGCATACTGGGCCGTTTTTGTTTTACGCCCTAGCAACATTTAAGGTTAGATGACATCGCGCCAAACTTTTTTTTTTTCCCCCAGCGCGTCGACACACGTTGGCCGCGCGCGCATAATGCGCCGCGCTGACGCCGATCTTTTCCCCCAAACCGCCGAAAAGTTTGACGTTTCTCGATGTGCAAGATAGTACTTTCAACGCTGACGGGTCGCCGGGACAAACGTCGTAGTGTGACAGCCCCATGAGGGTGCTTGTTTTCAACGCTGGACAGCTGTGGTGCTGTCTTGATCTGTTCCTTTGCCAGAATGAGATGGCCGGGATGGCCGAATGAGTTAGAGCGTCCGTCTCCCGTGGTGGTAGATCGTGGGGTCATGGGTTCAAGCCCTGGTCGAGACAAACCAATGACTTAAAAATTGATACTTGTCACTTCCTAACCAGGTGCTCGGCATTATTAGGACAGGGCAAGGACCGGTGTGCTCAGTGTCAGGATAATGTGACTGAGTGGGATACAAGGTCATGGTGCCGGCAGCCTGGTTTCCCAGTGGGACATCACTATAAAGTCACCATGAGTGCGCACTGTCACAAGTCGGTACCCGTCCTGATATGACCTTAGATGTTGCTAGGACATAAAACAACAAACAAACAAAACACTTTAGGGTTTAGTTAGAGATAGAACTAGTTGGGGGTATTTTTTTGTCTCGAATGAAATGAGGAGAGCAGTTATTTCACTCGATTTACAACCAACGCTCACTCATCACCTTGCCCCCTCTCCGTCCTGATATGACCTTAGATGTTGCTAGGACGTAAAACAACAACAAACAAACAAACCTTGCCCCCCCCCCCCCGACCCCCTCTCGCTTCCACCTGAAAGTCATCCTAAATATATCCCACCTTATCCCACACTATGGTGCCCCCGGCGCCTCGTACTAACAATTCAACACACAGTACGCGCAATATATAATAATTATATATTCTGAGAAACATTTGTTTGTTGAAGCTTGACATCCTGGCAACATCTAAGGTCATATCACTTATCAGGATTGGTACCAACTTGTGACAGTGCAAACTCGTGTCGATTTTATAATTATAGTGCTACCCCACTAGGAGACCAGGGCCGCGTTCAGGGTCCGTCTCGGAGGCACCCGTGACGTCAGGCTAGTCTGAACAACAACAGCAGTTGGTTGCCTCGAAAATGGCCGCCCCCATAGGCGGCGGCCATTTGCAATCGAAATGCTGCGCTCTGATTGGATGAACCCACTGCATGCGGTGGCCATTTTCGAGGCGCTTTTTGTCTCCAACCTGAAAAGGGAGGCGTCGCCGAGATGTCGCCGAGATGTCGCCGAGACGGACCCTGAACGCAAATAGACCAAAAAGCATCGCCGAGACGTCGCCGAGGCACCTCCGAGACGGACCCTGAACGTGGCCCAGGCCACATGCACCATGACCCACTCAGTTACATTATCCTGACATTGTGCTAACCAGTCCTTGCCCTATCCTTGTAATGCCGAGCACCAGACTAGGTAACACCAAATATCAATTTTATAAGTCATTGGTTTGACTCGGATGCGATTCGAACTCCTGACCTTCCGCATGGGAAGCCTGCGCTCATACAGAATCGGCCACCGCATTCGGTAATACATTGCGAGAAACACTCCAACGAAATTGGATTCTGTTGTGCAGAATGAGTGGATGGGGTTATCCGACCAGGCAACATCTACCGTAATATCAGGATGGGCAGGGGACGTTGTGTTAAGGGCGCATTCCTTACACGCGGTATGCGGTATGCGAATGCGAATGCGACAAAAAATCGAAACACCTTGAAGCCTATGGGCTACATTCCTTACACGCGGTATGCGGCATGCGGCATGCGAATGCGAATGCATTTTCCGATCGGTCCATGTAGCGATCGGTGCGGCATGCGGTATGCGGCATGCAGGGTGCGAATAGAAACCTGAGTCTGATGCGTCCATTAGTTTAACACCAGGAGAGGCGACTGAGCATTAAGGAACGGTCTCACACAGGGGTGAGGAGGGGAAACACATGGTGAGCTGGGCACCCGGGAGACATACGGTTAGGGGAAAGCTAAAAAATGCTACCATATGCACAGAATATGAATACTTATCTATAATTTGGTTATAATAAAGGTAGGAACCCCCCATGTGACGTACAAAAAGTTACATAGATATAAATGCAATATTTGGTCATATACAGAGCAGTATGGAGAATACTTGTTTATTTTTATTTTTTAAATATAGCCAGTCGTGTGCCGCATACCACGTGTAAGGAATCATGCCATTCGCATACCGCATGCCGCATACCGCATGTAAGGAATGACCGCTTTAGTGTCCACGCATGGCGGCTCTATAGTGTTGCCCCACCAAGATACCGTGCCTCTGACACCATGGCGTAATACTAATAGCATACTCGGACATAGTATCCTGACACTAATCTGTTTGTTTGTTGGGGTTTTAGATCCTGGCAACATCCAAGCTAATCAGACGACACCGGATCCTACCCATGCGCAATGCCAACTGAGAGAAGTGACTAAAACCTATTTGTAAGTCACCACACTGGATGGACACCGTGCTGGATTTGTTTGTTCGTTTGTTGGGGTTTTACATCCTGGCAACATCTAAGGTCATGTCAGGATTGGTACCGACTTGTGACAGCGCACATTCATGTCAACTTTCTAGTGCTGCCCCACTGGAGAGAACAGGCCACCAGCACCATGACCCAATATCCCACTCAATCACATTATCCTGATACTGAACTGAGCTAACCATTCCTTGCCCTATCCTAGTAATGCCGAGTGCCAGGCTAGGTAGCAATTTTCTAAGCCATTGTTTTGATTCGGCTGGGATTCAAATACCCGACCTTCCAGAAGGGAAGCCTGCGCTCTATCGATCCAGCCACTGCATCAAGTCGTCTTCTCTTAAAGTCGCATAGTCCAATGAAAACATCAAATTTTCAAAACCAAAACACTTATATAGACATAATTCTACGTATTCACCTTTGATACTGGTGCACTTATTAAGCATGTTTTGCTGCATAGAAGGTCGTAATAATAAGCTGTTACTACTGAAATCTGTGGTGCCAGCATTTTAGCATGCTTGCCAAAATTAATTTAGCAATTTTTTACATCAAATATCTCCAAAGTTAGCCATTTAAAGTATAAATTACTTCAAACTAAAGTAATATAGACTATAAAAAGTATAATGATTAGCATAATATATTTATCTCAGAAAATGTCAGAAATTCAAAAGCATCGGACTATGCAACTTTAAGAAAAGACCGACGATGACAGCAGCCTTGTATTATTCTATGACAATTAATTAAGTGTACTTCCAAATTAAACACAGTTGATATGTGAGCCACACACTACGAGACAATAGTCCACCATTTATATCACATTAACACACTTAACCTAGATTGTTACCCACAGCCCATGCACACTTTCACATCGGAACTTAATTATTCCTAGAATATATAAAAATAATTAAGAACCCAGAAAAACATACATCAATGCCTGCTCAGTCTCACTAAGCCTCATGCACTATAAATACAAGCCCTCTTCCTGAATCAATTTAGAACGGGCCTAATATACTTAGCAGATTTAGATGTAAGCAGATTAGTGACAATGATGGTGAAAGCAGTTGGGTGCTTATAATGTCAGCTCATATATCACCACCACCATAGCTTTGTTATTACCATTATCATCACCACCATCATCATCATCATCACCACCATAATAATAATAATCACTAGTAGCATCAGTAAAACTATCACCATCGGTAGCAACATTATCAGCAACAGCACCATGATCACCATCAGTAGCATTATCACCACATTCATCATTCATAGCATCAGCACCATCATCATCATCATCATCACCATCACCATCATCAGTAGCATCATTGCCATGAGCAGCACCACCAGCCTCATCAGCGTCAGTAGCAGCATCATAATCATAATCATTATCAGTAGTAGTATCCACAATTTTATCATCATCATTGTCATCATCACGTGGGTGAGCGAGTGAGTGAGTGGTGAGTGAGACGGCGAGTAAGTGGTGAGTGAGTGATTAAGCGAGTGGGAGGTGAGTAGTGAGTGAGTGGTGACTGAGACTGTGAGTGAGTGGTGAGTGAGTACACGAGTGGTAGGTGAGTGGTGAGTGAGTATTAAATGAATGAGTGAGGAATCAGTGGTGAATGAGCGAGTGATGAGTGAGTGATTGGTGAGAGTGAGTGAGTGATGAGTGAGTGGACGAGAGTGAGTGAGTGATGAGTGGGTTATTAAGCGAGTAGTGAGTGAGTGGTAAATGAATGAGTGATGAGTGAGTGGTGTGAGTGAGTAAGTGAGTGAGTTATTAAGCGAGTAGTGAGTGGTAAATGAATGAGTGAGTGATGCGTGAGTGGTGAGAGTGGTGTGAGTGAGTGAGTGAGTGAGTGAGTGAGTGAGTGAGTGAGTGAGGAAGGGAGGGAGGGAGGGAGGGAGGGAGGGAGTGAGTGAGTGAGTGAGTGAGTGAGTGATCGATCCAGCCACTGCTATGCTGAGTGAGAAGATCAGGCTGCCCGATTCAATTCCCTCCCAAACTGTCATTGACGCTCTCCCTCTTGACAGTGATAGCACATATCTCCCCACCAACATACACCACGATCCATGAACACGTTAGCAGAGCTATCATTTATAAGCAGACGAGCATGACGGCTCACCCGAAAATTCGTTACTGGCAGGCGCCATCTTGGATGCCTCCCGCGCCACTATGCTGTGACAACTTCGGCTCAGCCAATCAGCGCGCTGGGAACATTCTCCCCGTTAAGCAGCTACTGATGGGTCCCGGCACGCCGCGTATTACTATTAGATAGCGACTAATGCTGCAGGAGACTCTTTATTGAACGCCATCAAATGTCGGCAATTCTGATTCAGCCCCACCCCACCCCACCCCACCCCCCAAAAAGTAAAAGCTGTTAGAGTTTTGCCCAATATGGCATCCCAATAGGCGGGACAGTTGCATAGCCCGATGGTTTTGAGTTTCTGTCATTTTCTAAATCTAAGATGAGATCAATATTAGGTTGATAGTTATAATCCACATTACTTTAGTTTGAAGTAACGTTACTATAAAACGACTAATTTATTAAATATCTGAAGTGTAAACACCCAAAATTAACTTTGACGTCCTTTAAAAAAATTCTGACCTCCATAGGCTTCATTCAACAGTAGCAGGTTGTATTAAATCGACTATGCAGCAATAAATACTTGTCGTGGGGGGGGGGGGTGATGAAAATGGAAAATATTGCGCCTAGAGCGGGACTCGAACCCACATCTCTTTGCATTCCGGGCCAGTGTGCTAACCATTACACCACCTAGGCTCCCTGATGTCACCACACTACCCACGCCTACTTGTCGATGCAGCTTCTAGCCTGAGGTCAGTGCAGAGCACTAGATACTTAATAAGTGCACCAGCATCTGCCGTATAACTCGTTATGCAAATATCATTTAGGATGCAGCCTAATTAATCCATGACCGGATCGCCTCGATCCTCCATATGGACGTATGCCATCTTTGCTCACGATGCTCCAGCAGACAATTACGCACGTATAACATATATGTCATCCCTTTTAATGTGTATACACTATCTGACAGTAGTAACACCCTCAGTCTCTGGGGCCGGATATATTACATATATTACTAAGACAGGAAGGAAGGAAGGAAGGAAGGGAGACAGAAAGAAAGAAAGAAAGAAAGAAAGAAAGAAAGAAAGAAAGAAAGAAAGAAAGAGAGAAAGAGAGAAAGAAAGAAAGAAAGGTGGGAAGGAAGGTTTTTGTTGGAGTTTTACGTCCTGGTAAGATCAAAGGTCATATCAGGACGGAAGGAATCACTAAGCGCTACTACTAGTACTAGCTCACCATGGTGCTTCACTGTGTATATCCTGATGGTTGTGCTCACTGCTGCTATGTACTAACAGTAATGGTAATACTACCTTGGCCTAGTGCGTCTAAAGCTAGGATTCCTTACACACGGCATGCGGCATGCGGCATGCGGTATGCGAATGGGAAGATTCCTTATACACGGTATGCGGCATGCGGCAGACGGCACATCACTGGCTATATTTAAAAAATAAAAATAAACAAGTATACTCCATACTGCACTGTATATGGCCTAATATGGCATGTATATCCATGTAACTCTTGGTACTGCACATGGAGGTTCCTACCTTTATAATTACCAAATTATAGATAAGTATTCATATTTTTGTGGCTCTGGTAGCATTTTTACCAACCTGAACCCCCACCACCACCACTACTGCACTTGGTGTAGATACAGGGCTAAAGACTATCAGTCGCCTCCTCCAGCCTTATATCAATGGACAAATGCGACTGATGCTTTTCTATTCACACCACCCTGTCCCGGCTGTCCGTAATTATCAGTCGCCTCCTCCAGCCTTATATCAATGGACAAATGCGACTGATGCTAATCTATTCGCACCCCCGTGTCGCATGCCGCATGCCGGACCGATCGCTACAGGGACCGATCGAGTTGTCGCATTCGCATTCGCATTCGCATACCGTATGTAAGGGTTGCAGCCCATTGACTTCAAGGCGTTTCGATTTTTTGCCGCATTCGCATTCGCATTCGCAGATCGCATACCGCGTGTAAGGAATCTCAGCTTTAAGCTGTATTCACACACGGGTATTAAGTCGCCTCAACTAGTTTGCCGTGTCTAGTTCGGCTCACATTCGCCGTGTGGACGCGACGCTGAGGCGGATTAGGGCTGATTCGCCTCATCTAGTTCGCTTCAAGTAAACCACGTCGCGAGGTAGTCCAGATGAACCGAACTAGCTTAAGTCGGCCCATATTGCTTGTGTGGACGGTAGCGGTTTAGATGAGGTGGATTAAGGACGTCACAGTCGAGACCTGAGTTTGTTGACTTTCCGGTAAATTTGCTCTATGAAACTGCTAGCTGTGCACAGATATTTTTTTCATCATTTATTTTTAGGGTTTCACTGCCCAGCAGAAATTTTGACCGTTCAAAAACAATACGATTCAGTTGAAACAGATCTAGGTCGAACCCACACTCTCTCGTGCCGACGTTGACTAACCGAAACTGGCGCTGGTTAGTATGGACTTGCTCATGCGCAAATATCGATTTCCGGCTAAAAGTACTGCATGTGTGGACACGACACTAGTTCGCCTCATCTAGTTCGCCTTATCTAGTTCGGCCTAAACTTGCAGGTGTGAACACGGCTTGAGTCACCATTTCTGCATACAAGCATCATGGAAAATAGGGCTTGGGGAGGTCACGCGTGTCCCCCCTCCCCTTGCACAATATCACTCGCTCTGATTTGTTAAAACTTTAAACAAACGGAGGGGCCTTTTGGGGTTGACCAAAGTTCGCTCAATTAACTAATTATCGTCTCATATCTTTGTGTGCGGAATAATACTTATTAATAGAAATACTCAAATTGGATATGTAGGTTCAAATCTAAATAAGTGTTTTGCTTTTGAAAATGTGATGCTTTTATCGGACTATGCACCTTTAATACTAAAATTACTAGTTGGGAAATCACTAGAAACTCGTCTGAAATGCTGCTGCGAACAGACAGATACACACACTTAAGCTAGGATTCCTTACACGCGGTATGCGTTATGCGTATGCGAATGTGAATGCGGCAAAAAATCTAAACGCCTTGAAGTCAATGGGCTGCAACCCTTACACGCGGTATGCGAATGCGAATGCGAATGCGAATGCGAATGCGACAACTCGATCGGTCCCTGTAGCGATCGGTCCGGCATGCGGCATGCGACACGGGGGTGCGAATAGAAAAGCATCAGTCGCATTTGTCCATTGATATAAGGCTGGAGGAGGCGACTGATAATTACGGACAGCCGGGACAAGGGTCAGGGAGGGGGGTTGTCAAGGCTGCTGAGTGTTAACATATGGTAGTGGTTGTGGTTGGGGGTTCGGGTTGGTTAAAAATGCTACCAGAGCCACAAAATATGAATACTTATCTATAATTTGGTAATTATAAAGGTAGGAACCTCCATGTGCAGTACCAAGAGGTACATGGATATACATGCCATATTAGGCCATATACAGTGCAGTATGGAGTATACTTGTTTATTTTTGTTTTTTAAATATAGCCAGTCATGTGCCGTCTGCCGCATGCCGCATACCGTGTAGAAGGAATCTTCCCATTCGAATACCGCATACCGCATGCTGCATGCCGCATACCGCGTAGAAGGAATCTCAGCTTCAGACACACACACTCAGACACACACATTCAGACACACACACACACACACACACACACACACACGCGCGCGCGCGCACACGGCCGGCAGTAATCATCCCTCTCTACTAATCCGATTTCAGCCCTACAGAACGCCTCGTTAAGCCTCGCTCTGAATGGCTCCTCTTACGTAACTTCCCAATGCCAATGTGATGTCACCGCGTCATTAGTGACGTCATCGACCGTCAACGAGCAGAAGGTCAGATTGGCGGAGGGATGTGTGTGTGGGGGGGGGGGGGGGGGGGGGGGGGGGTAACGGGGGTTGGAGGTCAGCATGGTATATTACGTGCACTCATGGCGACTTTTATAGGGCTGCATCACTGGGAGATCAGGCCACCGGCACCGATGACCCGATTTACCACTCAGTCACATTATCCTGATACTGAGCTAACCTGTCCTTGCACTATCCTAGTAATGCCGAGTGCCGAGCTAGGTAGCAAAAAGGATACATTTTACAAGTCATTGGTTTGAGGCGGGGGGATTCAAACTCCCGACCCTCCGCATGGGAAGCCTGCGCTCTTAATCTTATCGATTTGACCACCACGTCCGATAGGAGCTTAGTCTCAATGCGCATGCCTCTCAATGTGAAGTTCTATCCAAGGGTCAGTGATTCATGATTCACGTTTTTCAGGAGTCACTTGTATAAAATTGAGAGCTGTAGGTTTAATTTTACATCTTTTTCAAGGTCACCTCTATTTGTTTTCAAATATATCATGTATATTGCAATGCATTTATTTGTATCTGCTTAATCGAATAAAAAAAATTAAAATCTTGTTAAAGTACCCATTTTCATGAAAAGCTTCGTTTATTTATTATTATTGTAGTTTTTAATTTGCTTAAAATTGTTTATGCATAATTTGATGCGGTTCATTGTCAGTGTGTGTCAAATACGTGGTTTCGGGCGTTTTTGGCCCATGCTCTCAAGTCACTGAGAGCCCTGATCTGATACGCGCTTCAATGTGGACAAAGACCCTATAAGACTAAGACGGCTCACTCAGCCTGTACTGTGTAATCAAGAGAACAGCCATCACACCAGGTGGCAGGTTTGATCATTTTGATAGCATTGGAGTGTCAGAAGAAACCTTGCTGTGACTTGGTAGGTGTGTGGTGGGGGTTTAGGGATGTGGTGGGGGTGTGATGGGGTGGAGGTATGTGTGTGTTGCTGGTGTAGCTCTGTGGTGGGTGTGTGGTGTGGGTGTGGTGGGGGTGGGGGTGGGTGGCAGTGGTGTAGTTGTGGTGTGTGTGTGGTGGGAGTGTAAGTGTGTGGTGGGGGTTATCATGGGGGTTTAGGGATGTGGTGGGGGTTTAGGGCTGTGATTAGGGCATAGGTCTGTGGTGGGGGTTTAGGGATGCTAAAGATTGTGAGGTGCCACTCTGCAAGACCCCTACAACTCCATCACAAACCACCTACACCTCCACCACACACACCCTACACACCCACCACACACACCTACACCTACACCTACACCCCACCATACACAATTACACCCCAACCACACACCCCGTCAACCCCCACCACACAGAATGTGTGTATGGTGGCGGGGATCGGTGTGGTGGAGAGGTGGAGGGGCAGGGTGGGGGTAGTGGTAGTTCTATAGGAGTAGCAACATGCAACCAGTGGGGACCTCCCCCCGCCCCACATTTACATCATGGAGGGGGAAGGGGTTGTGAGGTGATGTGTGAGAGCACCTACTGAGGAGGGTGGGAGAGGGAGGAGGGGAGGGGGGAGGCAGAGAGGAAGGGGAGGGGAGGAAGGTGTGGTGTGAGAGCACTGGGAGTCTACTGGGTAAGGTGGATGAGGAGGGAGATAGGGAGAGTGAAGGTTGGGGATGGCAGGGGGAAGGGCGGTGAGGCCGGGGGAGGGTGGGATGGAGGGGAATGGAAGGGCGGTGAAACTGGAAGGAGGGAGGGTCGGAGGGCGGGAGGGTCGGAGGGCGGGAGGGGGAGCGGGCGGGGAAATGAGGGAGAGTGGGGCAGAGGGAGGTGGGGACCAGGCAGTAGGCGCCACATCAGCCAAATCCAAATGACAGGAAATCTCTCTTTTTTAAATCTTTAACTCACCCCCTCGTCTTGTAGGCCTATGTGTTTACATGTGAAAGAACAGCCAGCAGGCGGGCTGATCAAACCCACCACATGATGGCACTGCAAAATTTACATTACCATGGGAGAGATAGGGAATGAGCCGTCTTAGTGTTATAGGGTCTTTGATGTGAAGTAACGACAGTCAAAGCCTTCCATTGCAGGGTGGATAGAATAATTAGCAGCATTGCACTGGGCTGACCCCATCCGAACCAATGAACCATCCATCGCCTTGGAGATAGCACGGACAAGGGCACTTGGCAGGCAGACAAGGACACGTGGCAGGCAGCTTGGAAGACAAGGCTTGGCAGACTAATATTGTCATTGTTCAATGGCTACAGGGAGGGATCGAGACTACACAGATGTTGGAAATATTTGTTTAATTTTTAAATATTATTGATGTTAATATAACTTTTTTTATAAGGGATGAAAGTGGCCTCTGACAAATCAACGTTGGAACCTACACTGAGCGATAATAGGATCACTACACTGACTGCAGGACGTTTTCCATGCAGAGTGACGTTGTGGACAAATCGGTAAGATCGCAGGCTTCCTGTGTGGAAGGTCGGGAGTTCGAAACCCAGCTGAGTCAAACCAATGACTTCCAAAATAAATTCTTGTCGCAACCTAGCCTGCCACACAGCATTACAAGGATAGGACAAGGAGTGGTTAGCTCAGTATCAGGATACTGTAACTGAGTGGGAAATTGAGTCATGGTCTCCGAGTGGGGCAGCACTATAAAGTCGCCACCAGTGTGCACTGTCCAAGTCGGTACTTATCCTGACATCATAAACACATAGCAGCCCCGACCCGCCTTGTGTGGTCAGGTGGATAAGTAACCAGCCCTCTCGGGGGGGGGGGGGGGGATTGTGGAGGGGACGGGTTATCTCCTCCACAGCCTCCCCAATACATGATGGTCTTAAGTTGGAAAAGGAAAAAGAAGAAACAGTAAAAAAGAAGACCCTTAAGTCCATGAACAAAATTCTACAAGATAGAAGCACCAGACAGACAGACATTGACAGACATACAGATATACAGATATATATACATTGTATACAGATAGACATACATACAGAGACATATATACAGGTATACAGATATATACATTGTATACAGATACTGAGATAGACATACATACAGAGACATATATACAGGTATATATATATATATATATATATATTGTATACATATAGACATACAGACAGAGACATATATACAGCTATATATATATACATTGTATACAGATGACATACATACAGAGACAGATATATAGGTATACATACATATATATATATATGTATACATACATATATATATATATTGTAAACATACGGACAGAGACATGCATACATTTATACAGATATATATATACATTGTATACAGATAAACATACCGACAGAGATATACATACAGGTATACAGATATAGACATTGTATACAGATAGACATACATACAGAGACATATATACAGCTATATATACATTGTATACAGATAGACATACATACAGAGACATATATACAGCTATATATATACATTGTATACAGATAGATATACATACACAGACATATATACAGGTATACAGATATATACATTGTATACAGATACTGAGATAGACATACATTCAGAGACAGGTATATATATATATATTATATAAAGATAGACATACAGACAGAGACATGCAAACAGGTATGCAGATATATAGATTGTATACAGATAGACATACAGACAGAGACATGCATACAGGTATACATATATATACATTGTATACAGATACTGAGATAGACATACATACATACAGATATACAGGTAAACATATATATTCTATACAGATAGACATAGAGAAAGAGACATGCATAAAGGTATACAGATATATAAATTGTATACAGATAGACATACAGACATAAACACGGATACAGATATATACATTGTATACAGATAGACATACATACAGAGACATGCAACCAGGTATACAGATATATAGATTGTATACAGATAGACATACAGACAGAGACATGCAACCAGGTATACAGATATATAGATTGTATAGATAGACATACAGACAGAGACATGCATACAGGTATACATATATATACATTGTATACAGATACTGAGATAGACATACATACAGAGACAGATATCCAGGTAAACACATATATAATATATATATCTATATATATATATATTGTATACAGATAGACATACAGCAGAGACATGCATACAGGTATACATATATATATATATATATATATACATTGTATACAGATAGACATACAAACAGAAACACGCATACAGGTATACAGATATATACATTATATACAAATAGACATCCAGACAGACATGCATACAGGTATACAGATATATACATTGTATACAGATAGACATAGAAACAGAAACACGCATACAGGTATACAGATATATACATTATATACAGATAGACATACAGACAGAGACATGCATACAGGTCCACAGATATATACATTGTATACAGATAGACATACAAACAGAGACATACATACAGGTATACAGATATATACATTGTATACAGATAGACATACAAACAGATAGATATACAGATAGACATACAGATAGCAGCTGACAGATAGACATACAGATAGACATATACAGACATACAGATGAGAAATTGGATCATGGTGCCAGTGGTTGGTCTCTCAGTGGGGAAGTACCATACAGGCGTCATGAACCTATCATGTTTGTAGTAGTCTGCACTGACCTCTGAGGCAAGTAACCACATAGACAGGTAGGCGTGGGGAGTGTGTTGATATCAGGGAGCCTAGGTGGTGTAATGGTTAGCACACTGGCCCAGAATGCAAAGAGATGTGGGTTCGAGTCCCGCTCTAGGCGCAATATTTCCCATTTTCGTCACCCCCATGACACTGGTTGCCGTGACCATGATCCTGTACAAGCTATGCGCTGTATGGTTGTTGAACCTACCCTGTGTATGTATGCGTTAGTGCATTGCCTGTATGTATGTAATTGTAAGCATTAAAAGACTTACAATTCTAGGGGGACGAGTGTAGTAGTCTGCACTGACCTCTCAGGCAAGTAACCACATAGACAGGTAGGCGTGGGTAGTGTGTTGATATCAGGGAGCCTAGGTGGTGTAATGGTTAGCACACTGGCCCGGAATGCAAAGAGATGTGGGTTCGAGTCCCGCTCTAGGCGCAATATTTCCCATTTTCATCACCCCCACGACATGTTCATTACACAAGAATCAGACTTGTTATACAAGTATCGCTTTCATAACACAAGCATTATTTTCGTTACTCAAATAATTTCATTTCCAGAATGCTTACTTCATTACAAAAGCAGCGGTGCCATTTACACCAATATTCAACACATGCTATTTTCACTAGAATTAGAAACTATTTCACTTGCATCACAACCAAAAAGATCACTCACAAAGAAGTACTTCCAATACAATTCAAAATTCACTTTCCCCGCAAAAGTATCTATGTCAGTACATACACATAATTGTCATTACATAACTATTACTTCCAGCCGTTGGAGAAAATAGATAAACCATGGCTAAGCCAAATTGCGCCACAATTCAAGGCTACCAAACCCTCGTCTCCGTGCACTACTTAGTGGCCATGGCGACAGGTCGCCTTCATAGAGCTCTCTCTACCAGAACCGGATGCGGTGAGCGGTTGTTAAGAGCACAGGCTTCCCGTGTGGAAGGTCGGGAGTTTGAATCCCAGCCGAGTCAAACCAATGACTTACAAAATTGATACTTGTCGCTCAACTGATATGTATTAGTTGAGCGACAAGTATCAATTTATGTATATTATATTTATATCAATTCATACTCGCATAATTACTTACACAACATATATATGTATACACAGTGGTGAAAGGGCGGGCTGGGTGCCGAGACGCTGAGGTGTGAGGTTGGTTGGTTGTTGGAGTTTTACATCCTGGCAACATCTAAGGTGATAGTAGGATGGGTACCGACTTGTGACAGCGTGCACTCATGGCAACTTTATAATGCTGCCCCACTGAGAAATCAGGCTGCCAGCAGCATGACCTGATATCCCACTCAATCACATCCTGCCACTGAGCTAACCATCCAGTCCTTGCCCTATCCTAATAGTAATACTACTGAGCGCCTGGCTAAGAAGCGACAAGTATAAATTTGTAAGTCATCAGTTTGACTCGACCGGGGTTTGAACCCCACGGTCTACCAAAGCAGGAGACAGGACGCTCAACTCATTCGGCCATCCCGTCTGGTGAGGTGTGAGGTGTGCGGTGTGCGGTGTGCGGTGTGCGGTGTGCGGTGTGCGGTGTGCGGTGTGCGGTGTGAGGTGCAGAGTGGCGGGCTGCTGAGGTTCTAAGAGAGGCTCAAAGAGAGGCTCCCACCAGGAGACCTCCTCATTGCCATTCCGCCCTTGTTCCGCCTGCCCGGGCTCCGGGCCTCTCCTCCACGGCGAACACGGCCTGCCACTCGGCACGCAGAGACCCGCATACCAACCATTCATCCGCTCCCTCTTAAGGGCCTATCACACTACGACGTATAGCCTTAGTGTATGCCAATGTATTGATTTTCTACCAATATGTCAGCGTACGTCGTCATACGTTACGTATACATTGGGTACGTTCCGGATACATCGTTATATGTCAAAATTTCCAACATGTGTTGAGGTGTGGCTCGTACGTTCCACATACGCTAGGGGTACGTCGGCGTACATTAGGGATGCGTTGGGGTACGTTGGTACACGTTAGCCATAGATACAACCGGTGCCCTGCGCGTTTCGCTGACATATATAACGTACTGTCAATGTTCCGTTAACGTACGCGAGCGTGCCCCTAGCATATCGCGAGCGTACCGCCAGCGTGTTGTTACTGTTACGAGATGTCTATATGTCTATTTGTATAAATAAACTAGATCCATTTTAGATATCAAAACAGAATTACATGTCTGTTATATTTTGTATATACCTCGAGGTATATTAGGTGCTGATTTTAATTTGTTACAACATTATTAAACTCAGACAGGTGTATTAGGTTTTGAATGTAATTTGTTATAACCTAATTAAACTCAGACACAAATCTAGTTTAAAATACTTATAATTTATTTCCTCTCCTTTTAGAAGAATTATACTCTGACGGAATAACCTAGTTTATTATACTATTTTATGTACATACTAATAACACAGCACAGAGAGGGGGAGAGAGGAACCGAGAGGGGAAGAGAGTGGAAGAGAGAGGAAGAGAGAGGGGGAGAAAGGAGGTCAGAGAGGGAAAGAGAGGGGAGAGAAAGGGGAAGAGAAAGGGGGAGAGAAAGGGGGAGAGAGAGGGAAAGAGAGAGGGAATGAGAGAGAGGGGAAGAGAAAGGCGGAGAGGGGAAGAGAGGAAAGAGAGAAGAGATAGGAGAAGAGAGGGGGAAAAGAGAGGGAGAGGGAGAGGGGAAGAGATGGTACGTACTTGTGTCATCATATTAATTTGTTTTTATTTTCATTGCCAAAATTCTTATCCTTTTTAGTTTAATTTATAACAATTACATTATGACATTATTTAACTCGGACACAAAAATCAAGTTAAAAGAATTCTTTAATTTTTTTCCTTTCCCTATCCTAGTAAAGCAACATTTATGCATAGCCAATATCTTTAATTTGTGCTATGAAATGTGGCCGGGGAAGTGACAATTGTCAGAATTGTTCTCTTTTCTGTTATTTTGATGAGGTTTTACATCCTAGTAACATTTAAGGTCATATCCCAATGGGTACACTGTGCACTCATGATTACTTCTTAGTACTTCCCCACTGGAGACTGGGACACCCGTACCATGGCCCAATATCTCACTCAAATCAAAGTATTCCTGATACTAAGCTGACCAATCTTTGCCTTATTCTTCCAATGCAGAGACTTGTCCTGATATGACCTTAGATTTTGCCAGGACGTAAAACTGCAACAACTAACCAATCCAATGCAGAGCGCTAGGCTAGATAGCGCCAAGTATCAATTCTGTAAGTCCCTGATTGAACTCAGTCAAGGCTCAAACTCACGACGTCGGGCGTGGGAAGCCAGCCATTACTGCTACAGATTCTGCCATCCCGTTCCGCACTTTTCGGTTGACAGTTCGCTTACTAAGACCCCAGTCACACGACAGCTTGCAACCACTTTGCGACCACCTTAGACCAAAGAACCCACATTCACCCTTGACGTCCTTACGACCAAAACAATGGTTGTCGATGTCTGGGCGTCACTGGTGAGTGTGGGTTCTTTGGTCTAAGGTGGTCGCAAAGTGGTCGCATGCTGCATGCAGTGTGACTGTGGTATAAGTAAACCAGGTAACCGGTCGCTCCCACTGGTACCAAGGTTTATTCACAGAAGCCACCGAAGCTGGATCAAAGTGCACATGTGAACAGAAAAAGCCGCATCAAACACAATTCGACAGGTGGATCAGGCGACAACTGTTGGTTGGTTGTTTATGTCCTGGCAACATCTAAGGTCATATCAGGACGGGTACCGACTTGTGACAGTGCGCACTCATGGCAACTTTATAGTGCTGCCCCACTGGGAAACCAGGCTGCTAGCACCATGACCTGATACCACACTAGGTCACATTATCCTGACACTGAGCCTGCCAGTCATTGCACTATCCTAATAATACCCAACACCTGGCTAAGAAGAAACAAGTATACATTTTAAAGCCATTGGTTTAATTCGACCACGAATCCCAAACGGACGCTCAACTCATTCAGCCATCCCGTCTGGTGGCGACACCTGTAGGCGATGGCTGCTTTGCCGAACACTCCAGGTTTTTCATTTTGATGTGTCTTAAACACTTCATTGACATTTGTGTTGCTGGATCATTTACATTGCATCAAACCAGCTTCTCGCGGCGAATGCTAACCCGTAAATACAGTAGTACCTAGGGATGAGAACATATTTTAATTTGGTACCCATAGTTAAAGTTGCACAGCATGGTCTGATAATTTTAAGTTTCTGTAAATTGTTAAAGATAAATATATCGGGTGAATTGTTGTAAATTTATGTTATTGTCGTGGGGGTGATGAAAATGGGAAATATTGCACCTAGAGTGGGACTCGAACTGACATCTCTTTGCATTCCGGGCCAGTGTGCTAACCATATCACCACCTAGGCTCCCTGATATCAACACACTACCCATGCCTACCTGTCTATGTGGCTCCTTGCCTGAGAGGTCAGTGCAGATTACTACACTCGTCTCCCCCCGGAATTGTAAGTCTTTTAATGCTTACAATTACATACATCCAGGCAATGCAACCTACACAGGGTAGGTTCAACAACCATACAGGGCATAGCTTGTACAGGATACTGGTCATGGCAACGAGTGTCGTGGGGGTGATGAAAATGGGAAATATTGCACCTAGAGTGGGACTCGAACCCACATCTCTTTGCATTTCGGGCCAGTGTGCTAACCATATCACCACCTAGGCTCCCTGATATCAACACACTACCAACGCCTACCTGTCTATGTGGCTCCTTGCCTGAGAGGTCAGTGCAGACTACTACATTATGTTAGGTTTAAGTAATTTTTATTTTAAATTGACAATTTTTAAATACAAACATGCCAAATAAATTTTTGCGAGTACAATTTCTAACACTGTAGGCTACAGCAGGAACAGGTTTCTATTAAATTGACCCATTATTCCCTTCTTTGCAGCAACAAATGCCTAATAAGTTCACTGGGTATCTAAATTATAGATATGGGTGTGTGTATGCATGCATGTATGTGTATAGTCCGCCCTGGCCTCTCAGGCAAGGAGTCATATAAACAGGTGGACGTGGGTAGGGTTATGCCATCTGGGAGCCTATGTGGTGAAATGGAATGCAAGAGGTGGGGACATCATTTCTCGGACAAAATACTTTTTTTTTGTTTTCTAACGAGCTAAAAACAATCTTAAAAGAAGAAAAAAAGGCCATTATGTGTTGCTGGAATTGTTATTTAAACAATAGAGCTGTGTGAATGATACACCCAACACTCCACCCCTATCCTCCAGCCGCCCATTAGACGGCCTGGGGCCACCTGTCTTGGTGTTGTGGGCACGGACCGGAAGTGACTTGGATGCTGATGGCACGAACTGGAAGTGACATATCGTACAGCGATGGCCATTCAAATGGCGGAGATTGCCCAGTGGCCTGGCTTTTTCAGGCATCCTTAGCTTCCACCAAGTCTCCTCAGAACGTCGGCGTGCCCTGGCGTTTTAGCAGGGCGATATGCTCATGTTGTTAAAGTTGCATAGTCCGATGGTTTTGAATTTCTGTATTTTTCCTGGGATAAATATATAAGATCGATCACTAGTATCTACTTTACATTAGTCAAAAGTTACTTTTATTTTAAATGGTAAACTTTTGAGATATTTTGAGTGCAAACATGGAAAATTAGTTTTGGCAAGCTTGCCAAAACTCTGATACCATAGACTTCTGCAGTAACAGGTTCTGTTAAATTGACTCAGTATTGCCTTCTACGCAGAAACAAATGCTTAATAAGTGCATCAGTATCTAAGTTAGATATGTAAAGTCAAATTTTGATAATTGGTTTGGTTTTGAAAATTTGATATTTCATCGGACTATGCAGCTTAAAATGGGCTAGATAGTGTTGCCTAGATGATGGGATTTGTAATGAACAACTATGATGTACCATCCATTGTAAGTCCTGTCTCTGGTGGATTATGACTGCTAAGATGTCAACGTCAACAGCATGTAATTAACGAATGATAACCCTAAAGATGTATAAACTGATGAAAGTGAAAGTCAACAGCATGTAAAAAACGAATAATAACATTAAAGTTGCATAGTCTAAAGAAAACATAACATCTAAACCAAAACACTCACCTATGTTTGATCCTACATGTTCAACTTAGATACTGGTGCATTTCTTCCTGCGTTGAAATGAATACTGAGTCAATTTAACACAACCTGTTACTTCTGAAACGTGCAGTGTCAGCATTTCGACGTGCAGACTATTAATTCTACAATTTAACACAAATCTAAATATATAAATAAAATCAAACATTTTAACTAGCCATATATAATCAAAGTTACTTCAAACTAAAGTAATGCAGATTATACTGATCAATCTATATAGCCACGTATATATGCAAGCGTATATGCGTGTGTAGGATCCACACTGCTCCTCTCGCGCGGTGCGCGGACACTCGTCTGCTAGGCGTGGGCGGCCCGCTCAGGGCGCCAGGTGCCTATATATACAAACCAGAGCCGGAGTTTGCGCTAGTTCGCTTCAGCCGGCCTGCAGCACATACTTCCATTCGTTTTTCTTTTTTCTTTTATCTTTTACCGGTAGGGCACTTGGCCCTGCCAGATTATTTATATATACACTGCATGTACTATTTAATGCTGAAATAAATATATCTACCATCCGAGTTTGCTTCGTGCTCATCTTACATTATTATTAATCTAAAAAATCTGCAGATACACAAAATCATCGGACTATGCAACGTTATTACGGGGGTTGAGTCCATAAAGTCTCTGGAATACATAGTGCCCACAGCTTCACCTCTAGCTAGTCTTAGTGCCCTCGGTTTCATCTCTTAGTGCCCTCAGCTTAACCTCTGAGTGTCCTCACCTTCAATTCTTAGTTCCCTCGGCTTCACCTCTTACTAGTCTTATTACCTTCGGCTTCACCTCTTAGTGCCACCAGCTTGACATATTAGTGCCCTCAGCCTCACCTCTTAGTGCCCTCAGCTTCACCTCTTAGTGCCACCAGCTTTACATATTAGTGCCCTCAGCCTCACCTCTTAGTGCCCTCAGCTTCACCTCTTAGTGCCACCAGCTTTACATATTAGTGCCCTCAGCCTCACCTCTTAGTGCCCTCAGCTTCACCTCTTAGTGCCACCAGCTTTACATATTAGTGCCCTCAGCTTCACCTCTTAGTGCCCTCAGCTTCACCTATTAGTGCCCTCAGCTTCACCTCTTAGTGGCCTCAGCTTCATCCCTTAGTGCCCTCAGCTTAACCTCTGAGTGCCCTCAGCTTCAATTCTTAGTTCCCTCGGCTTCACCTCTTACTAGTCTTATTACCTTCGGCTTCACCTCTTAGTGCCACCAGCTTTACATATTAGTGCCCTCAGCTTCACCTCTTAGTGCCCTCAGTTTCACTTCTTAGTGCCCTCAGCTTCACCTCTTAGTACCCTCAGCTTCATCTCTTAGTGCCCTCAGCATCGACTCTTAGTGCCCTCAGCATCGACTCTTAGTGCCCTCAGTTTCACCTCTTAGTGCCCTCAGCTTCATCTCTTAGTGCCCTCACCTTCACCTCTTAGTGCCCTCAGTTTCACTTCTTAGTGCCCTCAGCTTCATCTCTTAGTGACCTCAGCATCACCTCTTAGTGCCCTCAGCTTCATCCCTTAGTACCCTCAGCTTCACCCCTTAGTGCCCTCAGCTTCATCCCTTAGTACCCTCAGTTGCACCTCTTAGTGCCCTCAGCTTCATCCGTTAGTACCCTCAGCTTCACCTCTTAGTGCCCTCAGCTTCACCTCTTAGTGCCCTCAGCTTCACCTCTTAGTGGCCTCAGCTTCACCTCTTAGTGCCCTCAGCTTCACCTCTTAGTGCCCTCACCTTCACCTCTTACTGCCCTCAGCTTCATCTCTTAGTGCTCTCAGCTTCACCTCTTAGTGCCCTCAGCTTCACCTCTTACTGCCCTCACCTTCACCTCTTACTGCCCTCAGCTTCATCTCTTAGTGCTCTCAGCTTCACCTCTTAGTGCCCTCAGCTTCACCTCTTAGTGCCCTCAGCTTCACCTCTTAGTGCCCTCAGCTTCACCTCTTAGTGCCCTCAGCTTCATCTCTTAGTGCCCTCAGCTTCATCTCTTAGTGCCCTCAGCATCAACTCTTATTAATAGTCTTAGTGAACCCAGCTTCATCTAGTGCCCTCAGCTTCACCTCTAGTAATATTTAATGCCAAGAAATCCGAGCGTCAAACTCCATATAGGACAATACCTGGTTTTAATTCGGTGCTCAGATGCACTTAATGCCACCAGCAATTAGCAGGCAAAACGCAATACTGGAATGGGGGAACATTACTAACAGCTACCCAACAGATTCAGCAAGCAAAAAAAGAGACATTAAAGAGGTGTGGGGAAAGGACGACAAAAAGGGAGGAGGAGGACAAGAACAGAGAAGGGAGATGAAGAGAATAGAGATGGGGGGGGGGGGAGAGAAGGAATGGTAGTAATACTAGTAGTAACAGTTGCAGTAGTACTATTATAGTAGTGGGAGTACTAGTGTAATGGTAATACTAGTACTAGTAGTAATAATAATAGCAGTAGAAGTATAGTAGTAATATCATAATAATAGTACTATCACTAATAATAATATCACTTGCAATAGTACTGCTACTAGAATAGTAATAGTATAATAATAATAATAATAATAATAATAATAATAATAATAATAATAATAATAATAACAGTTGCAGTCGTATTAGCATTTTATAAGTCATTACTTTGACCCGGGTCGGGATTCGAACTCCTGACCTTCCGCATGGGAAGCCTGCACTCATACAGATTCGGCCACTGCGTCCGGTCTAATATCTGCTGCAGTAGGACTGGTATAATACTAGTACAACAGTAATAGTAATAATATTAATAATAATAATAATAATAATAATAGCAGTTACAGTAGGACTAGTATAGTAACAGTAATAATAATAGTAGCACTAGCATAGTAATACTACTAATAGTAGTAATAATAATAACAGTTGTAGTAGTAACAGTACAGTAATAGTAGTATAATAATAGTAATAATAATAATAATAATAGCAGTTGTAGTAGTAGAGGTACAGGAATTTGCATAATAATAGTAATAGTAGTAATAACAGTTGTAGTAGAACCAGCATAGTAACAGTAGTATATGTAGTAATAATAGCAGTTGTAGTACTAGTAGAATAATAGTTGTAGTAGAACAGTTGTAGCTAACATAGTGGGCTAACATAGCATGCTAACAGAGTGGGCTAACATAGCAGGCTAACAGAGCAGCCTAACATAGCAGGCTAACAGAGTGGGCTAAACGAGTATTCTAACATAGTGGGCTAACATAGTGTGCTAACAGAGTGGGCTAACATAGCAGGTTAACAGAGTGGGCTAACATAGTGGGCTAACAGAGTGGGCTAACCAAGTCAGCTAACAGAGTGGGCTAACATAGCAGGTTAACAGAGTGGGCTAACATAGTGGGCTAACAGAGTGGGCTAACCAAGTCAGCTAACAGAGCGGGCTAACATAGTGGGCTAACATAGCAGGCTAACAGAGTGGGCTAACATAGCAGGTTAACAGAGTGGGGTAACATAGTGGGCTAACCAAGTCAGCTAACATAGCGGGCTAACATAGCAGGATAACAGAGTGGGCTAACCGAGTCAGCTAACATAGCGGGCTAACATAGCATGCTAACAGAGTCGGCTAATGTAGCAGGTTAACAGAGTGAGGTAACATCGTGGGCTAACCAAGTCAGCTAACATAGCAGGCTAACATAGCAGGCTAACAGAGTGGGCTAACCGAGTCAGCTAACATAGCGGGCTAACATAGCAGGTTAACAGAGTGGGCTAACATAGTGGGCTAACAGAGTGGGCTAACCAAGTCAGCTAACAGAGCTGGCTAACATAGTGCACTAACATAGCAGGCTAACAGAGTGGGCTAACATAGCAGGTTAACAGAGTGGGATAACATAGTGGGCTAACCAAGTCAGCTAACATAGTGGGCTAACATAGCAGGCTAACAGAGTGGGCTAACCAAGTCAGCTAACATAGCGGGCTAACATAGCAGGCTAACAGAGTGGGCTAACCAAGTCAGCTAACATAGCGGGCTAACATAGCAGGCTAACAGAGTGGGCTAAACAAGTCAGCTAACATAGCGGGCTAACATAGCAGGCTAACAGAGTGGGCTAACCAAGTCAGCTAACATAGCGGGCTAACATAGCATGTTAACATCACGCTAACAGCGTGCTAACAGAGCATGCTAAAATAGTCAGCTAACAGAGTGGGCTAACAGAGCGGGCTAACAGAGTGAGCTAACATAGCATGCTAACAGAGTAGCCTAACATAGCGGACTAACAGAGCGTGCTAACAGAGCAGGCTAAAATAGTCAGCTAACAGAGCGGGCTAACAGAACAGAGCATGAAAACAACACCACAACCACTCAAGCATCTATCTACATGGCCAACTTGGATAATAGGAGATATGCAAAGGGCTGCACACGGGGCCTCACTACATTATGCATGATGACACGAGACTCCAGCAGGACACTTACTTGGAGAGAAGGCCGGGTGTGACGCATGCTAAGCAGGCTCCACCCCCACCCCTCCACCCCCATCCTAAGTCGCCCGACATGCGCAATGAGAATGTACACAATCGCAAAGACAGCCCTCAAACCGAGGCACAGCACCAGGGTTGCCAACATTGGAAAATGAAAAACCTGAAGATCTTAAGGGATGTTATATTGTGGGGAGGGAGTTCGAATCACCGAACAGAAAATTGTTAAAATCTTAGATGCTCTGTGGCGCATTTTGGGCATAATAAATATGTCAGATTTATATAATATTATTAAATGAAAAACTGGAAGATTGTCGGATGGTGACATAAAATATTGTACACCTTCCAGCAAAATCGTAGGGGTTGGCATCCCTGCAGCACCAATGTCTGCCCGACAGTTGGTGGGCCCCGAGAGTATCTGCAGCATTACAGGCATACACAATCCGTCCTGATATGACCTTAGATGTTGCTAGGACGTAAAACAACAACAAACAAACAAACAAAAAACAGGCATACACACGCCGTGTTGTGTGAATGCTGGAGACAGGAGCTGAAAGAGCGGCTGGAGCTTGGTCCTTCGAACCTTTGATTTGTTCATCCATTTGACAGACACAGGATGTTCGACATCTTCTCGGTGGGTTTATTAATAAGGTAGTGGCGTGTGGGTGTGTTGGTAGTGGTGCACTTGGTAGTGTGTTGGTGTTTGTTGGTGTGGTGGTGTGTGTTGTGTGTGTGGTGCCATGTGGTGGTGTGTGGTGATAGCGTGTGTGGTGCAGGTGTGTATGTGTGTTGATGTTGATCTGTGTATGTGTATATGGGTGCGTATGTTTCTATATGGGTGCGTGAGTGGATGCGTGAGTGGGTGCGTGAGTGAGTGGTGCGTGAGTGGATGCGTGAGTGGGTGCGTGTGTGAGTGGGTGTGTGAGTGGATGCGTGAGTGGGTGCGTGAGTGAGTGGTGTGTGAGTGGGTGCGTGAGAGGATGAAGATGCCCGAGCTTTAAGGGTCCGTCAACACAAACGTAAATCAAATTTGAGTAATTTTCTATCTTTCCACCATCTTGACAGCCAGCTTTATTCATGGCATGCTCCCCCCCCCCCCCCACCACTACTCACTGCCATCATCCTCACACACCGTCACTACCATCATCCTCACCCGCTGTGAGCCATCCTCTCCACCCACCTCAGGCTACCCCCTCCCCGCACAGACCCTCACTACCCCCTCCCCACACACCCCTCACTACACCCTCCCCACACACACCCATCACTACCCCCTCCCCACACACACCCATCACTACCCCCTCCCCACACACACCCCTCACTACCCCCTCCCCACACACACCCCTCACTACCCCCTCCCCACACACACCCCTCACTACCCCCCTCCCCACACACACACCCTCACTACCCCCTCCCCACACACACCCCTCACTACCCCCTCCCCACACACACCCCTCACTACCCCCTCCCCACACACACCCTTCACTACCCCCTCCCCACACACACACCCCTCACTACCCCCTCCCCACACACACACCCCTCACTACCCCCTCCGCACACACACCCCTCACTACCCCCCCTCCCCACACACACCCCCCTCACCACCCCCTCCCCACACACACCCCTCACTACCCCCTCCCCACACCACCCCTCACTACCCCCTCCCCACACACACCCCTCACTACCCCCCTCCCCACACACACCCCTCACTACCCCCCCCCACCACACACCCCTCACTACCCCCCTCCCCACCACCACCCCCTCACTACCCCCTCCCCACACACACCCCTCACTACCCCCTCCCCCCACACACACCCCACTACCCCCTCCCCACACACACCCCCTCACTACCCCCTCCCCACACCACACCCCTCACTACCCCCCTCCCCCCCACACACCCCTCACTACCCCCTCCCCACACACACACCTCTCACTCCCCCCTCCCCACACACACCCATCACTACCCCCTCCCCACACACCCCTCACTACCCCCTCCCCACACACACCCCTCACTACCCCCTCCACACCCACCCCCCACCCTCCTCCCCACACACACACCTCCACCCCCCCCCCTCCCCACACACACACCTCACTACCCCCCTCCCCACACACACCCCTCACTAGCCCCTCCCCACACACCACCTCACTACCCCCTCCCCCCACCCACACCCCTCACCACCCCCCCCCCACACACCCCTCACTACCCCCTCCCCGCACAGACCCTCACTACCCCCCTCCCCACACACACACCCCTCACTACCCCCTCCCCACACACACCCTCACTACCCTCCCCACACACCCCTCACACCCCCTCCCCCACACACCCCCTCACTACCCCCTCCCCACACACCACCCCTCACTACCCCCTCCCCGCACAGACCCTCACTACCCCCCCCCCCACACCACACCCACTACCCCCTCCCCACACACCCCCCACTACCCCCTCCCCACACACACCCCTCACTACCCCCTCCCCACCACACACCCCTCACTACCCCCTCCCCACACACCACACACCTCACTACCCCCTCCCCACACACACCCCTCACTACCCCCTCCCCACACACACACTCACTACCCCCCTCCCCAAACACCCCTCACCTACCCCCTCCCCGCACAGACCCCTCACTACCCCCTCCCCACACACACCCCTCACTACCCCCTCCCCACACACACACACCTCACTACCCCCCCCCCCCACACCCACACCCCACTCCACCCCTCCCCCACACACCCCTCACTACCCCCCTCCCCACACACACACACCTCACTACCCCCTCCCCACACACACACCCCTCACCACCCCCATCCCCACACACACACCCCTCACTACCTCCTCCCCACACACACACCTCACTACCCCCTCCCCACACACACCCCTCACTACCCCCTCCCCCACACACACCTCACTACCCCCTCCCCACACACCCCTCACTACCCCTCCCCCACACACACCCCTTCACTACAACCTCCCCACACACACCCCTCACTACCCTCCCCACACACACCCCTCACTACCCCCTCCCCACACACCCCTCACTACCCCTTCCCCACACATCCCCCTCACTACAACCTCCCCACACACACCCACTACCACCTCCTCACACACACCCTTCACTCCCCTCCCCATCCAACCTCACTACCCCCTCCCCCCCTCACTACCCCATCCCCACTCCCCTCGCCCCATACTCACTACCCCCTTCCCCACTAACCCCACCTCCCCTCACTACCCACTCGTTTCACACACCCTGCACTACCCCGTCCACCCTCACTCTTCTCACCCCCACACACACCTCACTATCCCCTCATCACACACACACCTTCAGTACCCCCTCCTCACACACCCTCACCCCCACCCACCTCCGCACACAGACGTGACGTGGATTCAGTGCCGATGATTTCATATCGTTGCCGACGTGATTTCATAATGCGGCCATGGCGCGCATGCGTCCTCACCTCATAAATAACGGATTGCGCACGCCCCCTGGTGGGCGCGCGGTCCCCTGGTGGAAACAGCGGGAACTAGTGATCGTCCGACCGGGCATTAGGAATGACATGACTGCGAATAGAGGACGTAGGGAGGGGGTGGCGCGTTTTGTTGTGCAACTCGCAGTGTCACGTCAAGTGAGACTTGCCTTGGGACCTGCGTCTCTCCCACAGCTCGAGTACCTCATTGAGTTCGCGAATTTATTCATAAATTGATGAAAATTGCCTAAATTGTCAGCTTGAATTCATTTGTTTGACGCATGTTCGCTGATGTAAAAATGCAATCGGCTGGAGTGGAAGGTCGGTGGTGCTTAGCTGGGGCAAAAAGAAGAGGAAGAAGAAGAAGAAGAAGAAGAAGAAGAAGGAGGAGGAGGAGGAAGAGAAGAACAAGGAGGAGCAGGAGAAGGAAGAGACACATCAAAAGCCAGCATTCATATTCTGTTTTTAACAAGAGAATAAATAAGAGGACAAAGGTTAGAAATATCTTACATTTGCGCAGAAGAAAACAACGACACCAAAAGCAACAACAGCTAGAGGAAGAACAAGAGAAAACAAGAGGGATGGGGGATGACAAAAAGGCTTTGTAGCTTCAAAGACTGGAAGGGGCGAAGGGCGAGGCCAGGTCGTTCCATCTTAAAATGGGCTAGGCGGTGGAGAAAGTCAGTCTGGAGAACGCGAAATGTGATGGAGAGCTGAGAGTTATCAACCATGGCGAGGCTTCTTTGTTGCTTGTGTGTTTGTTGGGGTTTTACATCCTAGCAACACCAATGTTCATGTCAGGCCTGGTCCTGACTTGTGACAGTGTGTGCACTCATGGTGACTTCACAGTGCCGCCCCACTGGGAGATCAGGACACCAGCACCATGACCCAATGTTCCAGCCAGTCACATTATCCTGATACTGAAGTAACCAGTGCTTGCCATATCCTAGTAATTCCAAGTGACAGGCTAGGTAATGACAAGTATAATTTTTTTGTAAGTCATTGGCTTAATTCAGCTGGAAATCGAATTCGCCACCTTCCGCATGGGAAGCCTGCGCTCTACCGATTGGGCCACCGCGGCCCAACTGCATGGGGAGGCCATCATAGTTTGGAACCGCATAGAGGCCAACAGCGCATGCCTGGCTTGAGGCTTCTTAGTACCCAGCCACCCACCCCCACTGCCCCACCACCACCACCTCCACCCACACCCGACAACACAGTTGCGTCTAAGCCGAGTCTCGCCGAGCCTGGTCACGTGGTCTGGTCCGAAAGCCGCCTCCGGAACTAACTCATAACGGACAGTTCATACATCCTGTATGAGGCTTGGTCACCACAGGGCAGCTCTACAGACACACTGTTCTATGCCCATACTGCCCCTCTATGTGTACAGCTCTACACTCACACACTGCCCCTGTGTGTGTACAGCTCTACACTCACACACTGCCCCTGTGTGTGTACAGCTCTACACTCACACACTGCCCCTGTGTGTACAGCTCTAAACTCACACACTGACCCTCTATGTGTACAGTTCTACACTCACACACTGCCCCTGTGTGTACAGCTCTAAACTCACACACTGCCCCTCTATGTGTACAGCTCTACACTCACACACTGCCCCTGTGTGTCCAGCTCTACACTCACACACTGCCCCTCTATGTGTACAGCTCTACACTCACACACTGCCCCTGTGTGTACAGCTCTACACTCACACACTGCCCCTCTGTGTGTACAGGTCTACACTCACACACTGCCCCTATGTGTGAACAGCTCTACACTCAGACACTGCTCCTCTATATGTACAGCTCTACATTCACACACTGCCCCTCTGTTTGTACACCTCAACAGTCACACACTGCTCCTCTATATGTACAGCTCTACACTCACATGCTGCCCCTGTGTGTGTACAGCTCTACACTCCCCCACTGCTGCACTCCCCCTCTATGTGTACAGCTCTACACTCACACACTGCCCATGTGTGTACAGCTCTAAACTCACACACTGACCCTCTATGTGTACAGCTCTACACTCACACACTGCCCCTCTATGTGTACAGCTCCACACTCACACACTGCCCCTGTGTGTACACAGCTCTACACTCACACTGCCGTGTGTACAGCTCTACATTCACACACTGCCCTCTATGTGTATAGCTCTACACTCACACACTGCCCCTGTGTGTGCACAGCTCTACACTCACACACTGCCCCTATATGTGTATGGCTCTACACTCATACACTCTCCCTGTGTGTGTACAGCTCTACACTCACCCACTGGGCCTGTGTGTACAGCTCTACACTCACACACTGCCCCTGCGTGTGCACAGCTCTACACTCACACACTGCCCCTCTATGTGTACAGCTCTACACTTCCACACTCCCCCTCTGTGTACAGCTCTACACTCACACACTGGCCATGTGTGTACAACTCTACACTCACACACCTCCCATGTGTGTTTACAGCTCTACACTCACACACTGCCCCTATGTGTGTACAGCTCTACACTCACACACTCAGTCTGTTTGTGTACAGCTCTACACTTCCACACTTTCCCTGTGTGTGTAAAGGTCTTCACTCACACACTCTCCCTGTGTGTGTACATCTCTACACTCACACACTGCCCCTGTGTGTGTACAGCTCTACACTTCCACACTCTCCCTGTGCGTGTACAGGTCTACACTCACACACTGCCCCTGTGTGTGTACGGCTCTACATTTCCACTCTCCCTGTGTGTGTACAGCTCTACACTTCCACACTCTCCCTGTGTGTGTACAGCTCTACACTTCCACACTCTCCCTGTGTGTGTACAGCTCTACACTCACACACTGCCCCTGTGTGTGTACAGGTCTACGCTTCCACACTCTTCCTCTGTGTGTACAGCTCTACACTCACACACTGCCCCTGTGTGTGTGTACAGGTCTACGCTTCCACTCTCCATGTGTGTGTACAGGTCTACACTCACACACTGCCCCTGTGTGTGTACAGGTCTACACTCACACACTGGTCATTGGTTTGACTCAGTGAGAGGGTGAAGCCACAACTTCTTGTGTGGGAAGCCAGTGGCAGTGCTCTTAGTCTTACAGTTACAGATAAGGTAATCTTGTGCGGTGAGCTGTAAAGTAAGTGCGCTTGTAATGTCACACCGTATCACCTCAGGAACATTTCTGTCAGATGGCACAGACCTTTAAAAAAATGTTTTTCCAGTTGTGCGACTGACCCTGTAAAAAGTTGCCGACCATAATTTAGTTTAGGCTTTAATGACAATTCTTTTGCCAAACTACATGGGTTGGCATGTCAAATTACATCATGGTCAATGGATACCTGATAAATATGAAAAGATTAATCTGCACCTACCTACCATACTTTTTTTTTTCTTGCTGCAACCGGTAACACAACTTTTCATGAGGCCTTATGAATATACTAGAAGAGTTCCCACTTTTGGTACAGCCAATAGATGCCTGAAGCAATAGAGCAAATGTTGCGAGATATGGATTATTGTTTGTTGAGGAATTTCTAAGATCACAGAACTTGCATATTTGATGGATTAGGATAGACCTAAAGGGGCTGTCAGACTACGGCGTATTGCGACGGCGTATAGAAAACGTACCGCAAAAAAGCGAAAACCATCGCAGGATGACGTATGGTGACCTTTGTGCACTGCCGTGTCTTTTGGAGTGTATGCGTAACGTATGCGTAACGTATGCGTAACGTACCCCTAGCCTATGATGGCATATGAGAAGCGTATGCACAACCTATGCGAAACCTATGCGTAGTGTATGCAAAGCGTATGCTATCGCGGAGAGCAGCAGCTGTCGAAGAGATGGGAAGAGTAGGACGGTCCAAACATGTGCTCCAACCACTATCAAAAGCAACTACCTGTTAGGAAGCAGTCTCCATATGATATATGAAGAAATGGGACAGTACAAACATATAGGACGGTCCAAACATGTCCGTTAAACCGGCTCAGATCGATGTTTGTTTATTGTTGTTTTACATCCCAGCAAAATCTAAGGTCATATCAGGATGGGTATCCACACATACATACATCCACACATACATCCACACATACATCCACATGTACATACATACAAACAACATATCAGATGGGAAGAGTAGGACGGTCCTAACATGTGCTCCAACCACTATCAAAAGCAACTACCTGTTAGGAAGCAGTCTCTATATGATATATGAAGAAATGGGACAGTGCAAACATGTAGGACGGTCCAAACATGTCCGTTAAACCGGCTCAGATCGATGTTTCTTTGTTGTTGTTTTACGTCCTAGCAACATGGCGCCTTTATATACCTAGACCATAGTTTGGGCATACGCTTTGCATATGCTTTGTATACGCTTTATGTACGCTAGGAGTACGCTCAAATACATTACACATAGGCTAGATGTATGCTACATTCGCTATAGATACACCAAAGGCACGGTTTTAGCATATGCCTAATGTATGCTGGCGTACCCCTAACATATGCGTAGCATATGCATAGAGTATGAGCAGCGTATGAGCAGCGTATGAGCCTTACGCCGCCATACGCTGCCATACACTGAAAATGTTGACCATGCACAACATTTTTCGGACGGACGCGCGTATGATGGCGTATGACGTGATACGCCAAGCGTATATGATGTATGCATAGCGTAGGACGGCTTATGTGACGAAAACCGATACGCCAGCATAAGCTTACGCCATACACCGTAGTGTGACAGCCCCATAATAGTGCGCCTGCCTGGAAGTTGCATATTGCTGCATCACCGGGATACCATGTCAGTCACTATGATCTGCTTTCCCACTCAGTCACATTACACTGATGGCGAATTAACCAGTCCTGATCCTTGTCCTATCCTAGTGTAGTGGGGGTGATGAACATGGAAAATATTGTGCCTAGAGCAGGATTCGAACCCACACTTCTAGCCAATCCAGGACTAGCATGCTAACCATTACACCACCTAGGCTCACCCTATCCACGCCCACCTGTTTGTGTGGTTGCTTGCATAAAAGGTCAGTGTAGACAATTACAATCGTCCCCATAGAATTGTAAGTCTTTTGAATCGTTTATGTACATAAGTCATGTAATGCTTAAAATGACATACATACAGGCAAGGCACATACATATATATATGTAGTAGTTTGCACTGACCTCTCAGGCAAGTAACCAGATAGACAGGTAGGTGTGGGTAGTGTGTTGATATCAGGGAGCCTAGGTGGTGTAATGGTTAGCACACTGGTCCGGAATGCAAAGAGATGTGGGTTCGAGTCCCGCTCTAGGCACAATATTTCCCATTTGCATCACCCCCCCCCCGACATATACATGGACATGGTTGGTTAAACAACGCATAGTGTGTACAGGATTATGGTAGAGATGGCAGGAAAGGGATGCGAATCGGCACAGGCGGTTCCACTTATAGGCAGTATGTGTAAGTTGTGCGCTTTACGCTTGGCGAGCTTACTGAAATAAGTCAATTTACGCTGTAACAGATGGTGGGCCCACCATCCCTTATGCTATGTAGCGAGCCCCCTGATATATATATATAAACACCCATTCCCCGCTGTGACTGACAGAGGTCTAGTGCAGTGGTAGGTGAGGTTGCTGGATGGTGGCGCCACCAGTATTATTTGGTATATGAAAAGGATAGGATGAGGTAATATTGCCTTCCATACCTTTATACTCACATAGTACATAATACATGTATGTAGGTATGTATCTATACCTGTATGTATGTATGTATGTATGTATGTATGTATGTATGTATGTATGTATGTATGTATGTATGTATGTATGTATGTATGTATGTATGAATGTATGTATGTATATGTATGTATGTATGTATGTATATATAATATTTATATCAGTACATCCATTATTGGTTACAATGCCTGTAACAATAATCATAATTTAAAATGACTAAATGATGGAAGTAGTTACTACTACTAGATTACGTGGGTCTACCTGCAAGGTCCCGTCTTACTACTTTAATTAACCAGACCAGATGGCCGAATGAGTTAGAGCGTCCCGTCTCCCGTGTTGGTAGACCATGGGATCGTGGGTTCAAACCCTGGTTGAGTAAAACCAATGACTTAAAAATTTATATGTGTCACTTCCTAGCCAGGCGCTCAGCATTATTAGGATAGGGCAAGGAGTGGTTGGCTCAGTGTCAGGATAATGTGACTGAGTGGGATGTCAGGTCATGGTGCTGGCGGCCTAATCTCCCAGTGGGGCAGCACTATAAAGTCACGATGAGTGCGCACTGTCACAAGTCGGTACCCGTCCTGATATGACCTTAGATGTTGCTATGACGTAAAACAACAATAAACAAACAAACTAGTTTAATTATTGGTGTGAGTGTTGAGGAACTGCTAGCAAATCGCTCCTAACCGCTGACAGCGGATCGGGCAGTTGCAAAGGATCAGGGTAAAACAGCCATTAATTTTAAAGTGAGCTCAATCTCGGCGGACCTTCCCCTCTCTAGTTTCCGTCCAGACGCACGACTCCCCGGGGCCTTAGTTCCTGAAGCAGGCGCTAGGAGGAGAGAGGGAGGAGGTGCGCTCAGGGTGAGACAATGGGTGTAGGTGCTTATCCAAGGATGGAGTGCATGAAGGTGTGAGCCGGCAAATGATTGTGAGCAGGTGTGGGTAGGTGTGAAGGAACGAGTGGGTGTGAAGGAACGAGTGGGTGTGACAGAACGAGTGGGTGTGAAGGAACGAGTGGGTGTGAAGGAACGAGTGGGTGTGCAGGAACGAGTGGGTGTGAAGGAACAAGTGGGTGTGAAGGAACGAGTGGGTGTGAAGGAACGAATGGGTGTTGTAACCAGGGACCGACGTCTGTACACGTTGTGAGCTAAGTAGAGAGTGGTTTATTTCCGGCAGTGTCGCGTGACCGTTCTGCCCCAGTGCGCTCGCAGCGCACGTCTCCCCTACATATATATACATATATATGACAGGTGTGAAGGAACGAGTGGGTGTGAAGGGATGAATGGGTGTGAAGGAACGAGTGGGTGTGAAGGAAAGAGTGGATGTGAAGGAACGAGTGGGTGTGAAGGAACGAGTGGGTGTGAAGGAACGAGTGGGTGTGAAGGAGTGGGCGAATGGATATGAGTTATGACGTCGGAATTCGTGAGCACAGGTGTGCATGGATATAAGTGGATGTGCATGCACCAATTGTGAGTTTGTCCGAGCAGATATGAGCTTTTGTGAGCAGGTGTGACTTTGTCTGAGCAGGTCTGAGCAGGTCTGATCTTGTGTGAGCAGGTGACAGTTTGTGTGAGCAGGTAAGTTTGATGAGCAGGTGTGAGTTTGTGTAAGCAGGTGTGAGCAGGTGTGAGCTTGTGTGAGCCGGTGTGAGAAGGTGCAAGTAGGTGTGAGTAAGTGCGTGAGGGACTGTATGTAAAAATACACATGTCAGGATTTGTGTACCGTATATCCTTGAATGGTAGCCAGAGCGCTTTTGAAATCATTGGGTCACCTCAAGGGTCACTACTACTATTAGTAGGCCTTTTTCTTTGAGGACTTATCAAAATATGGTTATTAAATGCATGTACTATGTAACAAGATATGGGAAGAGCACTGGAGGCTTTATAGTGTGTAGGTGAAGGAGTGAGTACGTGTGTGAGTGGGTTTGTTGTTGGGGTTTTACACCATGGCAACATCTAAGGTAATTTCAGGACTGGTACTGACTTGTGACAGTGCGCACTCATGGCAAGTTTATAATGCTGCCCCATTGCCCACAGGCACCATGACCCAATTTCTCACTGTTACAGTATCCTGATACTGAGATAACCAGACATTGATCAATCCTAGTAATGCAGAGCGCCAGGCTTGATAGCAACAAGCATGCATTTTGGTAAGCCATTGGTTTGACTTTGCCGGGTTTCAGATTCTTGCGCTGGAAGCCTGTGCTCTACCGAATAGGCTATCGCATCTGGTGAATGCATTAGTAAGGGAGTGGGGGTTGGGCGAGTGAGTGAGCGAGTGTGGAATGGAGGGAGGGAGGGAGAGCTGGAGGGAGGGATGGAGGGAGGGAGGGCTGGAGGGAGGGAGGGAGGGAAGGAAGGAGGGAGGGAGAGAAGGAGGGAGGGATAGAGGGGGGGAGGGAGGGGGGAGGGAGGGAAGGGGGGGAGGGAGGGAGGGAGGGAAGGAGGGAAGGAAGGAAGGAAGGAGGGAGAGGAGGGAAGGAAGGAAGGAAGGAAGGAATGAAGGAAGGAAGGAAGGAAGGAAGGAAGGAAGGAAGGTATGAGGAAGGGAGGGAGCAAGCAACTAGAAATTATCACAGAGTGCATTTCACAAACATGTTGGAATTGAACCCATATGACTTACCCTGCAGAAGTGGATGAGACACTGCGGTCACACTTTTTGTCGCACTATCATCTCAGAAGACATTGCGGTGTCCAGCAGTCCTCTCCCAACAATGGACAACCTACCTGTGAATCATTGTTCAGAGACCAGACTCACCTAAAACGTAAAAGTAAACATTAATAATGATAATTAAGTTGAACTTGAAACTACGGCAAGGTACCTGTTGAACAGGGCCCTGGAATTTGAATCCAAAGAGAAGCATCTGCCAACAGGTTTCCATGACAATATTAGTAATATCATTTTTGTCAATGCGTCAAGGAAAGCGAAAGGGAAATGTATAGTTTGGATGAAAAATGCCCTGCTGGAAAAGCACCCGTCGAAAAAAAGGCCTCCCTGTTTATCACACAAAAGGTTTTCCAAACCCACACTTCTTGCCATTCTGGGACGAGCGTCCTAACCATTACACTACCTAGGCTCCCTGATGCAATCAACCTATCCACTCCTACCTGTCCAGTTGGCTCATTTCTTCGGTGCAGATACATTACTTATTTCTAAGTTGTTTTCTAAGCTTTGTTAATGAATATGCACATAAAGTGGTTAAAGTTGGCGTGAAATGTTCTCTACGCGCAGGGATCTATTTAGATCAGCCATCTGCTTCTTCTACTTAAGTACTCCAAATGTGGCTTATAGTGTGACTGCATCCACATTAAAGGAGCTACATAGGCTAAATACCAATACTGCGTAAAAAAATCTTTAATTGAGGTAATAACATCAATTAACCCATCATCAACTAATTATATTAATTAAGCATATCTGAGTTTTTATATATTTCTTGGTAAATTAGTTCATTAAGCTGGGGATATTTCAATCGTGGACAATTGGCCTTCCTCATCCCACTGCTCACCAGACGTGATGGCCGAATGAGTTGAGTGTCCATCTCCCGCTTTGGTAGATTGTGGGATTCAAACCCACAGGTTTGAACCCTGGTCGAGTCAAACTAATGACTTAAAAATGTATACTTGTCGCTTCCTAGCCAGGCGCTCGGTATTAGTAGGATAGGGCAAGGACTGGTTAGCTCAGTCAGGATAATGTGACTGAGTGGGTCATGGTGCTGGCAGTCGGGTCTCCCATGCGGCAGAACTATAAAGTCACCATAAGTGTGCACTCTCACAAGTCGGTATCCATCCTGATATGACCACAAATGTCGCCAGGATCTAAAACTGCAACAACCAAACCATTCCACTGCTCCTTGCCATATGCTAGTAAGGCCTCCAGTCCATGCATGCCGCTAGAGCAGCTTGATTCAATAAGGTCTGCAGGTGTCGGATAGCGTCCAGACGTACGACTCCTCGAGCGTTCTGTCCAGAACCCATGCCAAGGCGGCTGTGATTCAGTTTCTGCTGATACTAACATTAGTAACAAGAATGAAAAGTGATCTCCGGCAAAAAAAACGCGGAAATCAGGAGACCTTGGCGCCACCTAGCGGGTTCCGGCAGAACCAACGGCGATTTTCCGCGAAATCGGATGACCCCCATGACACTGGTGCCGTGACCATAGGATCAGCACTGTTATTGCATTATCGCCCATGCATAACTTGTTCTTGTTTGGGTTTTATGTTCTAGCAACATCTAAGGTCATATACCAACAGGATTCAGACAAACCAATGGCTATCATATTACATTGGCATTTTGTGAACGTTAATCGGTGAATATAACAAAAATCGTGAAAACGTAACGATCTTTCATCCTTGTACTACTTTTTATTGTGATTATAATAAATGGAGGCCCTTGTAAGTCTAGCCAGACAATATGTAATCACTATTTTATATACCTGTCGTGGCGGGTGATGAAAATGGGAAATATTGCGCCTTGAGTGGGACTCGAACCCACATCTCTTTGCATTCCGGGCCAGTGTGCTAACCATTACACCACCTAGGCTCCCTGATATCAACACACTACCCACGCCTACCTGTCTATGCGGCTCCTTGCCTGAGAGGTCAGTGCAGACAACTACACTCGTCCCCCTGGAATTGTAAGTCTTTTATTTTAATGCTTACAATTACATACATACAGGCAATGCCCTTATATACATACCATGGGTAGGTTCAACAACTATACAGCGCGTAGCTTGTACAGAATCCTGGTCACAGCACCAGTGTTGTGGCGGGTGATGAAAATGGGAAATATTGCGCCTAGAGTGGGACTCGAACCCACATCTCTTTGCATTCCGGGCCAGTGTGCTAACCATTACACCATGTAGGCTCCCTGATATCAACACACTACCCACGCCTACCTGTCTATGCGGCTCCTTGCCTGAGAGGTCAGTGCAGACAACTACACTCGTCCCCCTGGAATTGTAAGTCTTTTATTTTAATGCTTACAATTACATACATACAGGCAATGCCCTTATATACATACCATGGGTAGGTTCAACAACTATACAGCGCGTAGCTTGTACAGAATCCTGGTCACGGCACCAGTGTTGTGGCGGGTGATGAAAATGGGAAATATTGCGCCTAGAGTGGGACTCGAACCCACACCTCTTTGCATTCCGGGCCAGTGTGCTAACCATTACACCATGTAGGCTCCCTGATATCAACACACTACCCACGCCTACCTGTCTATGCGGCTCCTTGCCTGAGAGGTCAGTGCAGACAACTACATACCTTTGACATCACCTGTCCTGTAGCCATATGCGTATACGCATGTACATACAGGAGCATTTCTGATTCTATGTACAATTATTAATCGCTGATTTGTTGTAACAATGTATTTTACATAAGTATGAACTTTAATTCAATGTAACATTGGTTACTCGGCTGGAAGATAAATTCTTTGGGAAACCAAACAGTTGCCTTACTGTGTGTGGTTAAATAAAACTCAAATCAAATCAGGTCTAATTGTGCTTGTGTCGGTTTATTATAATAATAATAATAATAATATGATTGATTGATTGATTGGTGGTTGCTTTACGCCGTGTCGGCAGCATAGGCCATATTCACGGTGAGAAATGTTTGTTTTTGTTCAAACCATCGCTTTTACATGTAAAAGCATACAATCAATTTTGTGTCAATGTACACTCATGAATTTTGTAAACTCACAATCATATAGCTAAATAAAAGTCTAAATGATAGTATTATTCACTGATGAAATTTGTTTAAAAACCTATATGAGTTGGTACAAACCAGCTGCCCTCAAAAAGGCTAAAATGTTTTCTTGTTTTACTTTAGTAAAAAGGTCATGCATGTTGTTTGCAGTGTAACACTGTTGGCGCAGGGCCATGATATCCATGGTGATGATGGTGGAGATGATGATGATGATGATGATGATGATGATGATGGCGACAAGGACAATAATAAGGTGCATAAAATAAAAAAAGGTAGATTTTTATTTCTTAATGTGACTTCACTAATTCCATAATCAATATGCAACTCTATAATAGGAAACATGAATAAAAGATGTCCAATAATCAGCGACATATTGCTCAGGGCAACTATTCCCACACGTGTAAGGTTGCAAACTGGGCTGGATTTATTGCTCTCAATGCAGTACGACCGTAGGAGCATTCCCACACTGTGGAGACAGCCCAGCTGAGCTTACAGAATAGGCGAGCAGCGGAAAATATAAACTCTCAAATAGATTTTTTTCTGTTTGCTTGTTTGTTTGTTTGTTTGTTTGTTTGTTTGTTTGAGTTTAACATCCTGGCAACATCTAAGGTCATGATTCTCTGGTCTAAACACTTACACTAACAATCGAAGTGCCTTTAACACAATACAACAAGTCTCCTTGAGTTTTTATTAAATCCAATCAGTGAAATGAATTTTTACCATCTGCCAAAGACAATGGCCTTTTGTTGTCGATCTGGCATTAAGCCAGCATCACTCCGGCAGGGATAAATGTTAAAGCTGCATAGTCCAATGAAAGCATGAAATTTTCAAAACCAAAGAACTCACTCACCTAGACGTGATCCTACATATGCAACTTAGACACTGCTGTATCGGTTGATGCATAGAAATGATGTACTAAGCTAACTTAATAGAATCTATTACTCATGCAGCCTATGGTATCCTGCTCTAGGCACAACATTTCCCATTTTCATCAACCCATGACACTGGTGCCATAACCAGGATTAACCTAAGTAGTTGCCAGCCGACAGGCTCATCAGACCGATCGCCGTGAAGGCCATGTTAAAGCCAGGCATTCGGAGGCGCTCAGACAGAATGAGCGCTCACAGCGATACTTCTTCCAGCACTGCTCCCTGTGACAGTTCATTATCTCCAGGCACTAATCCCGAGCACAGGTCACATGACCAACGCTGCCGCGTCCACAACTCCACACCCGGACGTCCCTTGGCGACATCCGGTTCCTGTTTCAATAAAGTCCAATTCCCTCATGTACCCTCGGAACGTTGCGAATGATGAAATGGGGAAAGGGGGTGCGGGGAGGGGGGGCTATCCGGTCCGCACTTCGTCCACACCTCTCTCTATCTCCTCGCTGGTGGCCATGCTCCTCCTTGATAATGTCTGAAAAGAGGTCCAGGAGGGGGAGCCCACCAGCATTTCACTTTCTACTCTTACTTTGGCTCGCCTGCTGGTCACCATAGAGCAAATAGACAGAGTCCTTTGACTCAACTGTCCTCATTTCTCTTTCCTATACTCCACCTTTTAGTAAAATAGTGCAATCCTTTCTGTCACTTAAACTAAACTGAAAAAGTTTGTGAGTAAGTTAAATTTAAAAGCTTTTGAGTATGCCTTATAAGCTATGTAAGTCCATCCTTCTCTTCCCCGTGTGACGTCACAGAACTATCACCAATATCCATGGTGCGTTGGGAGCGGACAGAGATGTTCTGCTCTCCGTGTACAGAACCTTGGTTCGTTCACGAGTGGATTACGGCAGCATAGTATATGGTTCCGCAAGGAAATCATATATTGGGCTGCTAGACACGATCCACCACCAGGGACTGCGCCTGGCCCTTGGGGCCTTCCGCACCTCACCAGTTCAGAGCCTTTATGTCGAAGCCAATGAACCATCACTTAATAACAGGAGAATCAAACTGGCCATGCAATATGTAGTCAAGATAACAACTAATGCATTGAATCCTGCACACAATTGTCTATTCGAGCAACATGACGAATCCAGGTATGAAGCCAGGCCAAATTACATCCGGCCACTGAGGCTCCGAATGAAACCTCATTTGGAGGCCTTAGGCGTGGATTTGGACGTGTTGGAGGATGCCAAAGTCCCAGAACATCCCCCGTGGTCGTTGAGAAAGCCATCGGTTATCCTCCGACTCACGGAACTGAGGAAATCTGGGACACATCCACTCGAGTACAAAGGACTGCATGCAGAGATTCAAGGCCAGTTTGCAGACCACCTCTCCATATATACTGATGGTTCGAAAGACCAAAGCCGGGTAGCTGCTGCGGCAGTCTGCCGACGGGAAAAATTTGGTGTACGTTTGCCAGATCAGAGCTCGATTTTCACTGCAGAGGCCCGAGCACTCCTTCTCGCTTTGGAGTATATCGAGGTATCCAACCACACTAACTATGTTATATACAGTGATTCCTTCTCTTGCCTCCTGGCTGTTGCTGGACTGAAAACGAATCACCCTATTCTAGCAATGGTCATTTATAAAATGAACCAACTGACAACAGATGGGTATGATATCCACCTGTGCTGGGTGCCTGGCCATGCTGGCATACAAGGAAACGAACGAGCTGATCGGGCTGCGAAGAAGGCCCTGAACTGTGATCTTGAACCATGTCTGATCCCTCACTCTGATCTGAAACCACTAATAGCCACCCACATAAAATCCAAATGGCAACATGAGTGGGATGAAAACATCAATAAACTTAAAGAAATTGAACCATCTGTGGGAAAGCCACCACAGACTCATGCGGGAGGTCGGCGGGACCAAGTGGTCCTTAGTCGCTGCCGTGTTGGCCACTCGTGGCTTACACATGCTTTTCTGCTCAAGGGGGAACCTCCCCCTGAATGTATTGGGTGTCAGTCCCCACTGACACTCAAACACATTTTACTAAGTTGCGTTGATTTTTTGGCCCTGCGCCAACGGTTCTACACTGCAGGCAGTATGCATGACCTTTTTACTAAGGTAAAACAGGAAAACATTTTAGCCTTTTTGAGGGCAGCTGGACTGTACCACCTTATATAGTTTACTAAATGGATTCTATTAATTATTAATGAAACTTTTCTTTTTCTATGGGAATTTGCTTCCCTTGACCACAGATATATGATTGTGAGCTTTCTAATTTAATTAGTGTCTATTGGCACATAATTGATTGTCTGCTTTTACATGTAAAAGCGATGGTTTGAACAAAAAACAAACATTTCTCGCCGTGAATATGGCCTATGCTGCCGACACGGCGTAAAGCAACCACCAATCAATCAATCAACCAATATCCATGAGTTTACTGGTGCAGGGCAGACCATTACCGACCTACTAGGCTCGAGACCAAACAGCCTGTTCTAAGGGTGATCTTTCATTAGGATAAGACAATATTCATGCAAGGAATAGATTGTAAAATCAAATGACGAGACCGTTAGATAATGATAAAAAGCATAAATAACAGCAATAACAATAACAATAATAACAATTGCATTCGATTGAAAGGTTATGTATACTATTTTACTAGTAACATTCATGGTCCCATCAGGACATGGACCATATTGTGAGACTCATTTTATGAGACTGCCATTTTCCTTGGCCAGACATTTTTTTTTTATTGAAGATTTATACTGCCTATTATGGATAAGTCTGACTAGACTTGTTTTCACCATTAGACAGTTTGTCGATAGAAAGCCCGAGCTTACACTTTTACCAACCCAAGGGATTTTTAACCTCCCACACCACATAGACATGGTATGAGAGCAACTGGCCTTTGATGATGCTGTAAGTTATACACACATAGCATTGAGCGGATTATGCAACTTTAAATTGTGTAGACACATTTCTTAGTTAGTTATTGGTAGTTTGTAGAGATTCATTTCGGTTTACAGGCAGAAGCTCAGCCCCTAGGGGGATGGCGACCAAATCCACCTACCATATTGAATGGTTAACGTTACATAGTCCGATAAAAGCATCACATTTTCAAAACCAAAACACTTATCTAGATTTGAACGTACAATGGCTATTTATCCAGCTTGGATACTGGTGCACTTAAGTTAAAGTTGCATAGTCCGATGGTTTTGAATTTCTGTATTTTTTCTGAGATAAATATATTAGATCGATCACTAGTATCTACTTTACATTAGTTCAAGGTTACTTTTATTTTAAACAGTGAACTTTTGAGATAATTTGAGTGCAAACATGGAAAATTAGTTTTAGCAAGCTTGCCAAAACTCTGACACCATAGACATCTGCAGTAACAGGTTCTGTTAAATTGACTCAGTATTGCCTTCTACGCAGAAACAAATGCTTAATAAGTGCATCAGTATCTAAGTTAGATATGTCAAATCAAATCTAGATAAATGGTTTGGTTTTGAAAATTTGATATTTCATCGGACTATGCAGCTTCAAGTATTTGTTGCTACTTAGAAGGGTATATTAAGTCAATTTAATAGAACCTGTTACTGCTGAAGTCTATGGGGGTCAGAGTGTTGACAAGCTTGTCAAAATTAATGTTACATGCTTACACATCAATTTCAAATATCTCAATTCGGACTACTCCACTGTATTTCCCAAGTTAGTAATTTTAAATAAAAAATTATTTCAAACTGAAGCCAGGTAAGATATAATGTATACCAACCTGATATATTTATCTCAGCAAATGACAAAACCTCAAAATCATGGGAATATGCAATTTAAAATAAAATTCAATTCAATATGGTTTTTCTTTTTAATCGGAGTCTGCAATTGCCAAGGGAGTGGTTTATAAAAGTAACTCTACCCTGCCCCCCCCCCTCCCCCAAACATTCCTTCCAGTTTCAATCAATCAATAGTTCCGTCCTCTAGTTGAGGGTTGGATGCAATGGTTCTCCACTTGTCCCGATGGTGTGCTGTTCTGATAGACTGTGAATAATTCAAGCCAGTCCACTGTGAAATATTTTTAAACCATGATGTTCTTGGTCTCCCTCTCCCTCTGCTGCCATTCACCTTCCCTTCCAACAATGTACGGTATCTTGAACTCTGACGAATGATGTGGCCAAAATAAATAAGTTTCTTTGTCTGTATAGTGGCAAACAACTGTTTCTTATTTTTAATTTGTCTGAGAACTTCTTTGTTGGTGATCTTCTTTGTCCATGATATTTTCATCATCCTTCGATAAGTCCACATCTCAAATGCTGCTAAACGTTTGTACATTTTCTTAGAGATTGTCCATGTCTCAGCCCCATACATTAGAGTAGACCCCACATAACACTGAAGAATACGCTTCCTTGTATGTATTAATATCTTACTTGATGTTAACATTCTATACATTTTGGAGAATGTTGTTCGGGCTATTGTCATCCTTCTCTTAATTTCTTCCTCACATCTCCCATCATTTGTAATCTTTTGTCCGAGATATATGAATTCGGATACTTGTTCTATGTCTGTGCATGTATGGCTATATTGATATTTGGTTTATCTGTCTTTTTACTTATAACCATTGTTTTGGTCTTCCTGGCATTCATCTTCATGTTGAATAGTATTCCAGCTTTATTGATTCTATTCACAATATCTTGTAGGTTTTTCTCACTGTCTGCTAGTATTACACTGTCATCGGCATATATAAGATTGTTGACGTTCATGCCACCTATTGTCACTCCCTTGCAATCTTCAATGTGTCTGAAAATCATCTCTGTTTACAGGTTAAAAAGACATGGTGAAAATACACACCCCTGTCGAACTCCTCGTTTAATCATAACTTCATCCGATAGGCCCTGCTTTCAAATGTGCTGAAACTGGGATGAAGCGGGTGCAGCCTGTGAGGCCTGGATTTACAGTAATGGCGTAAGGTCTATGTTACATTCATAACGCTGGCAGTGGCGCATAATGTGCCGCTTATCTGAAATACCACCTACCAGACGGGATGGCCGAATGAGTTAGAGCGTCCGTCTCCCGTGCTGGTAGATCGTGGGTTCGAACCCTGGTCGAGTCAAACCAATTACTTAAAAATTGATACTTGTTGCTTCCTAGCCTGGCGATCGGCATTATTAGGATAGGGCAAGGACTTGTTGGCTCAGTGGCAGGATAATGTGACTGAGTGGGATATCGGGTCAAGGTGCTGGTTTCCCAGTGGGACAGCACTATAATGTCGCCATGAGTGCGCACTGTCACAAGTCAGTACCCGTCCTGATATGACCTTAGATGTTGCTAGGACGTAAAACAAAAAACAAACGTGACAGGGCGCGCGGGGGACGTGCCGGACCCTGCCCGGACGAAGGCCGTCAGCGGACTGTGGGGGAGCGGGTCCCGCCGGGAACCCCCGCTACCACCGGGCACCGGCCGGTCTATCATTGCACAGCAGCTTCCCTAACTGGAAGTTAGTGTCTGGCGCGTGTATGTGTGTGTGTGTAGGGTGTATTGGTGTTTGATGTGTGTTGAGTGTGTGTCTGGTCTTGTGTGTAGGATGTATGCGTGTTGGATGTACATTGGGTGTGTGTTGGGGGGGGGGGGGCGTGTGTTGGAGCGTGTGTTTGGGTGTGTGTTGGGGTGTATGTAGGGTTGGATGTGTGTGTAGGGTGTATGGGTGTTGGATGTGTATTGGGTTTGTGTTAGGGGTGTGTTGGGTGTGTGGTGGGTATGTGTGTTGAGTGTGTGTCTGGTCTTGTGTGTAGGGTGTATGCATGTTGGGTGTGTTTGGGTGTGTGTTTTGGTGTGTGTTTGGGGTGTGCGTTTGGGTGTGTGTTTGGGTGTGTGTTCGGTGTGTGTGTTCGGTGTATGTAGGATTGTGTTAGCTGGGTGTGTATTATGTGTGTTGGGTGTGTATTATGTGTGTTGTGAGTGTTGGGTGTGTGTTGTGCGTGTTGCATTGTGTTGCGTGTATGTTGCGTGTCTACTGGGTGTGTGTTGGGTGTGTATGTCAGTGGGTGTGTTGGTGTGCGTGCTTTTTGTGTGTTTTTGTTGTTGTTTTGTTTCTTGCGGTGAGGGGGGAGGGGAGGGGCAACCAGGGGCGAGGAATGTTTTTCCTTTGGTGGGGTGTTTTTCCTTTGGTGGGGTGGGGGTTGGGACGCAGGGAGGTGTTGGAAGCCATAATTTCGGGAACGCACGAAACGGGACTTTTTGGAAAAGTTTCCACATTACTTTTCGAATGTTCAGTTTTACTGGCTTTGTGTTTGAACGAAAATTTGTGTTTTCAGGTTTTTGTTGTTGTTTAAACAAAAAAGATTTGATTAGTGTTGTTGCTTCGCTTCACGTGGAATATGTGTTTTGGCATGCGCGATACACTGGTAGTGATGCTGATGGATGGGGAGTGGAAGTGTGGAGGTTGCAATGAATAGCTTACCAACCGTGGAGGTGGTGTGGGAAGGAGGGAGAAAGAGAAGGAGGGAGGGGGGGAGCGAGAGATGGAGGGAGGGACAGAAGGAAGAAGGGACAGGAGGAGGGAGGGGGAAGGGCAGTGAAGAAGGGAGAGATGGAAGGAGGAAGGGGGATGGGGGGAGGGAGGGAGGAAGGGAGGAAGGGAGAAGGAGGAGGAAGGGAGGAAGGGAGGAGGGAGGAAGGGAGAAGCAATGGATGAAGGAGCTGCGAAAGGAGGATTTAACTTTTAAGGGATGGAGGAAAGGAGAAAGATAGGGAAGGAGACATGGAGGGAAGTGCGAGGGTGAGAGGGGAGAGAATGACGGACAGAGGGAACGGCATGAGGGAGAGGAGGACGGGAGGAGGGGGGAGGACGGAAGGGAAGAGAGAAGGAGGGGAAGAGAGTGAGGGAGGGAGGGGAGTGAGGGGAGGGAGGGGAGGGAGGGGAGGAGGGGAGGGAGGGAAGGAAGAGAGAAGGAGGGGAGGAGAGGGAAGGAGGGGAAGGGAGGGAGGGAGGGAGGGGAGGGAGGAAGAGAGGAGGGAAGGAGGGGAGGGAAGGGAGGGAGGGGAGGGGAGGGAGGGAAGGGGAGGGAGGGGAAGAGAGGGAGGGAGGAAAGAGGGGAGGGAGGGGAGGGGAGGGGAGGGGAGGGCAGGCGAGGGGAGGGGAGGGAGGAAAGAGAGAAGGAGGGGAAGAGAGGGAGGAAGGGAGGGAGGGAGGGGGAAGGGAGGGAGGGGAGGGAGGGAGGGAAGGGAGGGAGGGGAGGGAGGGGGAGACGGAGGGTAGAGAAGAATGACAAGGAGAAAATTAGGTAGGGAAGAAGGGAGGGAAGGAGGAAAAGATGGAAGGGGTGGAAAGGAGGGAGAAATGACGAGAACGGGGGGAGGCAGTAAAGGAAGTGAGGGTGGAAAATAGGGTGTAGAAGAGATGGGAAGATGAACAGAATGAAGGGGTAGGGGAGAAGGAGGGCAGGAAAAGGGATGGAGGGGTAAAACGTTTAGAAATGAGCTATGCTCTTGACAGATCAACCTTACTCATTCACCCTTCATCAGTCAGTCGCAACCTATAGGATTTCCCGGTAACGATAATTTCCGGCAATGTGTCACTACAATGCTGGAAAAACAACAGAACTGAAATGTCATTTCCCATAAGCTTTTGGTTCCCATCACCCGTTTCACAGAACAACAAATAAATCATTACCGATGGTTTCCCGTGAGCCCGGGGCATGGAACCCGAAATGTGTTTCCCACAAAAATTTTTTGTTGGTCCATTAGTTGTTTAAGCAGGGGAAATTTCAGTCATAGACGACTGGTCTTCCTCATTCCACTGCTGGTCGATAGAAAGCCCGAGCCTACACTTTTACCGACCCAAGGGATGTTTAACCTCCCACACCACATAGACATGGTATGAGAGCAACCGGCCTTTGATGACGCTGTAAGTTATACACAGCGGTGGAAATCCAAATTGGCAGAGCTGGGGGCATGGGGAATCGAACCGCCTACCCTCAGATTAGGAGTCTGACCTAGAAAAAAGTCAGACACTCTAACCACTCCGCCACAGAAATCGCATAGGTTGAAGTTTGGCTGTCTTCCCAGAAGAGGTTGTCGGAAACCAGCAGACCAGCTGGTACTGGTGATATCGGCGTCGGATAGCTACAGGTTGGTTGGTTGGTTGTTGGAGTTTTATGTCCTGGCAACATCTAAGGTCATATCAGGACGGGTACCGACTTGTGACAATGCACACTCATGGCGACTTTATAGTGCTGCTCCACTGGAAGACCAGGTCGCCAGCACCATGACCTGGCACAATTGTCGTGGGGGTGATGAAAATAGGAAATATTGCGCCTAGAGCGGGACTCGAACTCACATCTCTTTGCAATCCGGGCCAATGTGCTAACCATCACACCACCTAGGCTCCCTGATATCACCATACTACCCACGCCTACCTGTCTATGCGGCTCCTTGCCTGAGAGGTCAGTGCAGACCACTACACAATGATAGCCCACTCAGTGACATTGTCCTGACACTGAACCAAACAGTACTTGCCCTATCCTAATAATACCGAGCGACTGGCCAGGAAGTGATAAGTATCAATTTTTAAGGCATTGGACCCGTGCGTTCGAATCCCACAATCTACCAAAACGGGAGACGGACGCTCAACTCATTCGGCCATCGCGTCTGGTGGTAAGTTGCAGTCTGGACCCTCTGGCCCCACATCATCAGGTGTCCACAAGGAACTTGATGCGAGCACAGAGAAGTCAGTAAGTCATCTGACTTTTAGCCCTTTTTAAAAAGACACCAAAAACTCAACTCATTAAAGTGTATTTCATCCGTGGCCTCGGCTGTGCTTGTTGGTGTAGCCCCCCGTGTGCATTAAGCTAAGATTCCTTACACGCGGTATGCGGCATGCGGTATGCGAATGGGAGGATTCCTTCTACGCGGTATGCGAACCCGTAACCCCACCACCACCACTACCATATTTTCCCCTCTGCACCCTTGTGTGTGACCGTTCCGTAATGCTCAGTCACCTCTCCTCGTCTAAAACTAATGGGCAAGTGCGACTGACATTTCTATTCGCATACCGCGTGCTGTGTGCCGCATGCTGCACCGATCGCTACAGGGACCGATCGAGTTGCCGCATTCGCATTCGCATTCAGACTAAGGAATCACCCCCATTGACTTAGATGCTTTCCGATTTTGTGCCGCATTCGCATTCGCATACCGCATACCGCGTGTAAGGAATCTTAGCTTTAAGCTAAGATTCCTTAGGCTCACTTTGAATTACACCGTCACGCCTCGTTTGGCAAATATATGCAGACATGTGTTTGTCCCAAGGTTATTTGCTTCCACTCCATCACGACGCAAGGGGGGCGCTCTTGTAACTCTGTACGCGCCTGCGCACTAGTGAGTCTATTTACCAAACTCCCCCGGGTTATTTTAACTATTTTAAGGACAAAAGGTGTGCGGAGTGGAAATTTAATCATGTCGTTGGCATCCTATTTTTGTCGGCCCATCCTGAATTGAAATAAACCCTGTGCTTCCTCTGACCCCGTCTGTACACACAAGGCCCTACCTGGGGCGCCAATATGCTCCCTGCCCTCTGAAACCAGGTCCAATTTCAAAGGCTTTTTTGAAAGTCGAGTTTTATTGAACAGCAAATATCTCATATATACATATATATATATACACATATATATAAATTAGCTGTGAGTAAGGCACAAAGCCGGTCGCCTTTAGTGTGGTGGACGTGCGGTGGCGGCGCCATCTGTAATATCCTATGAATAATTTACAAAGTAAATAGATCACACAAGGAAGCTTCGGTTATTTATACTCGCATAATTCATACACATAACATAAATAACTCATATATGAGGTATATATATACACATGTATATGCTTGCTGTTCAATAAAACCCATACATAATCATTATGTATGTCTATGTATATATATATATTTACGCATACAATGATGCATACATATTTATATATATATATATATATACACACATATATACATGACTGGACGTGGTGGCCCAATTGATAGAGTGCAGGCATCCCGTGCAAAAAGTTGGGCGTTTGAATACCGGCCGAGTCAAACCAATGACATACAAAGTTGACATTTGCTGCTACCTAGCCTAGCGAATGGTATTACTAGGATAGGGCAAGGACTGGTCAGCTCAGTATTAGGATAATGTGACTGAGTGGAATTGTCGGGTCATGGTGCTGGTGGCCTGATATCCCAGTGGGGCAGCACTATAAGGTCGACATGAGTGCGCACTGTCACAAGTCGGTACCCGCCCTGATATGACCTTAGATGTTGCGTGGAAGATAAAAAAGATGAGGGAAGCGGTAGGACAGGGTGCGGGGTGGGGCGGTAAGTAAGGAAATGATGCTTGATAAATACTAAAAACAGCGAATCATGAAATGATTTAGGATAAAGCCTAGGTTACACCTACCCGGATCAGGGGCGGACGAGCCCCGGACCGTGATCCAGCGTGGTCCGTGGCGATCCACCGTGATCTGTGGCTCATCCGTGGCTGGTCGTTGGTTATCCTTGGCTGGTCCTTTGTGATTTGGCATCATCCGGGGTGGGCCCTGGATGTTTTAAAATGTTTAAAACATCCGGGGCGATCCGGGGAATATTGCAATCCGGGGTCGATCCGGTATCATCCAGGTGTAATCCGGGGGTGGTCCAGGTAGTCCCGGGTGTTGTCCAGTTGTAAAATTTTCCGATATATGATATATGGGATATGGAGAACTCTGCTATAATAAATTGCAACTTGTCTATAAAATGGTAAATGGTATGTAAAACCAAGGTATATGTGGAGTTGGTGATCCAATACTAATGGAGGTTAGAAATTGTGTGTCAATATAGTAGAGAGAGAGAGGGTCACTTCTTGACCTGAGAGAAGGTCACTTCTTGACATGTGGGACATTCTTTGGGAAGTCTCCTCACATACCCCCTCCCCTCCAAGTGTTATTTATGGATCACTGCACAGCAGACACAACAGGGCACTGGAGCCAGATCTAACCATGCCTTGGTTACAAGGATATTGAACCCTCATTGGTGGATAGAGGAATGCCTGTTAGTGATTGGAAGACTGGATCATGTGATCACCACCATCTTGTTTCTTGAAACTATAAATACAATAAATCAGGGAGTCTCACTCTCCTACCTTTCACTCTTTATCTACTTTCCTTCCTTGCCTGTAGCGATTTCTTATTAGCCTATCTACACCACTCAACCCGCCAGCCGTCGACTTTACACAGGGGTAGTCTGTGTCCTGTCCAGGGCAGTCTGGGTCATTTTTAAACCGGAAGAGCCACGTTTTAGCCACGGTTTAGCCCAGACTAGCCCCAGTTTAGCCCAGACTAGCCCCGACAGAGCCACGGACCACTCCCGGACTGCCCGGATAAGACCCGGACAGGCCGGATGACCACGGATTGCCACAGATGACCACGTATTACCCCAGGATGAGTCCTGCATTTCAGGCTATCATCCGGGGGTTGTCTGGGGCTCGTCCAGGTAGTCCGGGGCTTGTCCGGGGCTCATCCAGGGTGATCTGGGCTTGTAGTCCGTGGCTCCCCCGGGAGGTGTGAGAGCAAGGCAAAAATAGTGATTTTATCCGGGGCTGTCCGGGACAGTCCGGGGGCTGTCCGGGACAGTCCGGTCCAGCTAAAAATCCGGGGCTAGTCCGGGTAGGTGTGACTTGGGCTTTAAACACCATTAATATCATCAAAAATAATTATATATTATTGAATAAAAATTGCTACGCCATGTTTGCTGATAGTCTATCAAAAACAGGGGGATAAAACACATAAAAGCGAATGAATAATATAAATAACACAGGAGTTAAAGTACTTAAACACACACATACAAGCTGAAATTACAGTCTTACTTTAGAGGACAACCGGTGGTCCACAACTGGTTCATCAAAGACTGCGGTATGTGCTGTCCTGTCTGTGCGAAAGTGCATATAAAATACCCCTTGCTGCTTACCAGAAACAATAGCCTATGTGGCAGCAGCAGGTTTCCTCCAAAGAATTAGGTCAGAATGACCATATGTGTGACGTCTAATAGCCGATGATAAAAATCAATGTCGTTAAATAAAACAAACCTTTTTAACTTTAGAGGAATGTCCTTCGTGGAGAGGTGGGATGGTTGGGTGGGCGGAGGGGTTATTACATTCAGAACTCTAAACTGAGACTACGCTGTGCGTCTCAAACTTCACTCGGTATCCAATGTCGGCAGGTGTAGCTGTCAATGTCAGCATACCAACATTAAACCGGGGCCTGCACCGCCGGCTTCCCGGTGTCACCTCTGCCCGGACCCGGCGTTCAGCGCCCGGCGATTGGGGAGGCCTCGCCCAGAGGGTGCCTGCTACATCCCCTCACTGATGACTACACGGTACCTTACTGTTCACCTCATATACCCCCCACACCCCTTACCCCCGCCTGACCTACTCCCCCTTCCCCCACCCCATGTCCGACCCCTTCCCCAGTCCTCGTTTGTTTGTTTGTTGTTGTTTTACGTCATAGCAACATCTAAAGTCATATCAGGACGGGTACCAACTTGTGACAGTGCGCACTCATAGCGACACTATAGTGCTGCCCCACTGGGAAATCAGGCCACCAGCACCATGATCTGATATCCCACTCAGTCACATTATCCTGACTCTGAGCCAACCAGTCCTTGCCCTATCCTATTAATGCCGAATGACAGGCTAGGAAGCGACAAGTATCAACTTGTAAGTCATTGGTTTAACTTGACCAGCGCTTGAACCCACGATCTTAATGGTTCGGATCCCCCGATCTCCCAAAACAGGACGGACACACAACTCATTCGGCCACCCCGTCTGGTCCCCACTCCTCATCTCTCCATCCCAAGAGCCATCCCTCACCCATGACACCTCCCCCCACCACCCATCCGTTCTCCAGCCCACCAAGACTCTTGTCGTCGCTAAGTGTCCCGTCTATAGACTACATGAGTACATCGCCATTCCAGCCGCGCGGTGCATTGTGGGATGCGTGGAAGATAAACAACCCCCAGTGAAGCACATAGCTAATGCTAAGACACTGGGGTGCAGCTATGAAATGTGCTAGTTTCAGCTCATCTCAGCTCTTGTTTGAAACATCCAACTAAAAAATATATATAATAAATTAAGATGTTAATCTTTTATCTAGCATTGCATTTAGATCAATCTAGTCAGCACATCTGATACCATCTGCATTTACTAGATTGAGAAAAATCTGGCTACTCAGACTAGTGTTAGAGCCATAGCCAGAGTCAGTTTTACTCATTTTATTTATGTTTTTATTTATATCCTATGGTTAATAACATTTGTTTTGGGCTAGGAAATGAGTAGGGTTAATCAGACATTGGTTATATATTTCTTTGAAACAAGTTTTTGTTCACACATTTGACATTTTAATATTTAGAACAAGAATTACTGATGTCTAATCAAAGGTGATGTAAACATCAGCCTGTAAAGTGACTGAAATTGTATGTTTCTTAGCTCAAAATGCTTAATTGTGGAGAGTTGTGTCTTAAACATATTCATTATATTATTATATTGCATCCATCCATCCATGTTTGTGGCAAATTGTTATGTTTTTTTATTAATTTTGAATAAAATAGAAGTTTTTCCCTATGCATATCGCCAAACTCAATGGCCATATGCCATTGCTTTGCTGCCAACGCCGTTTTCAGCGCATGCACACTCGAAAAGGGTGATCTCGTCTATTGCACCCGAGTTTTGCAGGGATTCCATATAGGTCGCTGAGACTGGAGCTGTACTTGCTTGACAAGTGCTATCCGAGTACACCTTTACCCAGTTATTTTCCAGTTTATGCAACAATGAGTTTGTGGCCTTAAGTGCTCTTATTGTAAAACTCTGGGCATTAGTGACTTATGGGTCAGTTTTTCAGAAGTCACATTTAGAAAATTGAGCTGTCAGTTTAATAAGATCTTTCCAGGGTTATTTCTATTTGTTTGCCATCTATTATATACATCATAATATTATATACATTGCAATTTAATTTTTTTTGTAAATATGTTTATTCTGCTGAATAAGTCTTTTGTCAGTGCCGAAGCACTGGTCTTCCAGCCATTTTTCAATTCAGGGTTATTTACACAAAAGGTATATAGAATAAGGTGTACAATACCTGTTGAATACACAATTTGCACCATGTAACACAATGAAATTCTGAAACCCAAAAGTTCCATAACAATATGGTACAGTAGTGTCATATAACTAGATCAATATTAGTCAGATCAATGTGAGTATTTACATAGTATTTAGAATGTAAGCAGAAGTTATCTTCAGTATTCAGTTGGTAAACTTGTAGTAACTTTTAATGTTCAGTTGCAGTTAGGCAAGCGGTATATAAATGTTGGTTCATTAGGAAAATTCTAGTGTAACTCTAATGTAGTTAGTTATGTGAGTTCATGAATTATGTTGTTGGGGTGGAGTTGTTAATAATACACTGGACCAGCTGTGACCAGTGAAGCAGTGGGACCAATCCCTGTGCATTTAGTTCTTAAATTTTACATTTTTACCTGGACTGTCTCTGCCATCGTATATGGTTGACTGGAGATAACAATACAATGTATCTGTATTTTCTTAATTTAAATAATATTGACAAACAAATCTCACTAAAAATATCTTGTTCTTTTTTGCCGAGTCTCAGTGGTGCATAGACTTGGTTCTTAGTCAGTGTGCATATAATATGTGGTCTAAGGCATATCAAATAGTTTACTCCCGCAGCACTGTCACGAGGACATGACTGCTAAGCAATCTTATAAAGTTACAGAAAGAATATCAGAAGGCTTGGTTACGGACATAACCACATGAATTCGCCATATCATGGCCCGCTACTTTGGGGCTGAATAATTGATTAAAAGTCGATTTAAGTGCATCCAATGGCCGCCATATAGGATTTACCGCATTCTCTCCCAATTCATCAACTCTACGCCAATATAGATAAACACTGCACACTGGAACCAGAACCACCGTAGCTTATTTATAGTTGACTCATACCAAAGTAGGTTTTGTTCAGACTTGGAGATGGTCGTCATTCACCCCGACTGTGGGATGGGGAGGGGAGGGGTGACTATTTTATCTAGAGCCTCAATGCTAGCCCATGGTGTTGACTTGTGGGGTTCTCTGTGGTGGAGTGTGGTTAGAGTGTCTGACTTTTTTCTAGGTCAGACTCCTAATCTGAAGGTCGGTGGTTCGATTCCCCGTGCCCCCACCTCTGCCAATTTGGATTTCCACCGCTGTGGATAACTTACAGCGTCATCAAAGGCCAGTTGCTCTCATACCATGTCTATGTGGTGTGGGAGGTTAAAGATCCCTTGGGTCAGTAAAAGTGTAGGGTCGGGCTTTCTATCGACAAACTGTCTAATGGTGAAAACAAGTCTATTCAGGCTTATCCATAATAGGCAGTATAAATCTTCAAGAAAAAAAAGTGTTTGAATCCCCACCCGCTGCCACCATGTCAATCCTGACGGGATGGCCGAATGAGTTAGAGCGTTCGTCTCCCATGTTGGTAGACCGTGGGATCGTGGGCTCGAACCCTGGTCTAGTCAAACCAATGACTTAAAAATTGATACTTGTCACTTCCTAGCCAGGCACTTGGCATTATTAGGATAGGGCAAGGAATGGTTGGCCCAGTGTCACTATCAGGATAATGTGAATGAGTGGGATATCAGGTCATGGTGCTGGCAGCCTGGTCTCCCAGTGGGGCAGCACTATAAATATAAAGTTGCCATGAGTGCACACTGTCACAAGTCTGTATGCCTGTCCTGATATGACCCTAGATGTTGCCAGGATGTAAAACTCCAACAACCAACCATGGCAATCCAACACCATCTCCTACGACTCAGCTGACTCTAGTGGTGTTACCCATAGGGGCATTAGCAGGTCCATTTCAGTGTGACTCTGGTTGTTAAGTGAGATCGGGTGCGGCGGGATCAAGAGCAAGGTCAAGGTCAAGTTGTCGTCTCCGCCCACACAAGAGGCGGGGAAATGCCTAAGCCTAGCATTGACTTACCAACACATCCAACTTAGTCTAAACCCGATAGGTGGCGCTTTAGTAGGAACCGCCTACTGGCGCCTTGAGACCTGCGAATTGAATTGATTGATTGGTGTGTTTAAAATTGTTTAAGACAAACATTTGTTGTTGAAGTTATGTACATAATTGCCCTCACCCTCGAAGGGTGATGCCCCGACCTCGGTGACTGAATCCGTTAGAGTGCAGCCTTCCCGTCTGGAAGGTTGAGTCTAATTTTAGCAGAGTCAAACCAATGACTTACCAAATAGAGCCCACCTGGTTATTCAGGCCCTTGATTACTAGCAAAGCCCTGAGCTCCTGCCCCCCCCCCCCCCCACATCCTCGCTTGCTCTCCTGTGGGTTTTTCCCCCCTACCACCCACCCCAATGGGCCCCCCTCCCCTGCCACCACCCTTAACCATCATGAACAAACCATCAACACACCGAACATCATACACAACTATCAATCTGTTTAAACACATTGAACATTATATAAGACAGACAAAATGTCTTGTTTACTATAAACTTTGGTTGTTTTATAAGAGAAAACATCTAACCCACAAAGATTGTTTGAGCTTCCCTGGGTATACATCTTCTACTCGGTGCTGCTCCCCATTTTTAAATGAACCGCAGTGACTGGTGCTGTACATTATACAGCAGGAGCCACTCCCTTAATTCTTCAGGATCGGTGCTGTGACTAATACAGCACTGACCAAACTTAGATTGTTTAGAATGTCAATTCCAATAGTAAGATGGCCGGAAGACCAGTGCTTCGGCGCTGACAAATGTCATATTCAGATGAATAAATACTTTACCAAAAAATATATATATAAAAAGTTGATACTTGTCATTACCTAGCCTGGCATTCGGCATTACTAGGGTGGGGCAAAGACTGGTTAGCTCAGTGTCAGGATAATGTGACTGGGTGGGAAATTGGGTCATGCTGCTAGAGGCCTGGTCTCCCAGTGGGGCAGCACCATCGGTGCACACTGTCACAAGTTGGTACCTATCCTGATATGACCTTAGATATTGCTAGTATGTGAAACCCAAACAAACAAGTTGTAGGGTGATAAATCATTGAACCAAAATACTTGAATCGGCAAGCACATATATAAGCCAGTTATTTAATAATTATTTACTAACTAGGTACCCCCTCCCTTAGATGTTGCCAGCATGTAAAACCTCAACAAGCTAAATGGTACATTAGTTGATTAAGCAGGGGCATTTTCAATCGTGGACAATTGGTCTTTTCACCTTTCCTTGCCCTATCCTAGTAATACTAGACACCAGCCTAGGGAGCAACAAGTATCAATGTTTAAGGCATTGGTATGACCTGACCAGGGTTCGAACCCGGTTCGAATCTCACAACCTGCCAAAATGAGATGCGCGCGCTCAACTCATTCGGCCATCCCGTCTGGTTACTGGCATAGCACACTTAGACTAGGCCACCCATAAGTTGCTGTTTCCATGGTTTCAGCACCACAAATATTATTTCCATGCAAGTTCAAGTTTATTACGATGCAAGGCAACAATAAATTAAAGAAAATGCCACAAAATAGTGTAGCAGTGTCTTCCCACAGATGCATCACTCTGGTACTGGAAGAGTGCTCTGTATTGTGGAAGTTACAGCGTGTGCCGAGTCAAGACTCAAGGCCCCTATGGGAATTTTGTGAAGCTGTGGATTATACATTAAATCGATTGATAACCAATCTCACAAATCTCTGACAACAAATTATATAACCCTTTAATACATTGGCAATGCCGTGTAGATTTGATTGCAGTACATTTAATTTAATTAAATTGACTAAATCTGCGAATGGAATTACTATTATTATTAATATTAAGTATTATCGTTAGCTTGATTATCAAACTTGACAGGAAGGCTGAATGAGTTGAGCACTCGATTCCGTTTCGGTAGGTCATAGGATTCGAACCCAGGGGTTCGAATCTTGGTCGAGTCAAAACAATGACTTACAAATTTATACTTGTAGCTAATGCTATTCAAATCTAAAAAGAGTCACAAATTGTACTAAAAAGCTTTAAAACCACCGCCAGGGATGAGGGGAGTCTCAGTGAGGGGATTGAACCTTTACCTCTCTGATGGCTTACTCCCGCACCTGGAGGAGTTTGGGGGGGGGGGCGTGGGGGGCGGGGAGGTGAGGGGTGTCAGTCAGGCTGTGTAGATTTGTATCTCAGTGGGTGACTAGCCTGCGCCCGCAACCCATCATGAAGCCAATTAGGGAGACCAGACCCCCCACCTCACTCACCCCACCCAAGTGTGCCTCCCGACCCCACCCCCAACATACCCAGCACCAGCCGCCGCCATCACTGACACACTGCACCGCCACGTGCAGCTCGATCAGCCGAGAAAGGCCGTCCCAGACCCGCCTACCCCACATTTCCCATTCGGGTACTCCAGTAATAAAACATTGTGCCCTTTCCAAATTTTGTATTATTCTTATTACTCTCTCTATATTTTTTTAGGGCATACACAATTTTACTTTGAGCGTAAAGGTGTAGTCCAGCTTAAAACCGTGTACAAAATACGCAAAGATCATACGGGTAGGCAAGTCTGGTATCAGCCCACGTGTTGCGCCAACTGCCGGCAGCTCGGTGTTTGGGAGGCATGTGAGTTGGCAGAAGTGAAAGCGGAGTGTGGCTCCAGTTGCCACGTTACCTACAACAAACCCCAACTACTTGAGAATACCCCGCCATTTTGATTAATTGGAGCTGAACATCTTAGAAAATGTCAGGTCATTTCAGGATAGGTACCAACTTGTGACACGACTATGCTGCCATGGCCATGCCATAATTTATTGTTCAATTAGTAACAGCCATGATATAACATAGTCTGGTAGCAGCGGAATAACATAACTGACTAAGTTTCTGTAGCAGCAATTGTACAACACCATCTCGGAGCAGCAGAAGAACACAACTTACTAAGTTCCTGTAATAGCCATTATACAACATGATCTTGGAGCAGTGGAATAATGTAACTTACTAAGTTCCTGTAATAGCCATTATACAACATGATCTTGGAGCAGCGGAATAATATAACTTACTAAGTTCCTGTAGCAGCCATTATACAACATGATCTTGGAGCAGCAGAATAACATAACTGACTAAGTTTCAGTAGCAGCCATTATACAACATGATCTTGGAGTAGCGGGATAACACAACTTACTAAGTTCCTGTAATAGCCATTATACAGCATGATCTTGGAGTAGCGGAATAACATAACTTACTAAGTTCCTGTAGCAACCATTATACAACATGATCTTGGAGCCGCAGAATAATATAACTCACTTAGTTCTGGTAGTAGCAGACATAACATAACTTAGGCCTAACAAAAAAAATGTGTGCAAGCCAAAAAGTAGGGTAGGTAGGTAGAGACTTTCGTAAAAAAAAATTAATTTAAAAATAAACATTTGTGTCACCATGAATCCTGTGACCATGATGTAATTTGACCGAAAAGTTTTCATTGAAGCAAAAAATGACGGTGGGAAATTTTTTGCATGGTTAGTCGCCAACCGGAAACAATACTCTTTTTTTTTTAGGTCATCATTTATTGTCTACCATATCTTAACCACTACTGCCACTTGCCACAGTATGACTACTTATGGCTCAACTTGCCAGAAAGTTGTTGGATGTGACCGATGTTCCACCACACATGATGGTCTTTAGTTTCAGGAGGATTTTTTGTTTGTTTGTTGTTTTACGTCCTAGCAACATCTAAGGTCATATCAGGACTGGTACTGACTTGTGACAGTGCACACTCATGGCGGCTTTATAGTGCTGTCGCACTGGGAAACCAGGCTGCCAGCACCATAACCCGATATCCCACTCAGTCACATTATCCTGACACTGAGCTAACCAGTCCTTGTCTTATCTTAATAATGCCGAGCGCCAGGCTAGGAAGAGACAAGTATCAATTATTACTACAAGCATGGGAGACGGGCACTCTAACTCATTCGGCCATTCCGTCTGGTCTAGTTCCAGGAGGAAAAAGCATGACTGAGTGTGTCTTCCAGAGAACGGTGAATAGCTAAAGTGATCCATCTTCCTGCTAACCTTGGATTATGTCAATCCCATCACCCTGGGTACCTGGTCATATATTACCATTTCTACACGGTTCATAATAACATTCAACATCTACTATATGACTGAATATCAGCATCTGTGCGATGAGTTCGCCATTTCATTTGGCGAAGCCCTACAAGTTTTCATTTGATTCTTTTTTTTGGTAGATGCTAAGGATACTCTGACAATAACTTGAGTGAGTGAGTGTGTGAGTGAGTGTGAGAGTGTGAGTGAGTGTGTGAGTGAATGTGAGTGAGTCGGTGAGGGAGTGTGTGAGTGAATGTGAGTGAGTGTGTGTGAGTGAATATGAGTGAGTGAGTGTGTGTGAGTGAGTGTGAGTGAGTGAATGAATGTGAGTGAGTGAATGTGAGTGAGTTAGTGAGTGTGTGAGTGAGTGTGTGAGTATGTGAGTGAGTGTGTGTGAGTGAGTGAATGTGAGTGAGTGAATGAGTGAGTGAGTGAATGAGTGAGCGAGTGAGTGAGTGAATGAGTAAAACAGGTTACAAGTAACCACGTGTAACATTTACGGTGCGAAAACTACTCCTTACTTTTCTTCTTCTGTGGGTTTTATGCCCTAATATCACGAAAGGTCATATCAGAACCGGATTCTGACCGGACCAATTGCTGTTATATATCCATGACATTTTAGGATAGTTAATCAGCATTATCAAAAATGGTGGAAATCCGCGAAATCGCAGAGATCTGTCATCCCGCTAGAGGCAATGTCTCAAGAGACTGCTAAGATAATGAAGCTGTTTTTAAGAAGAAGGTCCCATTGAAGGAGAAAGCCTCCTTGCTCACTGATGTCTGAGCATTCGCCAGGGCGTCATCACTCACTGAGGCATCTGTGCGTGGTCAGGCCTCAGTGTGTGCTTAGACCTCAATGAATGCTTATGGGCATGTCACATTACGACGCTTCTCACCAGCGCGCCGCGCCGCCAACGCGCAAAATCACTTTTGATCGTCGAGACACGTCAAACTTTTCGGCATCAGCGCAATGTATTGGTAGTGTGTGGCCGACGTTGTGAGAGAAAAAAAAAGAAAAAAGTTTGGCGCGCTGTCCTGATATGACCTTAGATGTTGCTAGGACATAAAACAACAAAGCAACGGCTTGCCGCAACGTGTGGGAATGACCCTCATGCATGTGCGGCGTATCCCTAGCATTCGCATAACGTTATTCCAGCGCGTTTAACGTATCTTGATGCGCCCCTAACGTCGCCATAATGTTAGCACCTGCGCGTTGTCGCACGTCGAAAGTTTTGTGCTTGCCGATACCCTGACGCGCGTCGCCGACCATCGCCGTCCATCAACGATTACCAATGCGCGCCTAACGCTTCCTGATGTATCCCGACCTTCCGCCAAAAAATCACATACGTCGACGCGCGTTGGCGAGAAGCATCGTAATGTGACAGCACCATTAGGCCTTAGTGAATGCTTGGGCTTCAGTGAGTGTTTTTGCCTCAGTGAGTGCTTAGGCCTCAGTGAGTGCTCAGTCCTCAGTAAGTGTTCCTTAGTGAGTGCTCAGCCCTCAGTGAATGTTTAGGCCTCAGTGAGTACTCAGGCCTCAGTGAGGCTTAGGTCTCAGTGAGTGCTTAATCCTCAGTGAGTGCTCAGCCCTCAGCAAGTGTTCCTCAGTGAGTGCTCAGCCCTCAGTGAGTGATTAGGCCTCAGTGTGTGCTTAGGCCTCAGTGAGTGCTCTGGTCTCAGTGAGTGCTTAGGCCTCAGTGAGTGTTTATGCTTCAGTGAGTGCTCTGGCCTCAGTGAGTACTCAGGCCTCAGTGAGTGCTTAGGTCTCAGTGAGTGCTTAATCCTCAGTGAGTGTTCAGCCCTCAGTAAGTGTTCCTCAGTGAGTGCTCAGCCCTCAGTGAGTGACTAGGCCTCAGTGAGTGCTCAGCCTCAGTGAGTGCTCAGCCCTCAGTGAGTGCTCAGCCCTCAATGAGTGTTCAGCCCTCAGTGAGTGCTTGGGCCTCAGTGCTAGGTCCACCACAGATTACTTTCCCTGGCACACCTTTAGAGTGCACATCGATCATATTCAAACACTGCAAAAGGAATTCTCCTAAACACTAGTTTATCGCTGACATTAAGCCAGTGTTTGTACCTGATAATCCTTCCTGGATGTCCTTAGGTTTCGGCCCGGGTACTAAGTAATAGTAGTTGGCTATATAATCCAAGTGCGTTATAAATTCGCCACCTCTTTATTACCCGGTTAGCACTTTTTTCTCTTTTTAAACGCCTTTTTTTCTTTTCTTTTTTTTCTTTCTTTCTTTCTCTTTCTTTCTTTCTTTCTCTTTCTTTCTTTCTTTCTTTCTTTCTTTCTTTCTTTCTTTCTTTCGTTAACAGGGATGGTTTTAGTTTATTATGTAGTCAAGGTTTATGTTTATTCCCGAGCAACATCTAAGGCCATATGATAAGCATCGACTTTTGATCGTGCCGCATTTACGGTGACTTTATAGTGCTGTGCCCCTGGGATACTATCCCGCTGGAAACATGATTCAATATTCCTCTCAGTCACATTATCCTAAATCTGAGGCAATCAGCCTTTATCCCATTATTAAATTATAGTCGTGCCCAACGCCAGGCATAGATTTTGTAGGTATTTGGTTTGATTTAGAGAGGGATTGTTTCCATAACCTCTGGCAGAGGAAGTGGATGCTATACCTACTCGGCAATCCCGTCCAGCTTAAAAAGGTGTAATTATATTAAAGCTGAATAGTCTGATGATAACATAAAATATCAAAAACCGAAACAAATATCTATATTTCATTCTACATACCTAACTTAGATACTGGTGCACTTATCAAACATATGTCACCACACAGAAGGCACTTAAATAGAACAAGGTTAGTGTTACTGGTGAAGCTTATGGTGTGAGACTTTTGGTGTGTTTCCCTAAATTAATTTGGCATGTTTTCATTTTCAAATATCTCCAAAGCTAGCCATTTATAACAAGTTACTTCAAAGTAAACTAAGGTAGATTATAGTGATCGACATAATAGAATTATCTTTAGAAATTGCCAGACATTCAAAACCAGGATTGTGCAACATTTCTACCATTAAAATTGGATAGTCGGATAAAAGCATAAACTTTTAAAAAACAAAACACTAATCTAGATTTGAACCTACATATCCAACTTAGATACTGGTTGGTGCAGGTATTAGTTATTTGGTGCTACATAGAAGGGCATACTGGGTCCATTTAATATAAGTTATAACACGTTACTGCTGAAGCCTATGAAGTCACAGTTTTAACAAGCATCCCAATATTGATTTAACATGCTTGCATTTCAAATAATATATAATATTTCCTATGTTAGTCATTTTAAAGCAAAGTTATCGCAAACTAAAGGCCCTGTCATATTACGACGCATCTCGCAAGCGCGCGGCCAATGCGTAAAATCACTTTTTTACGTCGAGAAGCGTCAAACTTTTCAGCGCAGGGGGCAAAGTTGGATGTATACATACTGTATGCATAGCGTATGGCCAATGTATGACCAATGTATGGCTAATGTGCTTCCCGGTGAAAATCGCCTGAATTACACTCACGGTACGTTCGTAGAACGCCGGTGAATGTTATATACGTTATTCGATCGCCAGAATTATGCCTCATAGGTTAGATATGTCAAGACAAGCTGGAGAAACACTAAATGTACGTTAGACGTACGTTAGATGTACGTTATCCATATGTTGTCAGTACACAGACTCTACGTTCCCACTGCCTTTAATGTAGGTCAACATAGTGAACAACGTTTGTCTAACGCATGTCTACCGTACATGTAACGTACATCGATGTACACCTAATGTATACATAACGTACGGCCGAAGTAAAATCCACACGTTTTCGAATGTTGTCGTATACATGTCAAAAGTTTTGCACATGCACAAAACTTTGCCGACCCCCTGACATGTGACGCCGTATCTCAAAGAATGTTGATGTACATTGACGTATACCAACGAGTGCCTAACGCACATGTAATACATAACAATGTATCCCGACATAGCTGGCAAAAATCACATACGTCGGCGTACGTTGGCGCGATGCGTCGTAATGTGACAGCCCCTTAAAGTAAGGTAGATTATACCGATCATTCTATTATAGTTATCTCAGAATATGACAAACTCAAAACCATCGGATTATGCAACTTTAACTACCATCGCCTTATTTCATTCATTCATTCATTCATTCATTCATTCGTTCATTCATTCGTTCGTTCGTTCGTTCGTTCGTTCATTCATTGCCATACTCTCAGAACAACCCGCTACCATTACTCTCCACCCACCTCATCCCTGCGGGGTCTCTGATACAATTTCACGGGGTGCCAGCCAATGGGCAGCCTTCATCCCGCACAGCCCGAGCCACATGTATAATGAACGCTAAACAAATTCTCCAAGGGCACCTTTTGATGATGTAAGCGGGGCATGGAGCAGTAGCAGGGATATGCTTGGAGAGTAAAAAAAATTGTTTAACCACTCCAGTCTGTGTTGATGAGTGTGGGCTGTTATATCGTACTACAAGCAGGCCGAGTTTATGCCAGGTTTACACAGCCCTACTCCCACCCTCCCTACCTCCACCATCAATGAAATATGAAGTAAAGCAACAACAAAAAGGGGGGAGGAAGGGCGGGTGGAGGAAAAAAGGGGGGAAAGCCACCTCCCATATAAACTCAGTGAATATATGACAAATATGACACCCTAAACTGTGCTATATAAGCCCAGATAAATGGGAAAAGGGCGTGAAAGAATGAACTATTTTTAGTTACACCCATAGCCATAAAAATGTGAGGTTAAGTAAGCACTACTCAAAGTATTCACGCCATTTGCAATCCTTTCAAAACCTGTTACCTTAGGATGCTGAACTTTGTAAAACACCATTATTGCTACTCGTCACATCACTACTCGTCACATCACTTCTAAATTCCATCATCTCTGCTAAACTGGAGGATGATAAGCGACTAAAGTAGAGTTCCGTTGGTGGGGGCGGAGGGGGACGGGGGCGAAAGATAGGATTTAGGAATTATAGGATTGTAGATGAGGGCGTTGCAAGGCGCATAAAGACCAGCCTACACTCGGGAATTCTCCGCAGCAACTTGTCACCGTCAGCAAATAGCATGCATGTAAACAAGCCATGGTGAGGTGATGAGTCGTAGGGCTGATTGGCTTGTTGTAGTCACGTGACCGAGTTGTGATGTGACGAGTTGCAATGATGTGACAAGTTGGACCGATGGTGGTTGGGGAGTGTGTTGTAGGTGATGTGAGGAATTCTACTGGTCAAGAAATGGGCTGCCGTGGTTATGTGACGAGTTGTGATGTGACAAGGTGCAGTGGTGTGATATGCTACACTGGTGACGAGTTGTGATGTGATGAGTTGCAGTGGTGTGATATGCTACAGTGGTGACGAGTTGTGATGTGATGAGTTGCAGTGGTGTGATATACTATACTGGTGACGAGTTGTGATGTGATGAATTGCAGTGGTGTGATATGCTACAATGGTGACGAGTTGTGATGTGATGAGTTGCAGTGGTGTGATATGCTACAGTGGTGATGAGTTGTGATGTGATGAGTTGCAGTGGTGTGATATGCTATACTGGTGACGAGTTGTGATATGAGGAGGTGCAGTGGTGTGATATTCTACAGTGGTGACGAGTTGTGATGTGACAAGTTGCAGTGATGTGATATGCTACAGTGGTGACGAGCTGTGATGTGAGGAGTCGCAGTGGTGTGATAGAATTGCAGTGGTGATGTGAAGGGTTGCAGTGATGTGATATGCTACAGTGGTGATGAGTTGTGATGTGATGAGTTGCAGTGGTGATGTGATGAGTTGCAGTGATGTGATATGCTACAGTGGTGACGAGCTGTGATGTGAGGAGTTGCAGTGGTGTGATAGAATTGCAGTGGTGATGTGAAGAGTTGCAATGATGTGATATGCTACAGTGGTGATGAGTTGTGATGTGATGAGTTGCAGTGGTGATGTGCTGACTTGCAGTGATGTGATATGTTACAGTGGTGATGAGTTGTGATGTGATGAGTTGCAGTGTTGATGTGACGAGTTGCAGTGTGAGGTAATGAGTTGCACTGATGTGATCAGCTGCACTGCTGATGTGACAAATATCAGTGATTATGTGAGAACTTGCAATGATGAGATGAGTGACAGTGGTGAAGTAACGAGCTGCAGTGATGATGTAATGAGTTTCAGTGATGATGTAATGCATTGCAGTGGTGGTGTGACGAGTTACAGTGATGTGATGAGGTGCAGTTGTGAAGTGACGAGTTACAGTGATGCTGTAATGTGTTGCAGTGGTGATGTGACGAGTAACAATAATGATGTGATGAGTTGCAGTGATGATATGATGACTTGAAGTGATGATATGGAGTTTCAGCGGTGATGTGACGAGTTTCAGCAGTGATGTGACGAGTTTCAGCAGTGACGTGACGAGTTGCAGCAGTGACGTGACGAGTTGCAGCAGTGACGTGACGAGTTGCAGCAGTGATGTGACGAGTTTCAGAAGTGATGTGACGAGTTTCAGAAGTGATGTGACGAGTTGCAGCAGTGATGTGACGAGTTGCAGCAGTGATACAAACAAGTCATGGCGAAGTAACCCCCCCCCCTCCCCGCCCCCAAGGGATGCGACGAATCGTACAATCAGTTGCAGAAACGAATTCTGGTCACTTCCGGTCCACTGTAGCCTAAGTTTAAGGCACGGTGTGTGTGGTGTATGTGGTGTGGTGTGGTGTGTGTGGTGCACGTGGTGTGGTGTGTGTGGTGCATGTGGTATGGTGTGTGTGGTGCAAGTGGTGTGGTGTGTGTGGTGCATGTGGTATGGTGTGTGTAGTGCGTGTGGTGTGTGATGTGGTGTGTGTAATGCATGTGTGTGATGTGTGTGGTCGTGTGTGTGGTGCATGTGGTGTGGTGCATGTAGTATGGTGTGTGTGGTGCATGTGATGCGTGTGTGTGATGCATGTGTGTTCTGAAAGGGGGGGGGGGGGGGGGTAGTAGGCGAGGTGGCCAAGAAGCAGTGGGCCTGAGATATGAATGTGGGGGTTGAAGCCGTGTGTGGGTGGGGTGGGGGGTGGGGGGGTGAGATGAGTGAGGTATAGACTAGATCACCGTTCCGACAGCGCATGCGCTTAAAACGGTGTGGGCAGCAAAGCAAAGGCGTACAGCCATAGTTTGCTGATACACGTATGGCAAAACTTTGATTTTATTCAAAATTAATTTAAAAAATACATAACAATTTGGCACAAATATGGATGGATAGATGCAATATAATAATATAATGAATATGTTTAAGACACAACTCTCCATAATTAAGCATTTTGAGCTAAGAAACATACAATTTCAGTCACTTTACACTTACAGGCTGATGTTTACACCATTGATTAGACAGAAGTAATTCTTGTTCTAAATATTAAAATGTCAAATGTGTCAACAACAACTTGTTTGAAATAAATATATAACCAATATCTGATTAACCCTACTCATTTTCCAATTCTACATATGTCATTAACCATAGGATATAAATAAAAACATGAATACAATAAGTAAAACTGACTCTGCCTATGGCTCTAACACTAGTGCCTAGATTTGCTAAATCTAAATGCACATGACATCAGATGTGCTGATTATATTGATGTAAATGCAATGCTGGATAAACGATTAATATCTTAATTTATTATATATATTTGTTTAGTTAGTGTTCTATGTTTCAAACAAGAGCTGACATGAGCTGAAACTAGCACATTTCATAACTGCACCCCAGTGTCTTAGCATTAGCCATGTGCTTAGCAGGGGTTTGTTTTTCTTCCACGCATCCCACAATGCACCACGCCGCTGGAATGGCGATGTAGTCTATTGACATGCAGGCTGATGGAGGTGTCGGGGGGGGGGGGGGGTCAAGGCTGGCAGCTGGTACACTTCAGTAGACAGATCGATGAGTACTTTCACCAAAAGACATCCATTTAAAAGCGCTACCACTGCTATCCTCACTCAGTCGTCTGCTCTACCTAAATCTCGTCTGTCATTTTATATTCTCTCTCTGAATGAGCAATTTAGGTCAAATTTAACATATTTTTTATTTAAAAACAAAGAGGAAAGAAAAGAGAGCGAGGAAGGACTTAATGCTGCATATACATTTTTTCTTTCATTCATTTTAATCTACATATGTGTGTATGAATTACACCAAATTGTGTTTATATCCACATATATATATCTACATATATATGTAGATATACACATATATAAAAACAAATTAAATAACCCACTTCAATGCAAAAACAATTTAAAAAAAATTCAAAGCCCATCTTCTCCAGAAAACAAGTATTTCTTTCTCTACCTTTTACAAAAAATAATCAAGTTCTCCCTAACATTGTGTCATGGGGGTGATGAAAATGGGAAATATTGCGCCTAGTGCGGGACTCGAACCCACATCTCTTTGCATTCTGGGCCAGTGTGCTAACCATTACACCACCTAGGCTCCCTGATGTCACCACACTACCCATGCCTACCTTTCTATGCGGCTCCTTGCCTGAAAGGTCAGTGTAGACTACTACACTCGTCCCCCTGGAATTGGAAGTCCTTTAATGCTTACAATTGCATACATACAGGCAGTGCACTTACATATATACACAGGGTAGGTTCAACAACTATACAGTGCGTAGCTTGTACAGGATCATGGTAGTCTGTTGACACTAATAGGTGTTTAGTGTGCGCTCTGTAGTATCACAGTACACGTTACATACCAGCAGGAAAGAACTTCTGTTTGTTTGTTTTGTTTGTTTGTTGGGATTTTATATCCTGGTAACAACATCTAAAATCAGATCAGGCGGGTTCCAACATATGACAGTGCACACTCATGACAAATGTATAGTGTTGTCCAACTGGGTGGGAGACCACACCACCGGCACCATAACCTAATAAGTAATATCCCACTCAATCACATTATCCTGATAATCAACTAACCAATCCTTGCCCTATTCTAGAAAAGCCGAACGCCAGGCTAGGTAGCGACAAGTATACATTTTGTAAGTCATTGGTTTGACTCGAACCCCCGACCTTCCGCATGGGAAGCCTGCACTCTTACAGATTCAACTACTGCATCCGGTACAGGAAAGTGCTGTATTACCGGCGCGGAAGGGTTACTTACACATTGCCACCACCTGCGGTGGACAAAGAGAATCGTGCTTCCCGTCCATATTTTATTATTCAGCCTCGGTAAAATCTAATTCAAAATGGACGTGCCACATCTCCAAGGAGCACTGTGTCACAATATGAGCCTGTCTCAAAAGGTGATAACTCTTCTTTTTTGTTGTCCATTTTAACGATTGACACAAAACAACACAGAAACGGTTACACTGAAAACAAAAGGACATTTGCTTCAAATTAATATGTATTCTATTGGAATTATGAAACACCATGTAAAAAAACAAATCAGTTTATCCTGAGCAAATGCATAAGCAGATAGTATGTCGATCGTTACAATGGACAAAGTTTTGTCCCATATTACTTATCACCTTTTGAGACAGTCTCATATACCGCTGTTTCAATTCCAGTGCCTTTGTGAACGATGTGATATCGGTTTCAAAAAGATATATTGAAAGAACTCTCAAGTCATTCTGTTGGTTGAGGTGATTGACTAGGGTGTTACGTCCTAGTAACATCTGAGGTCATACCAGCAGGAGTACTGACTTGTGACAGTGCCGTTTTGTGGCAGATTTATAGTGCTGCCCAATTGGAATGCCGTGTCATGTGTACCTACGCATATTATTAGACCCATTCTGTTGGTTGAGGTGATTGACTAAGGTGTTACGACTTAGCAACATCTGAGGTCATACCAGCAGGAGTACTGACTTGTGACAGTGCCCATTCATGGCAGATTTATAGTGCTGCCTTATTGAGATGGTGTACCATGTGTACCTACTCAGATCATAGGCCTTTTCATATTTTTGGAGAAACAATTGAAAAATATATATCTAAAGGATTGTGTACATTAGTAACTTTAATAAATTATGTCTCTATTCATCCTGATTAGCGCCCCAAATAAAAGGATGGTGTAAAAAATGTATGTGAAAATAAGAATATTGCTGGAAAGATTAATGCTTCGGCAATGATAAAAGAATTGTTCCGATGAAAAAAATATGTACCACCAGCCCCGTCCCTTACGAAAAGAAAAAGAATTGGGCCGCTGAATAAAATATTCACCACCACCCCTGTCCTCCTTTAAAAAAAAAACATACAAAAAACACACACACACACACACAAAACAGGCTGACTCACTTTTTTTTTCTGTTTCCCTACTTGGAGATTACCTGATCAATCAAACGATTCAGGCAGACTGGTCCAACGAGTGACAAAGCACAGAAAGGGGGAATCAGAAATAGGATATTGTTCCCCTAGAATTGATATAAATATAAAGAATGGATGGAATGTTTGAAACGGTGGCTGATTTGCAGTTGGGATACGAGTTCGCGACTTATTGGTTAGGCAAACGCTGAGATCCGAAAGCTCACCTTCATAAAAGACTGGAGCAGATTGCCTGTCGATGCTCTAATAGGATTGGATCCGTCAGGCTTGTCTTTGCCGAGTTACTCAGAGGCGCCCGAGCTGCTCTGTTAGTGTGCAGAGCCCATCACTGTATTGCATCCAGCCTTCGCCTAAGGCACGGGGGAGGCAGGGAGGGTGTGTGTGTGTGTGTGTGTGTGTGTGTGTGTGTGTGTGTGTGTCTGTGTCTGTGTCTGTGTGTCTGTGTGTGTCTGTGTATTTCCATGTTACTAGCAGGTTGCCTCCCGAAAACGACCCCCGGAAGGACAAGGATAATGTGACTGAGGAGGATATCAGGTCATGGTGCCAGTGGCCTGGTGTCTCAGTGTGGAAGCACTATAAAGTGACTGAGTATGAGCGCGGACTGTCACTAGTCGCTCCTCGTCCTGATATGACTTTAGATGTTGCGAGGATGCAAAACAGCAACAAACAAACACATGTACATAATCCATTCAGGGAACCCAGGTGTAGGTCGGGTGTCATAACACTTCAGCCAATCGCCTCAGTCGATAGGTGTATGTCGAGCATTAGCTATGAACGGCTCACTCAAGGCAGAGCCCCCCCCCCCCCTCACACACACACACACACACACACACACACACACACACACACACACACACACATCCATCTATCATTCCGAGTGTCACCTTCAAACAGCTTTAAGGGCGGTCAGAGTAAAAGCGGAAGTGTAGAATAACCAGCGGCAGACGCCATACCTGCTCCCTGCTGAGTTAAGCCCGAGCTGCTCCGAGCTGCTCCGAGCTGCTCGGCCGACAGCCCGTGCAGGACCCGCCATCAGCCTAATGCCTGCCTTTTGAGCAGCTCTAGGTGTTTGTGTCGGGCAGGGTTAGGTTGGACAAGATGACAGCGCCATCTTGCAATATCCCCACTAACACCAACACCCCCCACTCCACCCCCACCACACCCCACCTCCACTATCACCAGGGTGAATGAGCACTGCATGGCGTGTATGTGACTATGTCACCTGGTTTCCGTGTTCAGTTTACAACCCGAGTAGGGCACTTTGTACCTGCATTGTTGGCAAGTACAAGTCCTTGGCAATACATTGCGTTTATTAGCATCACACAATTTTGGGGGACTAGATGGTATGACCGAATGAGTTAGCGCCCATCTCCCATTTTGGTAGATCGTGGGATTCGAATCGACGGGTTCCAACTCTGGTCGAGTCAAACCAATGACATAAAAATTGATACTTGTCGCTTCCTAGCCAAGTACTCTGCACTATTAGGACTGGTTGGCTCAGTGTCAGGATAATGTGACTGGGTCGGTTATCAGGTCATGGTGCTGATGGCCTGGTCTCCAAGTTGGGCAGCACTATAAAATTACCATGAGTGTGCACTGTCAGAAGACGGTACCCGTCCTGATATGACCTTAGATGTTGCCAGGATGTAAAACTCCCAACAACCAACCACAATTTGGTGAAGTTATTTATGCACTTTTTTCCCCCCATCTACTGACATCTACTGTAGACAGAGCTTTGAAAATATTATTAGGATAGGGCAAGGAGCAGCGGAATGAGGAAGACCAGTCGTCTATGACTGAAATTTCCCCTGCTTAATCAACTAATGTACAACAAAAAAGAACAAAAAAAGGATGACTGAAATGCGTTAATTTAGCATCATCAATCAATCAATAGTTCCATCCTCTAGTCGAGGGTTGGATGCAATGGTTCTCCACTTGTCCCGATGTTTTGCTGTTCTGATAGACTGTGAATAATTCAAGCCTGTCCACTGTGAAATATTTGTAAACCATGATGTTCTTGGTCTCCCTCTCCCTCTGCTGCCATTCACTTTCGCACGAATGATGTGGCCAAAATAAATAAGTTTCTTTGTCTGTATAGTGGCAAACAAGCTTTTCTTATTTTTAATTTTTCTGAGAACTTCTTTGTTGGTGATCTTCTTTGTCCATGATATTTTCATCATCCTTCGATAAGTCCACATCTCAAATGCTGCTAAACGTTTGTACATTTTCTTAGAGATTGTCCATGTCTCTGCCCCATACATTAGAGTAGACCACATATAACACTGAAGAATACGCTTCCTTGTTTGTATTAATATCTTACTTGATGTTAACACTCTATACATTTTGGAGAATGTTGTTCAGGCTATTGTTATCCTTCTTTTAATTTCTTCCTCACATCTCCCATCATTTGTAATCTTTTGTCTGAGATATATGAATTCGGATACTTGTTCTATGGTTATATTGACATTTGGTTTATCTGTCTTTTTACTTATAACCATTGTTTTGGTCTTCCTGGCATTCATCTTCATGTTGAATAGTATTCCAGCTTTATTGATTCTATTCACTATATCTTGTATGTTTTTCTCACTGTCTGCTAGTATTACACTGTCATCGGCATATCTAAGATTGTTGACGTTCATGCCACCTATTGTCACTCCCTTGCAATCTTCAATGTGTCTGAAAATCATCTCTGTGTAGAGGTTAAATAGACATGGTGACAATACACACCCCTGTCGAACTCCTCGTTTAATCATAACTTCATCCGATAAGCCCTGCTCCATTTTTATAAATGCACGTTGTGTCCAGTATAAGTTCACAATTAGTTTAATGTCTTTGCCATTGACACCAATATCTTGTATACATTTGATTAACAGTTCATGATTGACTTGGTCGAAGGCCTTCTCATAGTCAATAAAGCAGGCATAAACATCCTGGTTCACTTCACAATAACGTTCTAGCATAAAGAACATATATCACAGTATATATTCTGACACACTCAACTCCTTTCGTTTGATTTCACTTCACGCAGTATTATAACCCTAAATATGCTGTAACCATACATGTGCATAAAATCCTCTGGGAAGTGATGTTTCCTGAATGGTGACAGTTCTATTCTAATTCTATGGAAGGCGGCTTCTTAAGCTTCAGCGGTATATGAGACTTAAGAAAAGCTGTGTTTCCGATTGCGCGACCAATCCTGCAAAACGTTGCCGACCATAATGTTTTTCTGGTAAAATTATTTAACCTTTAGAAATAAACTTTTTCAGACCATCACAGATACCTAAATTACATCACAGTCAAGGGATTCATGGGAAAACTTTTTTTTTTTTAAATCCCTGCCGACCATACTTTTGTGCTTGCCTTCAATTGGAAACACTCTTTTTTTAAGGCCTCAGCCCCCCAGGTACACAGAGGAACCTAGATAAAAGATTCACCCGGTACTTGTAGTACACGGGTGAAAGACAACGTAGTGTAAATATGGGCGAAAATAGGTTTAGTATGGAACATGAAGTAGAAACTGTGGCTCCAGTATCAAATGGCTACCCATATAGGCACAGAGTTGGTGAAATGGGAGAGAATGCAAAAAGACAAGATGGCGGCCACAGAACGCCATCAATTTCACTTTAAAATCTTATTAAACTAGATATTATATTATATTTTTCAACTCAAAGGTAGCGGGCTATCAATAAGACATATGTAAACAATAACTGTTGCTTCTTAGATTGTGAAATTAGGCTCTCATTTCCTTAACCCGCTTTTTCTACCGTTTTTATATAGGGTTGGTGTTCACCCGTGTACTGCGACTGCGAGTACCGGGTGAATCCTTTATCTAAGAGGAACCATGTGTTATGAGGGACACTTACCTGCCCAGTTAGAAAGCCACATGCACGGGTGTTTAGGTTGATTGCATTAGGGAGCCTAGATAGCCTAGTCGTTAGGTTAGGATGCTAGCCCCAGAATGACAGAAGTGCTATAGTCCGGATGCTAAAGGATCATACCCCAATTCGGCCACCGCGTCAGATTAAATAGGAACCAGTATCTAAGTTGGATATGTAGGATCAAATCCATGTCAGTGTTTTGGTTTTGAAAATGTCATGCTTTCATAGGATTGTGCAACTTTAATCAGACTTTGTAGGTTATCACCATAGTGAATGTAGTGTAGTGGTCTGCACTGACCTCTCAGGCAAGAAACCACATAGACAGGTAGGCGTGGGCAGTGTGTTGATATCAGGGAGCCTAGGTGGTGTAATGGTTAGCACACTGGCCTGGAATGCAAAGAGATGTGGGTTCGAGTCCCGCTCTAGGTGCAATATTTCCCATTTTCATCACCCCCACGACACTGGTTGCCGTGATCAGGATCCTGTACAAGCTTTGCGCTGTATGGTTGTTGAACCTACCCTGTGTATGTATGTGTTACTGTTAGTGCATTGCCTGTATGTATGTAATTGTAAGCATTAAAAGACTTACAATTCCACGGGGACGAGTGTACTGGTCTGCACTGACCTCTCAGGCAAGTAACCACATAGACAGGTAGCCATGGGCAGTATGTTGATATCAGGGAGCCTAGGTGGTGTAATGGTTAGCACACTGGCCTGGAATGCAAAGAGATGTGGGTTCGAGTCCCGCTCTAGGTGCAATATTTCCCATTTTCATCACCCCCACGACACTGGTTGCCGTGATCAGGATCCTGTACAAGCTTTGCGCTGTATGGTTGTTGAACCTACCCTGTGTATGTATGTGTTACTGTTAGTGCATTGCCTGTATGTATGTAATTGTAAGCATTAAAAGACTTACAATTCCACGGGGACGAGTGTACTGGTCTGCACTGACCTCTCAGGCAAGTAACCACATAGACAGGTAGGCGTGGGTAGTGTGTTGATATCACGGAGCCTAGGTGGTGTAATGGTTAGCACACTGGCCCGGAATGCAAAGAGATGTGGGTTCGAGTCCTGCTCTAGGGGCAATATTTCCCATTTTCATCACCCCCACGACAGTATTATCAATAACATTTAGGCATTGAATAATTTAGTTGACACTGTTTGCTATTAGGCTTGGATCACCCCCACCCACACCCTCCACCCATAATACCTTTGATTTGCTTATAACATAAGGTGTTCAGCATTTCAAGTGTTTTGAGTACTGTAGTACTGCACTGACCTCTCAGGCAAGAAGCCACATAGACAGGTAGGCGTGAATAGGGTGATTGCATCAGGAAGCCTAGGTAATGTATTGGTTGGCATGCTAGCCCCGGAATGGCAAGAATTATGGATTCGAATCCTGCTCTAGGCACCATATTTCCCATTTTCTTCACCCCCACGACAGCACACACAATTTCATTACTGGGCTAATAGACAATAAAGTAATATTACTTTTTTTCAATCATTGTATGGAATTCTTCCAAGGCCCCTATTAAATGTTACGAGTTCTGGGTGAGGAACTTTTTGTCGCGTGTTTCTTGGAATTAATCGGATCTAGCCCTTTAAGAGCTGTTATAGTCTGAAATTATGATTTTAATATAAGAACAGTTAAGATACCATTAAAACTTGAGTGGCGACCAGGCACGGTGCCGAATCTGACCGGGCCTCGCGTGTGGGAGATCAGGAATTCCTTTCCCGATCGAGTCAAAACAACGACTTATAAAATTGATACTTGTCGCTTCCTAGCCTGGTGCTTGGCATTAATAGGATAGGGCAAGGACTAGTGTGACTGAGGATATAAATAAAAACATGACTAAAATAAGTAATACTGACTGGCTATGGCTCTAACACTAGTCTGAGTGCCCAGATTTGTCAAAATCTAAATGCACATGGCATAAGATGTGCTGATTATATTGATGTAAATGAAATGCTGGATAAAAGATTAATATCTTAATTTATTATATATATTTGTTTATTTGGTATTCTATGTTTCAAACAAGAGCTGAGATGAGCTGAAACTAGCACACGCATTCCACAATGTACCGCGCCACTGGAATGGTGATGTAGTCTATTGTGTGTTCTCTTATTTCTACAGGTGAGTAACGCTATCTGGTCTGGGAAGGTTGGTTGTTGGAGTTTTACGTCCTGGCAACATCTAAGGTCATATCAGGATGGGTACCGACTTGTGACAGTGTGCACTCATGGTGACCCGATACCCGATAATCACATATGCAGAACTAGAAAATGAGTAGGGTTAATCAGATATTGGCTATATATTTCTCTGAAACAAGTATCTGTTGACACATTTGGCATTTTAATATTTAGAACAAGAATTAATAATGGTGATGTGGATATCAGCCTTAAAGCGACTGATTGTTTTGTGTGGAATTGTATGTTTCTTAGCTCAAAATCTTTAACTATGACTAGTTTTGTCTTAGATATATTCATCAGATTATATTGCATGTGTACATACATGTTTATGCCAAATTGTTATGTATTGTTATGTCAATGGCCGTACGCATTTGCTTTACTGCCAACGCCATTTTCAGCACATGTGCAGTCGGAACTGTGATCTCGTCTATTAGTACACTGCTGATGCAATATCTATCGTATGAGATAGCAAAACTAGGACCCAGCAGGCCACTAATCAGGCGCTTGGCCAGACTTGAGTGGGGCTGAAGCACACTGCACAAATCTAGAAAATTGAGGCAGTGTACATGCTAGATACAGGTGGTATAAACACAGAGCAGTCAGTATGTGGTGTGGGGCACTCGGGGTGTGTCGATGGGCCCTGCTGCCTACATAGAGGGGTGCGTTACTAATGCTATGATTCACTTGCTGTCTGGACACCATCTCACCCACCCCTCTTCTAACGCCTCTCCGCTGCCCCCCTCCTCCTTGAATATGTCTGAAAAGAGTTCCAGCAGGGTGAGCCAGCCAGCATTTCCCTCTTACTCTGTCCATGTCTCTAGCTCACTGACTGGTCACCACAGGGCAAGGAGGCACTCCTCTGTTCTACTCTTTCTTTTCTTTTTCACCCGGGCTTACTCCTCCCCCTGATCCTTTTTCACTGTCTCACTTTCCACCTTCTTGCTGCAGATCCCAGCTCCGCCCCCACTTCCTGCCAACCCATCGGCGACTGGGCATAAGTGCTCTGCTAAAATCGGAGCGGGGTGAGTCGGTACCGCTTCAACGACTTGTCCTTATCATTGTAAAGAACTCCCCACTTCTACAACCATCCCCCCAGAAGTCTACACTTCATCCAATGGACCGATTTATCGCTGCCGTTATATTGCTGCAGTTCTGCAGCCTGTAACTGTCCAGGTTACAACCCCTCTCCCGCTCTCCGCAATCAAGCAAGCAATGCTATGATTACTAACTAGGTCAAGGTGTGGGTGACCAGAGTTAGCACTCTGTAGTCAGGGTTGTCAAAGGGTGAAGGCACTGTAGAACACGCATACAGTAAGTGATATTTTATCTAATGTAGAATATTTGCTATGACAATTTCATTGCAATCTACATCCGAAACAAATGTACGGCCAGAACCTGACCGAGTTTGCTTGTCAGGAACCACGTGTTTGTGGGTTCAAAGTAGCCGTAAAGTGTTGGGCCTGTAGTGAAGGATAGAGCCGAGAGGCAAGTACCCCCAACTACCAGCTGTGTAAATACACGTGTCACAGCTTCAGTCCCTTCTCAGGAACCAGCGGACATGATGCTGGAATAAGTGTATTATTACACAGTAGGCCTACACATATAGTGAATATAGAGACATAGTGCACAGCTACTGTTAATACATAATACACAGTAATGCATGTCTAGTACACACATAGAGAATACATAGTACACAGGTACTACACTACACACAGTAACACACATCTAGTACACACATACACAGAATACATATTTCACAAGTGATGCATATCTAGTACACACATAGAGAAACATAGTATGCAGATAATAAACAGCTAACACACAGTACTACACATCTAGTACATGCACACAGACTACATAGTACACAAGTAATAAACAGTTAATTCACAGTACACAGTAATACCTGTCTAGTACACACATAGAGAATACCTAGTACACAGGTAATAAACAGTACTACACATCTAGTACACACACAGAGAATACATAGTACACAAGTAATACACAGTTAATTCACAGTACACAATAATACCTGCCTAATACACACATAGAGAATACATAGTACACAGGTAATAAACAGTACTACACATCTAGTACACACAGAGAGAATACATAGTACACAAGTAATACACAGTTAATTCACAGTACACAATAATACCTGTCTAGTACACACATAGAGAATACATAGTACACAGGTAATAAACAGTACTACACATCTAGTACACACAGAGAGAATACATAGTACACAAGTAATACACAGTTAATTCACAGTACACAATAATACCTGCCTAATACACACATAGAGAATACATAGTACACAGGTAATAAACAGTACTACACATCTAGTACACACAGAGAGAATACATAGTACACAAGTATTAAACAGTTAATTCACAGTACACAATAATACCTGTCTAGTACACACATAGAGAATACATAGTACACAGGTAATAAACAGCACTACACATCTAGTACACACACAGAGAATACATAGTACACAAGTAATAAACAGTTAATACACAGTACACAATAATACCTGTCTAGTACACACATAGAGAATACATAGTACACAAGTAATAAACAGTTAATACACAGTACACAGTAATACCTGTCTAGTACACACATAGAGAATACATAGTACACAGGTAATAAACAGTTAATTCACAGTACACAGTAATACCTGTCTAGTACACCCACAGAGAATGCATAGTACACAAGTAATGAACAGTTAATTCACAGTACACAGTAATACCTGTCTAGTACACCCACAGAGAATACATAGTACACAGGTAATAAACAGTTAATACACAGTACACGTTAATGCACGTCTAGTACACACTTAACCAATACAAAGTTAACACAGATTTAAAACACAGTGAGTATACATCTATTACACACAACACACCTGAAAGAACCTGCCCTTCACTGTTTCAGCAATTGGACCCGGTACTTACCAAGCTTGTACAGTATTCTGGTCACAACACCAATCTTGATGGGGGTGTTTTTGTAAATGAAGGGAACATTGCATCTGTAATGGGATTCAAACCCACACTTCTGCCATACCGGGGATAGCATGCTAACTGTTAGCCTATCTAGGCTACCAGGTACAATTAACTTACCAACGCCTACTTGTGCATGTGGTTCTCACTTGCGGAGGTCAGTGCACCTCACTACACTATTTTTCACAGAAAACTACCCCACCCAGTGCATGGGGGAAACATTAGAAGGGGTGGCCGAAAGAACTGAGCACCCGCCTCTTGTTTTGGTAGGTTACGGGATTTGAACCCCAGCGTTCGAACCATAGTCAAGATAAACCAATGACTTTAAAATTGATACTTGTCATTATCTAACCTGGCGTTCAGCATTATTTGGATACGGTAAGGAGTAGTGGAATGATGAAGACCAATAGTTGGTGATTGAAGATTCTCCTGCTAAAGGCTGTCACACCTCGCTGGATTCGGGAAACGGAAAGAAACCGAACAAAGTCCGTTGATATCCGACAAAGTCCGGTTTGTGTCCATTGCATATCCATTGCATATCCATTGATATCTGTTGATATCCGTTGATATCCAGCCCGATCCGTTACAAGTTTTTTGCATGCTCAAAACTTTGCGCCGGACTGACTTATGCGGTTATTATCCGTTACCGTCCGTTCCCCGTCCATTCCCCGTCCGTTACATATCCATTACACGTCAGTTGCCGTTCGTTATAATTCTTGTTGTATACTGAATTGTACGTTGATCATTAGATACGTCATGAACCGTTACCGCCTGTTACCATCTGTTACCCGTCCATTACCGTCTGTTACCCATCTGCTACTGTCCGTTACCCATCCGCTACCGTCCGTTACATAATCGATACATTTCAAGTCCGAATCACACCGAACTAGAATATTTTTGTCCCGCTCCATCCGTTTCCTCAATCCGGCGAGCTGTGACAGGGGCTTTAATCAACTAATGCTTCTTCCTGGAATGTTGTGTTAATGTTTAGATAATAAATAGAAAGAAAATACATAAAATTGTCAGAAATACTTGAAGCAAGAATAAGAGAGAAGGGATAAAGAAAGATGGAAAGAAAGAAAGAAAGAAAGAAAGAAAGAAAGAAAGAAAGAAAGAAAGAAAGAAAGAAAGAAAGAAAGAAAGAAAGAAGCAACACAAATTGCGTAGTCCAAAATATTGAGAGAAAAAATCCACGAAGTAGCAGAGTATTTTCATTCCTGATTGAGTGCACCAGGATCTCTAACTAGTCTAAGTTGGCTATGTCGAATCAAATCTGGGCTTCGAATTAAACTTTTGAACTAACAAGTGCATCACCTCTAGAAAGATGTTCAATTATATACCCCTCGACAACTAACCATTGTCATGCTAATCTAACATAGCTACCCCCCTGTTATTTTATTATTCTCCCAGAGGAGCAGCACTATAAAGTCACCATGGGTGTGCACTATCACAAGTTGGTACCCATCCTGATATGATGTTAGATGTTGCTAGGATATAAAAGCCCAACAAACATACATAAGTACAGGAGTTCATGACCCCGCAATGACGTGTAGATGAAGTCAATATGGCAACAGCAGGCCTGGGAGGTTGGTTATCGCCATCTAGTGGCAGTCCCAGGACACAAATCCCTGCTGGTCTCCTCATAGCCAATGCCGGCACTCAGCGGCAAGCTGCAGGAATCCGTGGACAGTGCTGCTCGACCATTCACCAACGCATTGTCACCACCCATTCACAAAGTCGCCAGAGGCACAATATTTTTGTTACATGCGTTTGTTGATTGAACAGGGGGAAATTCCAATCATGGACAATTGGTCTTCCTCATTTCACTGCTCCTTGCCCTATTCTAGTAATGGTGAGCGCCAGGCTACGGAGAGAGCAGTATCAATTTGTTAAGTCATTGGTTTGACTCGGCCAGGGTTCAGACCCTGTGTTCGATTCCCACGACCTGCTAAATGGAAGTATGCACTCAACTCATTCTCCCATCTTGTCTGATCACTAGTGAAAATATCTTAACATGGTTTTCTTCATGTAAATATTTAAACTAGACGTATATGCCAATAATCTGAATTAGAATAATAAACTACTGAACATGTAGAGGAATATTGCATTGAGTATAAAAGGAAAGCCTCAAAGACACTTCCTAAAATTAGGAATACGATAAATATTATAATCCATTTGAACAAATTAAAACTCAAATTATCAGACAAAGGACCGAATACTTTTCGCCTCATTAACATCAGCTTGGAAGTAAACGTGAATAAAATGACACTGCCTAAAATAATAAATACAATTTTAACAAATTAAATCATCAGAGAAAAGACTTAATGCTTCGGCCTCATAAACATCAGCTTGGAAGGAAACGTGAATAAAATGTTCTAAGAAAAGAAAATAGATTGAGATGCTAGTTACTACAAAAGTGACCAGGTATTTGTGGAGAAATTGTCGGCGAATGTTTGCGGAACTGGGTCCAGTGGCCACTGCGACTGCGCACTGTACGCCCGAGTGAGTTACAACAATCGGGGATCGCCATAATGTAGCCTCATGCCCAGCATCAGCGCCAATCTCCGCCTCACGAATCGAACTGCCCCCACCCACCCACACCCACCCACCCACCCACTCACCCAGCCACTCACGCCCACCCACTGACACACCCACTCACATCGCCACAAACTGGACACGGTGAGTGCAGGCTTTCCTTGCGGAAGGTCGGGAGTTCGATTCGCGGTCGAGTCAAATCCATGACTTACAAAATTGATACTTGTCGCTACCTAGCCTGGCGCTCGGGATTACTAGGATAGGGCAAGGACTGGTTAGCTGAGTTTCAGGATAATGTGAGTGAGTGTGATATCGGGTCATGGTACTGACAGCCTGATCTCCCAATGGGGCAGCACGGTAATTTATAGTGCTGCCCCATTGGGAGACCAGTATGAAGTTGCCATGAGTGTGCACTGTCACAAACAAGCCTGGCCTGATATGACCCTAGCTGTTGCCGGGACGTAAAACCCCAACAAACATCGCCATAATGTTGCCTCATGCCCGGCGTCAGGGCCTATCTCCGCCTCACAAATCCACCTGCCTCCCCCCCCCACACCGACACGCACACATACACACACACCCATACACACGCCTACATACATCTACATCTACACCCATATATATATATATATTATATATATATATAATATATATAGTATAGTTATATTATATAGTATGTTACGAGTCTACCTTGGTACAGATGATGGATAACTGTTGTTTTACCGAGGTATAAGCCTCGGATAGATGTGGGCTAGGGAGAGGTAAGCACGTCCGGTACCAGCAATCTTAACCTACTTATTGAGGATAAAAATGACTTTCAAACAATGGATACTATTACTTTACCGAAAAGGTACACCAACGGAATAGATGTGGCAGGGTTGTGGCGGGAGGGCCCTAGCCCACATCTATCCGAGGCTTATACCTCGGTAAAACAACAGTTATCCATCATCTGTACCAAGGTAAGACTCGTATAACTATACTATTTTACCTCGGTAAACAGCCTCAGGCTAGCCTCAGGCTAGGGAGACCTTTACATAATTCATTTTTATCCTTAATATCATTCTTTCTTATTATTATAACATTCTAAATTTTTGTTCTCACCTATTCTTGTTAGTTGGCGAGAAGACGCTTTGCAACGCCGGTAGGCTTTTCTAGTCGTTTATTATAATGTTTTGCAAACGACTTAGCCGTCTTCCAGCCTGCATGCGCTAGTATTCTTTTCACAGAAATACCAAGCACCCGTGCCTTGGAGACCATGGCTCCTCTAGTTGAGTGGGAAGAGTATTTACTCGTATCCACTCCAGCCAATTTCAACACTGTAATTGTCCATCTGGCAAGTGTGTCTCGTGAAATCGCCTTATGTGGCTTTATAAAGCTCACTAATAGTTGTTGTGATGCACGTAAATCCTTTGTCTTGTATATATAAGCCCGTATGGCCGACACAACACATAATTTCCGATCATTCGGAAAACAGTCTAAGTGAACCGTTGATAAAGGGTCACCTAACGTGTTCGATTTAAGCAATTTTTCTAAATCAAACGTAGCTTGTTGCTTGTCTATTTCTAATCCAGTTAAGGATAAAGCAACAATCGTCTGTCCTCTGTGTCCAGTTACTAACAATAACAGGACCGCGACCTTAAAACCTAACTGTTTTATATCTAACCACGAGTTGTGAGGCCAAGCCTGAAACAACTTAAATACTATAGAAACATCCCAAAACCGACTATACTTTGGTTTTGGAGGATTCCTTTGATAAATTGAACGAAGTAAATAACAAATAACATGATGTTTTCCAACTGTTTCGCCATCAATTCTAGGTAATATAATTGATAACGCACACCTCGCCGCATTAATCGATCCAAAGGAAAGTCCTTCATCCTCTAGAGAACGAAGAAACCGAGCTACTTGTGAAATCTTTGGATTTGTTGGCTTAACTTTCATTAACAAACAATGTACACCCCATTTCTTTAAATAGGTTGTATACATTTTGACAGTTCCTGGCCTCCAGGCATCCGATACTATCCTATCCTCAGTAATTCTGTCCAATCCAAATTGCTGTAGCTGCTTCCTTAGAAAAGGAATGCCAATAGGGGCGTCGTTGACACGTCGCCGTGAACCACTAGCGGTCCGTGGTGCGTCAGATTCCCGAGTTTTCTTGGGAATCGTATACGATCTTTTGCCAGTTGTGAAACTGCTGGCAGCCAAGGTTGCGTGTCCCAATCGGGCACCACCAGTATCGCATGTGTCCCTTCCAAGCCGATTTTTCTCACTACTCGGCTGATAATGCTAAATGGTGGGAAAATATAAAAATAATTATTTTCCCAGGTAATAGCAAACGCATCTACTTTCCAAGCATCCGGTTCAGGATGCCAAGAAACATAACAGGGTAACTTGTTATTATTTCGTGATGCAAATAAGTCAACTTCAGGTGTACCCCATTTTTCACAAACGAAGTTAAACAAATGTGTAGAGAGAGACCACTCTAAATGGTCATGGAAATTTCTACTTTTATAATCTGCAAGTGTATTTTGTGACCCTGGAATATGCGCTACAGTCAGCCAGACTTGTTGAGCCTGTGCCCAGTTCCAAATCAGTTTAGATAACTGATTGCAAGACTTTGATTTGGTTCCACCCATGTTACGAATATATGCCATGGCAGTAGTATTATCAGTTAGTATTCTAACCTGTGATTTATTTATCTTTACTAAACTACGTAAGCCCAGATAAATAGCACGCAATTCTAGTGCATTAATATAGTCTGATTTTTCATCATCAAGCCATCTACCTCCTGTTGTGACCCCATCTCGATGAGCTCCCCAACCTTCTAACGAAGCATCAGTAGTAATTACTGTATTAGGTTCCGCCATGCGGATTGGATTTGGTGAACTTGCTATATGTTGCATCCACCATCCAATATCCTGTAACCCTTCTTGCGAAATAAACATCTTTCGCTCAAAATTGCCTTTAGTTCGTGTTAACGCTAAATTTTTATCTATTTCTAGCGACTTAATATGGGCCTTCCCATATAACACAGCAGGTGCATATGAGGTCATTATGCCAATAAGAACAGCAACCTGTCTAATTTTTGGCTTTGATAACTTAATAAGCTGAGTCGCTGTAGTCATAAACTTAATTAGTTTTTGTTCTGTTATCGACACTGTAAGGGACTGTGTATCCAGAATAAACCCTAAACATTTGAGTTGTTTTGTTGGTTTAAACACTGACTTTTGTTGATGTACATAAAACCCCAATTTAGTGAGTAATGCACATAAATCCAAAACTGCATTCACACAACCAATTTGTGTTGATGCTATAATAAAAGAATCATCTATGTATGGAAACATTATATGACCCTTCCTCGCCATTACCGAGAAAACAGGTTTAAGCAATTTAGTAAATAAACGTGGCGCACAAGCTAAGCCATTCGGCATACAGGTAAACTCATAGAGTTGGTTATCCCAAATAAATCGAAGAAATTTTCGGTATTGTTCCATTATGGGAAGCGTATAATATGCATCCTGTAAATCAACACTAGCCATCCACGCATCTGGTGTAATCAGATCTCGTGCCGTATCTAGAGAGAACATTTTAAAATGTCGATATTCCACCCTTTTATTAAGGATTGTTAAATCCAGGATCATTCGAACATCACCATTAGGCTTCGGTCTCGAGAAAATGTTTGAAATAAACTGTCCTGAACAGTGTGTCACTTTTTGTATAATTCCTTTCTCAAAGAATTTATGTACCTGTTTAGTTAGTGCGTCTCGTTCAACTGGTTGAATGTTATATGGAAAAGGTATTATACTTTGTACAGGAATTTGTGTAAAGGGAATTTGAACACCCCTAACTATTTCTATAATTTCTTGGTCACTAGTAATTTTGTGCCACTCAGAAATATGATTACTAATATTACCAGCCACAAAGTTGCTTACAGTTTGTGTGTTTTTAGAGGCTGCAGGGACTTGTAAAGTTTGTGTTTGGACCTCTACTTGGACCCGCCCCTGGGGAAAGGTCTCGACGAGTTGAACCCTCGGCCTATTGGCCGTGCGGTGTTGTCGGTCCAGCCTGGGCGAGCGCCCCGGCCCCGAAACCCTTGACCGAAGTTTGAACTCGGTCTGGTTCCTCTGGTGAACCGTCGTGGACGAAAATCCCCTCGTGACTTTTTGAAACGAGGAGCTTCCTGTTTCTTCTTGCCATCCATGTTTTTGCCACTCTTGGCTGCAGTCTCTACCTCTTTATAGAGGTATTGTAGTTGACCGCCAAACATCTTGGTGTTATCTAAAGGTTTCCCTTTAATCGGCTCTGGAGCAAGATAGAGCGTAAACTCCTTCCCCTCATTATCGGTAACCTTCTTAGAGCGAGCCACTTCTTTGCCAGCATCTGTGCAAACTGACTTGAAGACATTTTCATATCTTCGAAACGACAGGTAATTACCTGCCGCCGCTAGTACTGCAATGCCTTTGTCCATTGTCTTAGCCAAAGACGAGAACTTATTTTCACTCTGCATCCTATTAGCCACAGGAACAATAGCTGTTAGGGTAGCCAACACTGCCTTATGCACTGTGTGCAACACATCCTCAAACTTCTTACGGTCATCCGTCATATTGACATCCCGATCCATTTCTTTAATGATGGAGTTGGGAACACCCTTTATGCCTGTTAACTCATCTCCTAACTTGGAGATAACCTCCGCCGGTTTGAACGTGCGAAAATGACCATTCACGGTCTCGCGCATAAGCGTAGTGGTTTTAACCCGCTTAGCCTTTGGCTTCTCCACCTTCTTAGCCACTTTAGTGCCAATGTCCGCATAGACCCCTTCATATACGGTGTCTGAGTCTGATTCCGTAGAAGTAGACTCAGTGGACGACTCAGAAGAAGAATATTTCCTCTTCCTCTTCTTCTTTTTGGACTTAGTCTTCCGCTTTTTGCGCAAACCAGACTCTGCCCGCTCCTTGGTGAATTCATCACCCGAAGAAATCACCTGTTTCTTCTTCTTCGTCCTCCGTTTAGGAGAAGGAGGAGGAGGAGCCTTAAGCTCCACCGCCGAGTCTGTGTCCAAGAAATCCTCAAATGAATCCTCTTGGACACTCGGCCTACGCCGCTTCCGAGACACAGGCGATTTGGCAGTCAAGATGTGGCTTTCCAATCTTGCAAAGCGAGCCTCCCAATCTGGAGGCGCAGGCACATCAGGCACTGCGTCCTCGTCCGGGTCGGAGAGGATATGCGCCCGGGGCTGTGTCGACGGCCCTGCCGACAACACAGGGTGAGGAGTCGTACTCCTCGTCCACTCCACTCGGAACACGCCCCTCGGCTGCTGCTGCACCGCGCTTACTCCGCTTCGTGGCCATCGGGAACTGAAACAAACATTTTTGGTCAGTCCCGGTATATATATATGTCACAATATGGTTGTTTCAAACTCATTTGGACATCTATTGGTGTTAAAGAACGTGTTTATACCGTTATAACACAGGCGTAATAAGCTAAATTTGTGCGTGGGTTGTGGGTCAAGCCCAAACCTTACGCGGGGTCGGGACCAGTGTATCGGCCCGCCCATCCCTCTGTTCCGCACACTTCTCCCACCTGTGACTACTACGTCAACAAGTTGGAGAAAATGCTACGAAACTCGGAGAAAACGCCTGAAAAAGTTTTGTCTAGGGGAGTCTATAAAAGAAACCCAGGAGCATCTCCAACATTACTCTCTATTAGAGTACGAGAGAATTTCCACATGAGATAGGGCGAAACCCACATCTCTACCCATAGTCACACGGTGACCCGGGTGTTGACATAACCGCTAATGACCGGTTTGGTTCCTTCGAGAAACCCACTCGAGTGTTCTATCCTTGGTTGTTTATAACCAAATAACTCGTCCAAATTGGACCAACGAAAGTCTAAACTTTCCATATTGATGCTCTAATGCATCATAATTAAGCTAACCACAGTTTTTATTATACTTACTGCGTATTTGCTTGTATGTAGACTAATTTTGCCGGAGCAACCCAACGACACGTTATCCAGTCGTGAGTTGTATATGCTAATTGCTGGTACCGGACGTGCTTACCTCTCCCTAGCCTGAGGCTAGCCTGAGGCTGTTTACCGAGGTAAAATATATATATATATATATATACATACACACACATACACACACACGCACACACACACGCACACGCACGCGCACACACACACCTACACACACACACACACACACACACACACACACACACACACACACACACACACACGCACGCAGTCCAAGCCTCCACCCAGAAATATCTCATGTCAGCCATACACGTCCCGACAATCTGTCGCGAATCGTCCTAATCGGGTTATCGTGAATCATGCGATGTTGAACGCACTCCTATTGGTCAAACAGTAGTTGACATAGTTGTTAGTTTATACATACTTCTGTTATACTTATAGTTAGAAGTAAATGGTGCTTTGATAATGTTTCTTTCTTTATTATTTTCTATAAATTATGATTCTTTCCCGTTATTTCAAAGCGCAGTATGTAATCTTAGGATTGTGTTTGTTTGGGGCTTTACCTCCTAGCAACATTTAAAGTCATATCAGGAAGGCAACCTTAGGATGATCCCAATGTTGTTGGAAGTGAGGTGTGACTGGAGTAATTAATATTCCGATGTTGGGATATTGAGCAATATTATTAGAGAACATTATAATTATTAGGGAATATGATGAATATTATTGTGGGGATGGTGAAAATGGGAAATATCGCGACTAGAGTACGATTCGAACCCACGACCTACTGCATTCCAAGGTTACTGTGCTAACCATTACACTACATAGGCTCCATGATGTCATCAACCTATCCATGTATACCTGTCTATGTGGCTCCTGTCTATGTGCCATTATATCTGCTGCGCTACATAAATCTATATGAACACCAGTACCAGCAGACGCTGGTCTCACATACTTAGGGTGTGCACACATAATCACCTTGGCTACTGCTTGTGAAAGGACCTGGTAGGGCGTGGCGATCGGTGTTGACGCAACCTTTCAACCCTGGCGGCCAAAATGGACGGCGATTTGTTAGTCGCACGGTCACACTCCAGAGCCGCCATGCTATTGGTGCTTTATGAGTGTGGGCATCAACGGCCCCCCCTCCCCACCACCCTCACCCTGTCCGCAGGCCCCCATCACAAGCCCCATCATGAGGAAGGCTATCATCAGCTGGTTGACTGGGGGCGGGGTGCATGAGGAGGTTCCCACCCACCTGCCGGTTGGTTGGCTGGCTGGCTGGTTGGTTGGCTGGTTGGTTGTTGGAATATTACGTTTTGGCACCATCTAAGGTCATATCAGGACGGGCACTGAGTTGTAACAGTACACACTCATGGTGACTTTATAGTGCTGCCCCACTGGGAAATCAGGCTGTCAGCACCATGACCCGATATCCCACTCGGTCACATTATCTTACCACTGAGCAAACCAGTCCTTGCCTTATCCTATTAATGCCAAACGCCAAGCAAGGAAGCTACAAGTATCAATTTTGTAAGTCATTGGTTTAGCTCGACCGGGAATCAAACTCCCGATCTCCCGCATGGGAGGCCTGCGCTATACCGATTCGGCCACCACATCCGGTCAAAGGAAAGAGGAAGGAAGAGAAGAAGGAAGAGAGTGACGTAGCGAGGGGACCGACTACAGTAAAACCTCTCTAAATCGACCGACCTTTGGACTGCCTTTAAGTGGTCCATTTAGGGAGGTGGTCGACTTAGGGAGTTAGAATATGGTTACAATGGTATTGTTGGGACCAAAATAAAGCGATCGATATAGGGGAGTGGTTGATGTGTGGAGGTGGTCGGTTAGGGAGGTTTTACTGTATTTCAATCGCTGTCCTAATGCGTTGTGTATATATAGTAGGGCTTTGGAGTCCTACTTCACTCACTAAGCTCCTTAGTGACGAAACAAACCTGCACAAAGTGCTTTAAACATACTTAGACATTATATTCAAGTCTTAAAGGGAAGTTTTGTGCGGGGGGGGGCGTTATCAGAGCGGAAGTGTCATATTCTGTGATGCGCAGAAAGGTGCGCATTGATGTAAAATAGCGCTTCAAAGGCCTGCTGAAAGGAATAAAGGAAGAGGCGGACGGATGTGGGATCCAGGGAGGAGGGAAAGGAGCAGAGAGGCGAGAGATGTCAGGAAACACAGATAGAGGTGGAGAGGGAAGGGAGAGCCAGGGGAGACAAAAGGAGCAGGTGGGAGCAGGTGAGGTGAGAAATAAAGGGATGACTGAGAGGGAGGGAGAAAGAGAGAGGAGGGGGAAAATTATGGGGTGGGAAATGGTGAGAGGTGAAGAACTACATAAGCCCTGTTTACACGGGCGATTTTAAATGTTTCATATGAAACGACTTGCCTAGATCGACTCACATTTCCCGTGTAGACGCGATGCTGTGGCGTTTTAGGGCTGAATCGCTTCATATGAAACGTTTCATCTATACCACCTCGGGAGGTGGTTTATATGAAGCGATTCAGCTGGTTCCTGGGCGGCGATAGTATAAAATAGTAGTGCTTGCCAGCTACAGGAAGAGCAGTAACTAATCGCTGGTGCCCGGCAGTGTTAGGGCCCGATTACGCCGAAATCTAGTGAATGCGATCATATTTAACAGAATTACAGACTCAAATAATGAAATTTAATTAAATTAACCTTAAATTCCAAGCGATATTAACGTAGCAGCTACATCTGCGTCGAATCGACGTGTGTAAACTAAACAAATAGCAGTGCTTGCCGGCTACAGGCGCCTGCTGGTTCCCGGCGCCGACACACTTTCCAACTCCGCCGTGTAAACATGCCTCTAAAACGCTTCATATAAATCGCTTTGTCTAGAACGTTTCACAATTCCCCGTGTAAACACGGCTATAGAGGGAGGGCGAGGAGAGGGAGAGAGGGACGGAGAGTTGGGGGTAGGGAGGTCGGGGGGCAGGGCGGGAGGGAGGGTGAGGAACCAAAGAGGAGGAATGAAAAATGGGACATGGAGAAGGCGTTATGATAGGGAGAGAATAGAGATGGACAAGGAGAGAACAAGTGAGGGAGGGAAGACGGTTGATTAATTGATTGATTGATTGATTGTGATTTTATGCTGTTTCAATAGCAAATACCATATTGACTGCAAAAGAGAGGGCGGGAGAGAGGGAACGAGGGATGGAGGCATGTAGAGAGAGGGAGGGATAGGGGAAGGAGGAAGAAGAGAGGGAGGGAGAGAGGGAGGTAAAGAGAGGACAGGAGGGAGGGATGGATAGGGGCAGGTAGAGAGGGAGGAAGAGGAGGGAAGTGGACGAGGAGGGATAGGGTATGTAGAAGAGGAGGGAGGGAGAGAAGTAGAGAAGGAGGGGGGGGGGGAGAGTGGGGAGGAGGGAGCGGGGGAAGAGAGAGGGAGGATGAAGAGGGAGGACGCGATAGGTGGACAAAGAGGGAGGGGGTTAGAGAAGGAGAGAGGGAGTGAGAAACATATAGGTAGTGGTGAACTGACACAGGGAGGGAGGGAAGAAAAGTAGAACTGGTAGTGGGTGCACGGGCACCTCAATGCACGCCTCAATGCGCGTCTCAATGCATGCCTCAATGCGCGTCTCAATGCATGCCTCAATGTGCACCTCAATGCATGCCTCAGTTTGCAGTTCAATGCATGCCTCCATGTGCACCTCAATGTGCACTGCAATCATGCATGCCTCAATGTGCACCTCAATGCATGCCTCAGTTTGCAATTCAATGCATGCCTCCATGTGCACCTCAATGTGCACTGCAATCATGCATGCCTCAATGTGCGCCTCAATGCATGCTCAGTTTGCAATTCAATGCATGCCTCCATGTTCACATCAATGTGCACTGCAATCATGCATGTCTCAATGTGCGCCTCAATGCATGTCTCAGTTTGCACTTCAATGCATGCCTCCATGTGCACCTCAATGTGCACTGCAATCATGCATGCCTCAATGTGCAGCTCAATGCATGCCTCAGTTTGCACTTCAATGCATGCCTCCATGTGCACCTCAATGCATGCATCATGCAGCCTCAAGTGGCTCAATGCATGCCTCAGTTTGCACTTCAATGCATGCCTCCATGTGCACCTCAATGCATGCCTCAGTTTGCACTTCAATGCATGCCTCCATGTGCACCTCAATGGATAACTCAATGTGCGCCTCAATGCATGTCTCAGTTTGCACTTCAATGCATGCCTCCATGTGCACCTCAATGTGCACTGCAATCATGCATGCCTCAATGTATGCCTCAATGCATGCCTCAGTTTGCAATTCAATGCATGCCTCCATGTGCACATCAATGTGCACTGCAATCATGCATGTCTCAATGTGCGCCTCAATGCATGCCTCAGTTTGCACTTCAATGCATGCCTCCATGTGCACCTCAATGTGCACTGCAATCATGCATGCCTCAATGTGCGCCTCAATGCATGCCTCAGTTTGCACTTCAATGCATGCCTCCATGTGCACCTCAATGTGCACCACAATCATGCATGCCTCAATGTGCATCTCAATGTGTGCCTTAATGTGCACCTCAATGCATGCCTCCATGTGCACCTCAATGGATAACTCAATGTGCACCTCAATGCATGCCTCCATGCGCACCTCAATGGATAACTCAATGTGCACCCCAATGCATGCCTCCATGCGCACCTCAATGCGTAACTCAATATGTGCCTTACTGCGCACCTCAATGCATACCTCCATGCACCCCTCAATGTGCACTGCAATGCATGCCTCAATGCATGCCTCAATGTGCACGTCCATGCGGGCCTCAATGCACACCTCAATGCAAAGCTCACTTCACTACAGACAACTGCTACTCGAAGGCGCTTGAGATTCCTGCCTCCTCTGGCTATCCGCAACTACCCGCCACACACTCCCTCCTCACACAAAGCCCGCTCGACCTCGGCGCGCATGCGCAAGTCAGCCGCATGATACAGCAATTCTACTGAAGTGGGCGTCACTTTGCTGACTGGTGACAGTCTGCCCTGGAGCAGCCTGGAGCAGCATGGAGCAGCGAGAGGATCCTTGCAGCTAGATTGTTTGTTGTTTTATGTCCTAGCAACATCTAAGGTCATATGAGGATGTGCATCAACTTGTGACAGTGTGCACTTATGGGGGCTTTATAGTGCTGCCCCACTGGGAGACCAATGTGCCAGCACCATGACCAGATATCCCACACAGTCACGTTATCCCAATACTAACCAGTCCTTGCCCTATCCTATTAATGCAGAGTGCCAGGCTAAGTAGCGACAAGTATCAATTTAATAAGTCATTGGTTTGCCTCGGGTGGGATTCGAACTCCTAACCTTCTGCACATGAAGCCTGCGCTCTACCGATTCGGCCATCACGTTGCAGAGATAAAATATTCATCCCTAGTAGGGGTGAATGTCAACCATCTCTAAATCCGAGCAAAAACTGCTTTGGTATGAATCAACTAAACAAGAAATAGAGCAGTATAAAGGGCATAGTTGATGAAATGGGAAAGAATGCAAATAAAGAAGATGGCGGCCACTGAATGCTTTCGATTCGACATTTAAAGCCTACAATGCATAGCTTACACAGGATCCTGGCTACGACATGGCATCAGTGTCATGGGGGTGATTAAAATAGGAAATACTGCGCCTAGAGCAGGTTTGAAACCCACACTGCTTGCCATTCAGGAGCTAGCATGCTAACCATTACACTACCTAGGAACCCTGATTCAATCACCATATCCACACCTACATGTCTATGTATCTCCTTACCAAAGAGGTCAGGGCAGACTACTACATTATACATGTATATATATATATATATAATCTTGTGACTTATATATGTGTATGTGTGTTCCAGGCTACTATTGATCTCAATAGTTGTAGTCGTAGTAGTAGTAGTAGTACTAGTAGTAGTAGTAGTAGTAGTAGTAGAAGTAGTAGCAACAGCAGCAATGTTATTACTAATAATCACATCAATAATAATTCTGGGATGAAAGTGGTCTCCAGGAAAAAATGTGGAAATGCTGATATTCTCCCATATGCTTAGCATTGTCCGGGAATCGCGGAAAATTCCTGGAAGTCGGGTTTCATATATATTGGTATACGCTGATAGTGCTGCGTCGATTGAAGCATGTATTAGTAGTGTACGCTGATAGTGCTGTGGCATTTGGAGCATTTATTAGTAATAGTAGTATACACTGATAGTGCTGCAGAGTCTGCACCACATATTAGTATACACTGATGGTGCTGCGGGATTGAAAAATCCTGGAAATCCGCGGAATCGCGGAGATCTTTCATCCCTGAATAATAATAATAATAATAATAATAATAATAATAATAATAAACACATCGGCAGTAGATAACTGGACTGGATAGTAACTTTATTTATATTCACATATTGCATTATATATATATATATATATATATATATATATATATATATATATAAAAATATATATATATAAATATATATATATATACATACATATATATACATATATATGCGTATATATATACATATATATACACATATATATAGTCAAACCTCCCTAAATCGACCGACCTTGGGACCGACTTGAAGTGGTCCATTTAGGGAGATGGTCGGATTAGGGAGTTGAATATGGTTGCAATGGTATTGTTGGGACCCAAAAAATGCGATCGATATAGGGGAGTGGTCGATCTGTGGATGTGGTCGGTTAGAGAGGTTTTACTGTATAAAACTATAATACCAAAAAAAAAAATTTCAGCATACTGTATATATCGCGATGTTGTGCACTTAAACCTAAATCGATGAGTTGTTAGAAGCGCGCGATTGGATGACGACAATTTCACGGGGGTGTTCGAAAATTGCGTTGGTCCCACTTCACTAACATTCTCACCAATTCCTTCCCAGCAGACCTAGTGCGACGTGGACGGGCACTTCCGGTTGTGACGGCGTTAATAAAATGACAATGACCCTCCCCCCCCCCCCACCTACCCACCCCGGACCTCGTCAAGGCGGGCGTTTTTTCTGGCGGCAACCAATTTGAATTTAATCAAATTAGCTTTTGTTAACTTGTGGTGGCAGACTGATAGCAAGAGGTGCCGTTATCGCGCATGCGCACACGTCCAGCCGGCCTCCTCCTGCTCCCCCGGCCGCTCGCCGCACTCAGCCGGCCAGCACTCACACGGCTCTTGAACTCACTTCTGCGCACCCACCCTATTCCATCTCCCAGTCGAGCGGAAAATAGTTGGGGAAGAAAAATCTATACGGCGGCCTGCATTACCATGCCTGGCACGGACGCGTCTCTGTCATCAGGTCCTCCTACCTGTCTGTGGCGACTGTCCCAATGCAGCTTCATGCCCAGTGCAGACTATCAACTACCACAACTGAGGGTCATCAGGTCCTCCTACCTGTCTGCGGAAACTGTCCCAATGCAGCTGCATGGTCAGCGCAGACCATCAATTGGCAGAACTAAGGGTCGTCAGGCTCTCCTACCTGTGTGCGGAAACTGTCCCAATGCAGCTTAATGCCCAGCACAGACCATCAACTACCACAACTAAGGGTCGTCAGGCTCTCCTACCTGTCTGCGGAAACTGTCCCAATGTAGCTTACTGCCCAGCACAGACCATCAATTGGCACGACTAAGGGTCGTCAGGTCCTCCTACCTGTTCTGCAGCGACTGTCCCAATGCAGCTTAATGCCCCGCGCAGACTATCAACTACCACAACTGAGGGTCATCAGATCCTCCTACCTGTCTGCGGGTTCTGTCACAATGCAGCTTAATGCCCAGTGCAGACCATCAATTGGCACGACTAAGGGTCGTCAGGTCCTCCTACCTGTTCTGCAGCGACTGTCCCAATGCAGCTTAATGCCCAGTGCAGACCATCAACTACCACGACTAAGGGTCGTCAGGTCCTCCTACTTGTCTGTGGCGACTGTCCCAATGCAGCTTAGTGCCCAGCGCAGAGCATCAACTACCACGACTAAGGGTCGTCAGGTCCTCCTACTTGTCTGCGGCGACTGTCCCAATGCAGCTTAGTGCCCAGCGCAGACAATCAACAGTCACACGTATTTAATATATAGAGATTGTCTGTCTGCTTCTCTATTTGTTTGCAAAAAGACCCTGCTGCCTTATAACGATCTCAACTTGATTGCGACAGTTATAGTTTATACTTTTTATTGTTTACTCCAATAAATTGTTTACTCAGTAAAATTCGTTTTTTATTAGCTACACACTTAATTATATATGGGCCGAAAGTAACCCTCCTCTGGAGCAAGCTTTACAGCTGCTTTTACGCTTCTTTCATTATACATGTAAAGGCCGGAGTACCTTTTCTAGACTCCCCCCTACCAGTAACCCCCCCATTGGCCACCACCACCACTAACTAACTCAACCCCCTCGCCCCACCCTCACCTCAACCTCCTCTCTCAGCTCCCCCACCCTGCCCCTGGCCTCATCAGCACCTGCCACGTGACACAGGCGTTACCTGGGTTACCTGTGTTGTCAATCACCCATCCAGCCTTCCCGTCAACTTACACACATCCGCACACACATGAACACACACACGCTCGTACATGAAGACACCCGGTCATGCACACACACACCGAACCAAACACACACATGAACTATCACACACATAAAAGAGACATTGTACACACAAACATGCACACAAACAGATACACACAGACACAAGCATACACATATAAACTATCGCACACACAAAGAGACATTGTACACACAAACAGATACACACAGACACAAGTATACACATATAAACTATCGCACACACAAAGAGAAATTGTACACATAAACATGCACACAAACAGACACACACCAACACATGCACACAAACAGACACACACCAACACAAGCATACACATATAAACTATCGCACACACAAAGAGAAATTGTACACACAAACATGCACACAAACAGATACACACCGACACAAGCATACACATATGAACTATCGCACACACAAAGAGACATTGTACACACAAACATGCACACAAACAGATACACACCGACACAAGCATACACATATGAACTATCGCACACACAAAGAGACATTGTACACACAAACATGCACACAAACAGATACACACCAACACAAGCATACACATATGAACTATCGCACAAACGAAGAGACATTGTACACACAAACATGCACACAAACAGATACACACCGACACAAGCATACACATATAAACTATCGCACACACAAAGAGACATTGTACACACAAAAATGCACACAAACAGATACACACCAACACAAGCATATATACCTACACCCATGAACTGTCACACACACAAAAAGACAATGTACACACAAAACATGCACACAAACAGATACACACCGACACAAGCATACACACACATACACACACAAATCATCGCACACACAGAGACACTGTATACACAAACAGACACACATACCGACACACACATACACACATGAACTGTCGCACACACAAAGATACACTAGTTCAATGTCCACTCTGCACACACAGAAGCACTCCAGATGTCCACTCTACACAAACAGGAGCGGTGGTCAGATCTCCACACTACACACACACACACACACACACACACACACACACACACACACACACACCACACACACACACCGTGGTAGCACACCTATGTTGTATATAATTAATTCGGGCCGTTTCCTGTGTAATCCATGACGAATACCAGAGGCGCCCCCTGCTGAGGAGGGAGGATCCGGCACATTACTCACCAACATGTGGTTAGAGGATCACTTTCTGGATAACTTAAACTGTTACATAATCCCATGGTTTTGAGTTTCTGTCATTTTCTGAGATAAATATAATAGGTTGATGGTTATTATCTACCGTGCTTTGGTTTGAAGACTTTCAATTTAAATGGCTATCTATTTGCTAAGATATTTGATGCGCAAACACTCAGATTAATTTTTGCAAGCATGGCAAAATTCTGACACCATAGGCTTCAGCAGTAATAATATATTCTAGTAAATTGACTCAGTATTCCCCTCTATATGGCAAAAAAATGCTTAATGCATGCATCAGTATCTAACTCTGATATGTAGGATCAAATGTAAGTCATTGCTTTGGCCAGAGAGCGTGTATATAGATGAGAGGGACAACTCCCGCGAAAATAGGTAACACAGGCTACAGTGGCGCTACTGGCGGTTATTGTTGAACAAGCCTTGAGTTTGCCGGTACGCGCAGTGCAAAACATTAATTTTCTTAAAAGATTAATAGAAATCCAGAACCCTAACCTTAAAAATGCAATATAATCTTGTTGGTAAACATGTTTTCTATATGTGTACCAAGCGGCTTGTTTCTATTTGGTGTAGTTTTAGAGATATTTCACTTTTACTGTAGGAAGATTGCACATGACCATTGACAATGCCTTGAGTTTGCCGTACGTGCAGTGCAAAACGTTTATTTGATTCAAAATTAATAGAAATCCAGAACTGTAACCTTATAAATTTAATATAATCCTTTCGGTAAACATGTTTTCTATATGTGTACCATGCGATTTGCTTCTAGGTGGTGTGGTTTTAGAGATATTTCACTTTTCACTCATATGAATATGTAACTTTAATTAAATGCTGTTTACAAACATGAGGGCACTCTGATATATGAAACGCGCGGGCCCTTTAACAGAGCCAGATGACGGATTTCCATCTATGGGACAGACCTCCTTTGTATGTACAACTGGGCAAATGGATCCTTTCATTATTCCCAGCTTTAAAAAAAAAAAAAATCTCAATCAATGTGCATTGTCAGTTAAAGCAGAATGCCTTACTATACAACTCTATACAAATTACAGTAACATCTCTCTAACAGACCACCTACACAGATCGACCACTCCCCTATATCGATCACTTTATTTGGGTCCCAAACGATCACCCATATAATAAATACCATTGTAACGAAATGAAAAACTCCATAAACCGACCACCTCCCTTACCCTTCGATGTCACACCAAATATTTAATAAGTGCACCAGTATCTAAGTTGGATATATGTAGGTTCAAATCTAGATACGTGATTTACTTTTGAAAATGTGATGTTTTTATCAGATTGTGCAACTTTAACATAAAAGACTTACAAGTCGAGTACACTTTCTAAAAGATGCAAACTGATACAGTGACCTAATTACCTCAATTGTACATCATAAGGGAATCTTCACAATAAACCATATTAAAGTATTTACGGGCGAGAATAATAATTTTAAAAGGTGCTTCAGTTAAAATGTTAAGCGAATAATAAATTATCTTCCTAATACCATCTCTTGCTCTTTTCTCTTCTTTCCATTCTCTCCCATCCACGCCTTAATTTTCTCCATTCACTTCACTTCCACCCTGATATTACCTTGAATGTTGCCAGGATGTAAAACTCCAACAAACCAACCAACCTCCACCCTCTTTCCCCACTCCCTTTCTCACTCTATCATGTATAAATATCGCCTTCACGCCAAAACTACTTTGCATGTCAGACTTCCTGAAAAAGAAAGTGGCCAGCGGAGGGAGAAGGAAAAAAAGTTAAATAGGTATAGCTTCTAACTCAACATTTATTTAGGATTCCTATCATATGTTCCTGGGGGGGGGGGGGGGCTGCATAGCATATATATTCTGATAAGGCAGGTACAGCATGATGTACGACACAAGTGAGTTAAAATGTATGCATGTATTCTCTGTGGCGGAGTGGTTAGAGTGTCTTACCTTTTTCTAGGTCGGATTCCTAATCTGAAGGTCAGTGGTTCTATTCCCTGTGCCCCCCACCGCTGCCAATTTGGATTTCCACCGCTATGTATAACTTACAGCGCCATGAAAGGACAGTAGCTCTCATACCTTGTCCATGTGGTGTGGGAGGTTAAAAATCCCTTGGGACGGTAAAAGTGTAGGCTCGGGCTTTCTATCAACAAACTATCTAATAGTGAAAACAAGTCTATTCAGGCTTATCCATGATAGGCAGTATAAATCTTCAAGGAAAAAAACACCTGTTCGTCAACACCTAGCTCAAAGCAGTCAGCGCTTTCAAAAAGTTGTCAGATAGCAGTTGGAATTGTAAAAGTAGTTGGGTTGGGGTGTTGGAGTTTTACGTCCTGGCAACATCTAAGGTCATATCAGGACGGTGTAAAAGTAGTAGTTGCATGTGTAGTTCTATTGGCACTGTGGCACACACAACACTATGGAGTATAGTCTACATTGCGGGAAAAGTACAGGTCATGGGTGAGAATGTAGACGACGCTGGCAGCCTCCGTCGGCTCATTTTGAAAGTGGTAGTCACATCTAGAACACCGCAAACACTTAGTGCCACATAGCTGAATCAAATGCCTTTCTAGTGCTGCCCCACTGCGATGCCTTGCACTCAGTTCCGTCTCCCTTCTGCCTTTCTAGCTGTCTGGTCTCTCCATTCTTCTGCCTGTCCTCTCCCTGTTCCTATCTAGGTCTTCTCACTCCTCTTTGTATCTCCATTTCTGCTCTCCTTTCTTTTCTTTCGTCTCTCCCCTCCACAGCGTAATGCTCTCCTCCCATCACCCCATCTCATTTGATCGCTTTTTTTCTCCTTCCCCAATCCCCACCCCACCCCTCTCTCTCTCTCTCTCTCTGTCTCTCTCTCTCTCCCTCCCTCCCTCTCTCTCTCCCACAATTCCTTAATTCTTTCCTCTCCTCACTCCATCTCATTTCACCAACCGCTCTTTTCCCCCATTCCCTCCCTCCCCCTCTCTCTCTCTTCCCTCTCTGCTCTCTGTCTGCTCTCTGACTGCTCTCTCTTCTCTGTCTGCTGTGTCTGTTCGCTCTCTGCGCGCTATCTCTGCTCTCTCTCTGTTCTCTCTCTGCTCCCTCTCTCTGTTCCCTCTCTGCTCTCTCTGCTCTCTCTATGCACTCGCTCTGCTTCCTCTCTGCTCTCTCTGCTCCCTCTCTCTGCTCCCTCTCTATGTGCCCTCTGCTCGCTCTCTGTCTGCTCTCTCTGGTCCCTCTCTCTCTCTGGTCCCTCTCACTGGTCCCTCTCTCTGTGCTCTCTCTGCCCGCTCTCTGTGCTCTCTCTGCTCCTTCTCTCTGCTCCCTCTCTCTGCTCTCTCTCTGCTCCCTCTCTCTGCTCTCTCTCTGCTCTCTCTCTGCTCTCTCTCTGCTCTCTCTCTGCTCTCTCTCTGCTCCCTCTCTCTCTGCACCCTCTTTGCTCGCTCTCTCTGCACCCTCTCTCTGCTCCCTCTCTTTGTGCTCTCTCTGCCCCCTCTATGCGCACTCTCTCTGCTCTCCTTCTGCTACCTCTCTGCTACCTCTTTGCTCCCTCTCTCTGCTCTCTCTCTGCTTGCTCTCTCTGCTCTCTCTCTGCTCTCTCTGTGCTCTCTCTGCTCGCCCTCTCCCTGTCCCAACTAAATACTGCTTATTATCTTCGCTAAGAAAAAGAAAACAAAGAATACATGCTTCCCACTACGACTACTTTAAATCATGCAAGGACGGAAATCAACACCAGAAAGCCAAAGTGAGGCATTTGTAGTCCCATCACACATGACGCATGAGCAGAAATAAAAGGGACCGGAACCACACTGCCCAGAATGCTCACTCAGTTGCTGGTCGCCGGCCAGTAGCCCACAATAGATTGCCGGCAATAGACGAGATCACGATTCTGACTGTGCATGCGCTGAAAACGGCGTTGGCAGCAAAGCAAATGCGTCTGGCCATTGAGTTTCCTGATACGTGTATGGCAAAACTTTGATTTGATTCAAAATGAACAGAAATACATAACAATAAGCCAATATAATGATCTCATGAATATAGCTAAGACAAAACTAGCCATAGTTAAACATTTTGAGCTAAGAAACTTCCACACAAAACAATCAGTCACTTTAAGGCTGATATCCACATCACCATTATTAATTCTTGTTCTAAATATTAAAATGCCCAATGTGTCAACATACACTTGTTTCAGAGAAATATATAACCGATATCTGATTAACCCTACTCATTTTCTAGTTCTACATATGTCATTAACCATAGGATATAAATAAAAACATTAATAAAATAAGTAAAACTGACATTAGTCTGAGTGCACAGATTTGTCTAAATCTAAATGCAAATGGCATAAGACGTGCTGATTATATTGATGTAAATGCAATGCTGGATAAAAAATTAATATCTTAATTTATTAGAATTTTTATTTTATTTCGTATTTTATGTTTCAAACAAGAGCTGAGATGGGCTGAAACTAGCACATTTCATAGCTGCACCCAGTGTATTAGCATGTGCCATGTGCCATGTGCCATGTGCCTCTCGCAGGTTTGTTTTTCTTCTACACATCCCACAATGCACCGCGCTGCTGGAATGGTGATGTAGTCTATTGGGCGTTGACCTGACGGGCCGGCTACCAGCGGAAACAACAAGGAATTGGGTGTCAGGCTGACAGCCTGGTTACCAGCGGGAACAAGTAAGAGGGAAGGTGTGTAGAGTTAGAGGTGGGGGTAGTGGGGATTAGGGGGTGGGGGTGGTAGGGAGAAGGGGGTGGAGTGCGGTAGGGGCCGTAGGGGTAGGGGGAAGGGGGAGGGGGGGGAGGGGAAGGGGAAGGGGGAGGGGAAGAGGGGGGTGAAAGGGGGGAGGTGGAGAGGGGGAGGGGAGTTATGTTATGGGGGGGGGGGGGGGGAGGCAGGCAATGCGTGTCGGCTGCCAGTTACCAGCGGAAACCAGTGTCTTATTCTCTCTGATTGGTCGTCGTTGAGTGAGTGAGGAATCAGGGCAGGTAGAAGTGGTACTAACAGATTGTTGACTACTGAACTCAATACTGGAAAAGTGCATTGAAATTGCTTGTCTCTGACACCACTTAAAAGAAAAGAAAAATCGGTGTTTCAGTGGTAACGAAGTAGGCATTTGGAAAAATAAAATATTTAACCCCTACCCCCCGAAAAAAACACGAAAAGTAGATATTGCTGGGCAAATACAAATATTTACATCTAGTTATATGAATATGTGCACACACTGTGGGAGCGTGTCAAGTAGCACGCAGCGCATGCGTGGACCATCATCGTAATCCACAGAATCAAAGTACATCATCTTTTCTTTTTTTCTTCATGCGGACAAAACTTTACTACTCGACGAATTTTTAGACTCGATGACTCCATGGGCGACACGGACAAAATTACATTTGCATTTCCAACACTGGAGAGTGATTGGGGCATGCGTGGGACACGGTCCTAAGACGTCAATCTCCAAGCAGATTCATCGGCCGGGCAGGTAAATGGACGCGTGGCCAGGATGTAGCACTCGGCAGGGCTACGCTGGGAGAGGCACGCGGTTAGAAATCTCGCCGACGAGACTTGCAGTTAGTTCACCCACGGACGAGATTTGTAAATTGGTGGTGGCAGTAGCGTGGACTCACCTTAAAGGGGCGGTCACGTGACCAACGCCAATTTTACTGAATCAGAATTGTCGTGTATGGGGGCCGTTAAAATATTACGCAACGCTTGGGGAGGGGGGGGGGGTCAAAATTAGACACATACCCCTTTTTAACACTCCATAAAGCCTACATTCCTTACACGCGGCATGCGAATGCAAATCCGAATGCGAATGCGGCAAAAAATGGAAACGCCTAGAAGTCAATGGGGGTGATTCCTTACACGCGGCATGCGAATGCGAATGCGAATGCGGCAACTGAATCGGTCCATGTAGCCATCGGAGCGGCATGCGGCATGCGAATAGAAAAGCAGCTGGGATGTGTCTTCCCAGGGCAGAACTAGGCCAAACTTCATGACCGTTCGCATGCTGCATGCCACATGCTGCATGCCGCGTGAAAGGAATCATCCCGTTCGCATGCTGCATACCACGTGTAAGGAATCCTAGCTTAAGGCCAGACCATACGCCATATAACGCTTGGATCTGCACCACCAATCCCCCATAGCGTTACGTGATATTTGAATGATCCCCATCCTAGTGTAAAATTCGACTTCTATAGATTTTTTTTAAAGCTGAAATTAGGGGGTCGACTACATAAAATGGACAAACAAGAGCCAGATTTCTATATAAAATAATAAAGAACAAAATGAAAAAGAATTAGGGCCACAATCAAATACTTATCTACAAAATAACTGTATCCATTCTGTCTGCCATGGTAAAATGGTACTGCCATGCCATATTCCAGTTACCTGTACCGTAAAGTGCATGTAGCGTATACACAGCTTAGTTCTGTAGTTTATCTGTAAATACCAGCACTCAAATCCATGATCAATGTACGGGATAATATTAATAATACCTTGACCCACACATGTTGACTTGTTATCCGTGAAATACTGGGGTTGACCTTTACACAAGGTCTATGGGAAAATTCTAGATTTCTTTTGCCAAAAATAGGAGGTTGACTTTTACATGACATCGTCTTGTACTCGAGTATATATAATACCATATATTCAAATATGGTTATTTATCGTTGGTATATAATTTATATCTTGAAGCAACCTATTCTCTGCCAGTTATTTAAGGCCTAATCCCATAATATTAACAAACAGTTAAGATACTTTCGCCTTAGAAACACACTCAACCACATAGTGCAAACTTGAATGACGTTAAGGGATAGTGTTCTTAATCATACCCAATTAATTATCATCATCATCATTATCATCATCAATCACTTAACTGCGAGAGTCGTTTTGCACCACAGATGACTTTACAACCAGTTTTCTCCATTTCCCGCGTTCTCCTCTACCCTCTGGGACTTGCCAAACTGCGGGCCTGTCCATTCCCTGATGTTGGTTTCCCACCCGTTCCTTTGTCCATCTTATTTTCTCCCCCCTTTCACTGTGCCTTGCACGATGACTTTGGCCAGACCTGATGAATGGGAAATATTCCATACCATCTTTTAATATTTTGTGATTAAATTTGAGGTTTATCTAACCATGCATGGTTTGACATTGAGAAACACACTGCGAACCGCCCCAGACGGGATGGCCGAATGAGTTAGAGCGTCCGTCTCCCATGCTGGTAGATCATGGCGTCGTGGGTTCGAACCCTGGTCGAGTCAAACCAATGACTTAAAAATTGATACTTGTCACTTCTGAGCCAGGCGCTCAGCATTATTAGGACAAGGCAAGGACTGGTGTGCTCAGTGTCAAGATAATGTGATTGAGTGGGATACCAGGTCATGGTGCCGGTGGCCTGGTTTCCCAGTGGGACAGCACTATAAAGTTGCCATGAGTGCGCACTGTCACAAGTCGGTACCCATCCTGATATGACCTTAGATGTTGCTAGGACGTAAAACAACAACAAACAAACACTGCCAACCCTTTCACTGTTCGATGTGAGTTGGTATAACGACATATGCACTGTTAGTGTTAGTGTCAATCTGTACTCTGGCATAAATATCCAAGTGCGGTTTGGTATCATCAATAGAAACGTGTGAATATCCAAAACAAGGTGAACTTCACCGGTAAAACTGTTTCACAGCATCGATATATTCATTTCAAGTCACCAAAATAGTGTCAAAATTAATCTGATGGGAAGCTCAAATGAGTAGAGTGCTCACTTCCCTGGTTGTCCCAACCAAAGCGTTAACACAATTTATACTTATCGCTATTTTGGAATTAGGAATGTGGAAGACTAATAACTTCCGATTGAAATTGCACCTGATTAACTAATGGGCCTGTCACACTACAACGCTTCTCTCGGCGACCCGTCAGCGTTGAAAGTACTATCTTGCGCGTCGAGAAACGTCAAACTTTTCGGCGGTTTGGGGGAAAAGATCGGCGTCAGCACGGCGCGTTATGGGCGCGCGGCCAACGTGTGTCGACGTGCTGGGGGGAAAAAAAAAAAAAGTTTGGCGCGACGTCTTCATTTAACCTTAAATGTTGCTAGGGCGTAAAACAAAAACGGCCCAGTTTGCGCAACGCGTGAGCAACGACCCTCCCGCGCGCGCGCCGTTTCCTCCTAGTGTTCCATAACGTTATTCGGCGCGTCCAACGCAGCGCGACGCGCTCCTCTGTGTCTTTGTGTCTCTGTATGTGTGTGTGCCTCTGTGTCTCTGTGTCTGTATGTGTGGTATCTGTGTGTGTGTGTGGCTCTGTGTCTCTGCGAGTCTCTTTGTCTCTGCGTGTCTGTGTGTGTGTATATGTGTGTGTCTCTGTACATGTCTCTGTGATCTCTGTGTATGTGTGTGTCTCTGTGTGTGTCTCTCTGTGTCTCGGTGAGTGTCTCTGTGTGTGTCTGTGTGTGTATCTCTGTGACCGTGTGTGTCTCTGTGTATGTGTCTGTGTGTGTCGAGGTGTTGTGTGTCTGTGTGTGTCTCTGTGTCTATGTGTCTCTGTGTGTGTCTCTGTGTGTGTATCTGTATTTGTGTGTGTGTCTATGTGACTGTGTGTCTGTCTCATTGTCTGTGTGTGTGTCTGTGTGTCTGTGTGTGTCTGTGTGTGTGGTCTCTGTGTCTCAGTGTCTGTATATGTGTCCCTATGGTGTCTCTGTGTGTGTGTCTCTGTGTTTGTGTGTGTCTGTGTGGGTGTCTCTGTGTGTGTATTTGTGTCGGTGAGTGTATCTGTCTCTCTGTGTGTGTCTCGTTGTCTCTATGCGTGTATGTGTGTGTCTGTGTGTGTCTCTGTATGTGTCTCTGTGTCTGTGTGTGTGTGTGTCTGTGTGTGCTCTGTGTTTCAGTGTGTGTCTGTGTTGTGTGTCTGTGTGTGTCTGTGTGTGTGTATATGTGTCTCTATGTGTGTGTCTGTGTGTGTCTCTCTGTCTGTGTGTGTCCTCTGTGTCTATGTGTGTGTATGTGTGTGTGTCTCTGTGTCTTTGTGTCTCTGTCTCTGTGTGTGTCTCTGTGTGTGTCTCTGTGTCTATGTGTGTGTAGTCTGTGTATGTGTGTGTGTGTCTCTGTGATCTGGGTGTGTGTCTCTGTGTGTGTTGTCCTCTCTCTGTATGTGTGTGTGTCTCTGTGTCTCTTGTGTGTATGCTCTGTGTCTGTATGTGTGTCTCTGTGTCTATGTGTGTGTCTCTATGTGTGTCTGTGTGTGTCTCTGGTGTCCTGTGTGTCTCAGTGTGTGTATCTGTGTCTATATGTGGGTATGTGTGTGTCTCTGTGTTGTGTGTGTGTCCGTCTTGTGTATGTGTGGGTTCTCTGTGTGTGTATATGTGTCTGTGTGTGTCTCTGTGTCTCTGCATGTGTCTCTTTGTCTTCTGTGCGTGTCTGTGTGTGTATGTGTGTGTCTATGTGTGTATGTGTGTCTCTGTGTGTCTCTGCATGTGTATCTCTGTGTCTCTGTGTATGTGTTGTGTGTCTCTGTGTCTCTGTCTCTGTGTCTATGTGTGTGTCTGTGTGTGTGTCTCTGTGTCTATGTGTGTCTCTGGTGTGGGTCTCTGTGTATGTTGTGTCTCTGGTCTGGGTGGTGTAGTGTGTGTCTCTGTGTGTGTCTCTGTCTATGTGTGTCTCTGTGTAGTGTGTGTGTCTCTGTGTCTCGGTGTGTTTACTTTGATATGTGTGTCTCTCGGTGTGTCTATGGAGTTCCTGTGTGTCTCTGTGGTGGAGTGGAGGGGGGGGGAGAGAGAGAGAGGGGGAGAGAGGGGGCAGGGAGGGAGGGTGTATGTGTGTGTGTCTCTCAGAGACAGCAGACACACAACACATACACACACATAGAGACACACACATACACAGAGTCACACAACACAGAGACACACACATATACACACACAGACACACACAGCCACACACAGACACACAGACAGACACACAGACACATACCGAGACACAGAATACACACACAGACAAAGAGACACACACGAGACACAGAGACACACACACAAACAGACACACACACATACACCCCTACACACACAGACACACACAGAAATACAGAGACACAGACGACACACACAGAAACACAGAGACACACACACAGCGACACACACAGAGACACACCCAGAGACACACAGACCACACACATAGAAACAGAGAGACACACACACAGACCCAGAGACACACACACACTGAGACACAGACAGAAACACAGAGCACACACACACCACAGAGACACACACAGAGACACATCACAGAGACATAGAGACACACACAGAGACACACAGACATACACAGAGACACACACACTGAGACACAAAGACAGAAACACAGAGACACACACACAGACACAGAGACACACACAGATACAGACACAGAGACACACACACTGAGACACACACACAGAGACACCAGATATATACACCACACAGAAACACAGAGACACAGACACAGAGACACACACACAGACACACACAGAGACACAGACACACACACATAGACACAGAGACACACATAGACACAGAGACACACACATACACACAGACACAGAGACACACACACAGAGACACACACAAAGACACATAGCACACACACATACACGACAGACAGCCTAACGTGCTCAATACCCACCTCATTGACGTCTTGCGCTAGGTCATATTGCGCGCGCTGGCGGTCGTTGGGTTGTTTTTGACATGTTGAAAACCTTGGGCGATAAGCAACGCGCACCGGCGTTTCGCGCCGACCGTCAACGTCAAAGCTAGTGTACCGACGCGCCCATAATGCGCCACCAGCGCTTCTCGATATTTCACCAAATATCGCCCAAAAACACCACACGTTGACGGGTCGCCGGCGAGAAGCGTCGTAGTGTGACAGCCCCATAAGCTAAAGATGCATAGTCCGACGATAGCATAAAACTTTCAAACCCAAAACACTTGACATTATTTCTCTTCAAATATCTCAAAGAAAAATAACCCTTTAAAAAAAACCATGCAACTTCAATGTTAGCAAACGCTGGGAATAGTCGTTGATTTGTTGGTAATGGGAGCCCCCGTCGCCTGAGCGCCGCGCGTTCCTGTGACATTCGACTGAGCGCCGAGACGCTGGAGTCAGTTGGTGCAAATGGCTGAGGGACGCTGGGCTTTCATGTCCAATGGGGGCGGGCAAAACGAAAGCAAACTCAATTAGCGAGACATCCCTCCACTAAAACTCCCATTTGCATATTAACCAGTTATTGTCGGATATTGGGTTTGAGAACCGGGGAACTAGGGAAGGAGGATTGGTCGCGGTGTAGTCGAGGTCGATGTGCCTAAATATGTGAATACTAGTAGTAGTAGTACTACATGGCCATTCCAATTCATGACACAATTTGAGACCAGACGGGATGGCCGAATGAGTTGAGCATCCGTGTCCCATTTTGGTAGATTGTGGTTCGAACCCTGGTTGAGTCAAACCAATGATTTAAAAATGTATACATGTCGCTTCATAGTCAGGTGCTCCACATTATTAGGAAAGGACAAGGACTGGTTGGCTCAGTGTCAGGATAATGTGACTGATTGGGATATCAGGTCATGGTGCCAGCAGCATGGTCTGCCAGTGGGGCAACTCTATAAAGTTGCCTGAGTGCCCACTGCCACAAGCCAGTACCCGTCCTGATATATAGTATGACCTCAGATGTTGCCAGGATGTAAAACTCCATCAACCAACCAACCTGATACAATTTGAATCGACAGTTACTTTGGTCTCACTACATGTAAAATGTGTCTTGTAGTCCTGGTAGTCTGCACTGACCTCTCAGGCAAGATGCCACATAAGCGGGTAAGCATAGATAGGGGGATTTCATCATGAGCATAGGTAGTGTAATGGCTAGCGTGCTAGCCACAGAATGGTAAGTGTGGGTTCAAATCGTGGTCTAGGTGCAATATTTCCAATTTTCATCCCACACCCACGATTTGAGCTTCGTGCTTCAGCTGCACACTGGTGCACCAGCGGTACTACACCGACAAATGAACAGAAAGGAGAGACCAGTGTAGTCCTCTATCTTATGCTATCCCTTAGGACTGGACCGAAGAGTGTTTACTGACTAATGGACTGGGCGCATTACATAGGCCCATGGTCCATAAGGTTAGCAGCAGATTACAGATTACTGGGTGCAAATGTGACGAATGCACAAATTACATTTCTTTCTTTCTTTCTTTCTTTCTTTCTTTCTTGATAATGCTTTAAGGCCATGCTGGCGGCAAAGACCATATCCACGTTGCAATGTACTTTCTTCCTTTCCTATTTTCTTTCTTTCTTTCATTCATATGTGCGTTCTTTCTTATTTTCTTTCAATCATATTTTCATTGTCTTATTTTCTTTCTTTCATATTTTCTTTCTTTCTTTCATTCATATTTGCTTTCTTTCTTATTTTCTTTCAATCATAATTTCTTTCTTTCTTATTTTCTTTGATTCTTATTTTCTTTGATTCTTATTTCCTTTCGTTCTTATTTTCTTTCTTTCTTAGTTTCTTTCTTTCTTGATTGGTAATGCTGTAATGCCATGCTGGCAGAAAAGACCATATTCACGGCTAAAGGTTAGCAGAATTTATTCTGCCACTTTTACTTTCACAAACAAAAATATGTTCATCGCATTTATATATTTACATTAAAAAAACTGACACAATTCTGAAGCGGTTAAAAACTGACACATGACAAACAAAATGTAACTCACATGACAGCCAAAAGTACAAGTTGCGATACAATATGTTCTTACTTGACAGAACACAGAGCACACTGGGGAACAAACCGATTTGTAAGTAGAGGAACTCACCTGAGGAAAAATAAAGAGAATGAGAAATGATTAGTTGACATGATTAAATCCAATTTCAGTCTGGAAAACAAACAAGGCAAAATTACAAGCCACCGTTTGTCAATTGGGTGGTGAATAATCAATAACAACCATCAAAGTAGTTAGTGTTGCCATCACTTTGACGCAGAATTAACTGCATCCGACATGGTCGGCTTTGAAATAGTGTTATAATATTTTAAATATTGTTATAATATACATATTCGGGGCCTACCTTGGGATTTTCAGGTGGTACACAGATGGAATAGAACGCTATTGGAATAAAACACAATACAACATAAAATATTTTATTTAAAATATATCTTTGTAATCTCAGGTGGCATAATTGTTTACCAAATACACAGCAGTGAATAATGGCAATATTTATTCATTCACAAACAAATTCACGAGAACTATATATACCTTCTGCTGATAATATTTGAATATTTAGCTGTTGACACCCCCCCCCCCCCCCCCGCCCCCCCCCCCCCCCCAGCCGCGCTCCGTCCCCAGCCTGAGCCCCCACCTCCCTCAACCATGCCATTGCTAAAGGCCCAGTCACACCATACCGGATTGGAGAAACAGACAGAAACCGGACACTGTCCGGTGAAATACGGCAATGTACGGTTTATATACGGTTAGCATCGGGCGTGTCCATTATCTGTCCGGTACAAGTTTTGAACATGCACAAAACTTGTACCGGACACCGCTGGACTGACATGTACGGTTGGTGTCCGGTTTAAGGCCGTTTAGTCCATTTTGTCTGGTTCATGTCCATTACTCATCCATTAGGTTTGTATCCTGAAGAGTCCGTTGATGGTGCTGCAGGAATTCGGTCCATCGGTTTTTGGCGCATCCGTGAACAGTCCGTTAGGTGTCCGGTTGGTGTCCGGTCCATGCGTTAGACATTCGGTTGTCGTCTGGTGGATATTCCTTAATGTACGTTCCTTGTCCGTTTAGCATTCGTTTCGTCCGGTACATTTCGGTACATTTCGGTACATTTTGATACCGAACACCACCGGAGTAGAAAATTCTTTGTCCGGTACTCAATCTGGTAAGGTGTGGCCGGCACTTTAGCGACTATTAGTATTAGTTACTGTGTTAGCACCTGTGATACTGTGCACCTCTACACTTCCCATTCCACTCGTTGGTTCATGGGACCGGACACAGTGGCCGAATCCATAAGCCTAAAGAGCGCAGGCTTCTCGTGTGGAAGATCAGGAATTTGAAACCCGGCCGAGTCAAATCAATGACTTAAAAGAAAATGTATACTTGCCGTAACCTAGTCTGCCGCTTGGGCATTACTAAGGCAAGGACTGGTTAGTTCAGTATCAGGATAATGTGACTGAGTATAAAGTCGCCATGAGTATGCATTGTTACAAGTCAGTACCCATCCTAATATTACCTTAGATGTTGCTAGGATGTAAAATCCCAACAAACATACATGTAAGTACAGGAGTCCATGACCCTGCAATGACCTGTAGATGAAGTCAATATGGCAACGGCAGGCCCAAGATGTTGCTTATCGCCATCTAGTGGCAATGCCAGGACACAAATCCCTGCTGGTCTCAGAACATAAAACCCCAACAAGCGCTGGTTCCCGGCGAGCAGTGCCCCTTTAACGGGCACTGTGAGGCTCTTGCCAGCTTCCTGCTGACACCGCCGCCGTTGCGCTTCCTGTCCATTACTCCGGCCGGCGTTCCTCAGATCCACACACCCGGATGTTGTGACACAAAACTGCTTTCTAATATCCTGCAGCAGCTCAAGTCTGGAATCTCCGCTCTCACTACCGCTATTTGCACAATTGATCACTCACCCTTAGGCGCTCAAAGCAATGCCCGCTTCCATTCACATTCAAGTCTCTTCGGTACTCTTCCTGTTGTTAATGTTATGGGTTTTGGGGCAGGTTGTTTTGGGGGCGGGGGGGGGGGGGGGGGTGAGAGGGCAGGATTTGGGCGGGGAGGGGGTGATGGGGATGGTGTAGGATTCACACATTCTAAAGTTGCATAGTCCGATGTTTTTTTTAGTTTCTGTCATTTTCTAAGATAAATATTATATCTACCTTACTTTAGTTTGAAGTAACTTTGCATTAAAATTTAAAGTGAGCAATCTGAAGTCCAAATATCCTAAATTAATTTCAAGAAGCACATCTGAACTCTGACACCATAGTCTTCAGTAGTAACATGTTCTATTAAATACACTTAGTATTCCCCCTCTATGCATCAACAAGTGTTTAATAAGCGCA